>JAAGEH010000337.1:5757928-5783270 GCA_011751065.1 Lasiurus cinereus
GAGCTCCCGCACCTCCGAGCTCCCGCACCTCCGAGCTCCCGCACCTCCGAGCTCCCGCGTCTCCGAGCTCCCGCGTCTCCGAGCTCCCGCACCTCTGAGCTCCCGCGTCTCCGAGCTCCCGCACCTCCGAGCTCCCACACCTCTGAGCTCCCGCATCTCTGAGCTCCCGCATCTGAGCTCCCGCATCTCCGAGCTCTCGGCCAGTGCTGCCTAACACGGCGGCCCGCGATGCGTTTCCAGAGGCCGCAGGGGATTCTCCCGGGGAACCAGGAGGAAGACCTTCCCGACAGAGACAGGGAAGGGGATGTGGGAGGTCAGGTGTGTCCTGGACTCCGGGGAAGAGGCGTGGGAAGTCCAGGAGGGAGGGAGGCGTGAGGCAGAAGCAGATCAACCCCTGAGAGAAGGTTCTGGAAGGAGCCTGGCCCACACTGGCCGAGGCACTGTTGCTCCCAGAAAAGGACGATCTCAGATGGACCCAGGACGCCACGGGGACACGAGGAGGGACCCGCCAGGGACTCCTCGGGGCTCTGAGCCGTCATGAGGGGGAGCGTCCATTGCTGGGGGGCAGGTGCCAAGCCTCAACCCAGGCTCTCTCTTCGCCGACGGTGGCGGCGGGAGAGGCTGGCACAGCCAGAGCACCGGGGTGGGACCCAGGCCACAGCCAGTCCCTGGGCAGAGTGCCTGTCTGTCCTCACAGGTCCCCGGGGCCAGCGGCCGAGTTTCTGCGGAGCGGACGCGGGCACCGCTGGCAACTCTGGCTGTGCGAGGGGTCACCATCCTGTGTTTGACGCGTGGGTTTCCCGTGTCCAACGCACAGCTGTCCCGGGAGAGCCCGAGCACCCCCAAGGCCCCTGCCACGCCGCGCGGGCGCCGCCTCGCACCCCGTCTGCAGTGTTTGCTCCCCTCATCGTTCACTGACCACGCGAAACAGCATTCACCGCCGTCACGTCTGATGGTCCTGCCCGGCCCGTGTGGCTCAGTGGGTGAGCGTCGGCCTAGAAACCAGGAGGTCACGGTCCATTTCCCGGGGTGGCAGGCTCCATCCCTAGCAGGGGGCGTGCGGGGGCAGCCCAGCAATGATTCTCTCTCTCATCTTTGATGTTTCTCTCCTTTCCCCTCTCTCTCTCCCTCCCTTTCTCTCTGAAAGCAATAAAAACATATTTTAAAAATAAAATTTCCCATTTCCTACCAAAAAAATAAAAGGTTTCGTCCTTATTTTCTCGCATTCCATCTACCATCTCCCCAGGCAACCAGCTGGAAATCCGGGTTTTTATTTTCACTTCGCAGCCAGCCAGTCACAAAGCTAACAGGTGGTTTTTACCCACAGCCGCTCTCACCACACAGTCATGGCCTCTGGCACCCCCACAGGGACGTTTCCTGCTCTCTGCCGCTCGGGTTTTAATTCTGTCTGTGAGCAACTCTGTTAATTTCACATCCACTCTGAGACCGTACAACCCCGTACGTGGCACCCCGGAGTGCGAGCATCGCCGTTTCGGATGCCTCTTCTTCAACCGTTGCCCAGGAAGGGTGCTTTCTTGCCCCAGAATTCTACCTGCAGTTCACTCATCTGTCTTTTCATTCTTCTCCTAGGAAACCCCATCGATACCCTCAATGGCAAAAACCACCCAGATGCCAATGGCCCATCAGTCAGCGCCTGGAAGACACGGCTCTTATACAGGAAGCCGCAGAGTGGTCTCTTGCCCTTCCTCTCCTCCACAAGGTGAAATGAACTCCCCCGGCCCCCCGGCCCCCCTAGCAAGACTGGTGAAGGTCAGCAAGTCCCTAAAACCTGCTCATGGGGACCCGCCTACACTTGATTCCTTCCCTCGACCGGCTGCTTCCCGGGGCAGAATCACGGCTGACCCGTTCGTTCCTGTGCACCCTGGGGGGTGACTGGGACATGGTCCCGCTAAACAGTAACGTGTGGAAGGGGAGAGATCCCTGAAAGCACCTTCGATAAGACGGTCTGTCAGCGCTGTGTGGTATGCAAACAGCGTGTCCGTCCCTTTCGCTGGAAGCACACTCAGGTACGTCCCGTCAAACTTTCTGGTTTTGCCGAGACCGGTTTGGTTCAGTGGATAGAGCATTGGCTTGCGGACTGAAAGGTCCCGGGTTCAATTCCGTTTGGGGGCATGTACCTTGCTTGCGGGCACGTCTCCACTGTGGGGCGTGCAGGAGGCGGCTGATCGATGTCTCTCTCTCTCATCGATGTTTCTGACTTTCTATCTCCCTTCCTCTCTGTGAAAAATCAATAAAATATATTTAAAAAAAACAACTCTCTGGTTTCGCATCAAGGTGGGCCGTTTGAGCACAGGGCTCTCTCACCATCCGCGGTAAAATACAATAATCACAACAGGATGTCTTCTTTCCCGTCCGCTTAGCAATATGAAAGAGGGAATGCGACACACGCGTCATGAAGAAAGCTCTCTTCAATTGGAAAGCTAGTCTACAGCACCACAGCCCTACAGCGCTGGGCACTTCACTGGAACAATTCGGGAAGGAGAAAAACCCACCTCGTTGCCCGCGTTTTGTAAGCCGGCTTTGGAGAAGAGAATGTGCTGAGCGCAACATGGAAATCTCTGCGCTAAGAACACATCGTGTGCAGGCGCCGTTTCAGAAAAGTGAGTAAACCGCGCTATCGCTTAGACAGTGTGTACCCTGCTTCCCCGTGTGGGAATGGCGGCGTCTGCTTCAAACAGCGAGCCATCTTCTCAAACCAAAGACGTGACAAACGAGCCATCCACAGCGACAGGCGTCACCTCCGGGACCGAGGCCACTGCAGGCTCCTTCCTCTCCTGCTGGGTGTCAGCCCTTGACTCCCAGCTTCGCAGAGACGACACCCAAGTCACCACCACTCACATGATGCCGTCTGGGAGTCACCGAGCTCTGAGCTCTGAGACTACTGAATCTCGGAGCTTCTACCTGGATTTCAACACGCGAGACGGAGCCGAATGTTCCTGCTCAAGGCGATTCCCAGGAGGGACTGGAAAAAGACAAAATCCCGGGCGGCACCGACCAAGCGCAAACCCGGGCTGGCAGCTGCTCTGCCCTCTTCTCTCCCGGACTCCGGCCCCGAAATCCACTCCTCTGCCCCCTCCATGCAGCCAACACTCAGGGCAGAAACCCAACGCAGAGCCCAGCCACGTGGCTCGGTGGTTGAGCATCAGCCTGTGAACCAGGAGGTCAGGGTTCGATTCCCGGTCAGGGCCCAGGCCCGGGTTGCAGGCTCCATCCCCAGTAGGGGGCGTGCAGGAGGCAGTTGGCCAATGATTCTCTCTCATCAAGGATGTTTCTATCTCTCTATCCCTCTCTGAAATCAATAATAATATATTTTAATAAATATATAAATAAATAAATAATATAAATTTTAAAAATCTAACTTCTGATCTTCAGTTGATGAGAAAATGATTTTTGTTTTCTTCCTTCTGGGGAGAAATTTTAAGTTATATAAAAGGGAGGTGATTGTACGCTTTGCTCTGACCTAGCATTATGTCGTTCACGCTAAGAAGTCAGATTTCCACAGATATTAAGGAGTTATGCTAAAGCCAGAAATAGACACAGAACCTGCTTCTGAAGCCGTGCGGACAGAAGCTGGCCCTCACGCTCTCGCCAACGCCAGACTCTGCTGAAGGCGCCTTGTCCCTCCCACAAGCAAACATTCCTGTGCGGGGACCCTGGATCCTCAGCGGTGCCTAATTTGAAGTCATTCGGCAGTCTGCGGGGAATGTGGATCTTGGTTTAGAAAAATAAAGCTCCCCTAGAATTAAACAGAGACATAACAGATGCTTTACCTTGTTAGAGTTAGCCCAGCCATCCATCAGTACGTGGTATTATTCTGCTAGTTTTGATTTTCTATAAACTTCAGATTAATTTTGTCTCTTATTCATTTTTAATATATTTTATTGATTTTTTACAGAGAGGAAGAGAGAGGGACAGAGAGTTAGAAACCTTGATGAGAGAGAAACATCGACCAACTGCCTCCCGCACGCCCCCTCTGGGGATGTGCCCGCAACCAAGGTACATACATGCCCTTGACCGGAATTGAACCTGGGACCTTTCAGTCCGCAGGCCGATGCTCTATCCACTGAGCCAAACCGGTTCCGGCATCTAATTCATTTTTTAATTAAAAAGCTCATAGCCACCCTAGCCGGTTTGGCTCAGCAGATAGCGCGTCGGCCTGCGGACCGAAAGGTCCCTGGTTCAGTTCCAGTCAAGGGCACATGCCGGTGTTGAGGACTGGATCCCCAGTAGGGGGCGTGGAGGAGGCAGCCCATCAATGATTCTCTCTCCTCGCTGATGTCTATCTTTCTTTCCCTTCCCCTTCCTCTCTCTGAAATCAATATATGTATTTACACTTCACAGCCTACCATTTGCTACCCATAGGCTACTGACATGAGCTGGTTTGACCCTCACTCCTTGGGGGCAATTCTTCCAAGTGTTCACACAGAAAGAGCACCCCCACATGCTTAGATACAACCCAAGAGGTTTCCCTTCAACTGCGTGCTTTTCAGGCCGCTGGCTGCCGAGGTGAGGAACCGAGAGTGGCCTCCTTCTGAAGAGCCACAACCTCAGAGCAATGCTGGCCAGCGGCCAGGAAGGGGTGCAGGTGGCAGGAGGCGCTGTGAGCTACAGAGTAAGAGGAGAAACTGAAGCAGGACTATCTGTTTCAAACGTGGCCCCTCTCGAACACAGCGCAGTTTAAAAGCGCATCCTCTGATCATGGAAACGTTCTCATGATCAGACGCCGCGCTGCTGAAGGCTCCGATAAAATGGTCTCAGACACCATCCCCCTCCCGTGCTGTTCTGGGTCTCCCTGTTGGCGTGGCCCCTGGAGTTCTCCAACGTGCCTCCCGGGCGGCTGCGCCCACATCTGCACGGAGCTCTGAGCTGGCAACGGAGCACCCTTTCCGCGCGCGGTGCTCGTGACACTGACCCCTTTGCCCTTGACCCCTTCATGACCACCCATCTGATTCAAAACCTGTTCCGCCTCGCGAGGCGATTAAAACCTGGAGTCAGCTGAAACCGGTTTGGCTCAGTGGATAGAGCGTCGGCCTGCGGACTGAAAGGTCCCAGGTTCGATTCCGGTCGGGGGCATGTACCTTGCTTGCGGGCACATCTCCACTGTGGGGCGTGCAGGAGGCGGCTGATCGATGATTCTCTCTCATGGATGTTTCTGACTTTCTTTCTCTCTCACTTCCTCTCTGTAAAAAATCAATAAAAATATATTTAAAAAAAAAAACCTGGAGTCACGCACACATTACCCGGGGGTGCTAGGAGGAGAGGTGCAAGCCACAGGGCCCTGGGGGAAATTTATGCTGATGAGGTCCCCCCCAAGGGTAAGTGAGGAGTTATGGGCTCCTCACACCAGCTCCAGCGCCTGGGGGCTCCCCACGGAGCGCCTGGCCTGGTGGTCACGTTCCCCTGAGGAGTGCCTCTTCCCAGAGTCGCCCCAGGCCCTGTCCTGGCTGGGTCACCCCCACCGGTTGACCAGGCAGCCTGGCAGCCTCCGCCTGCCCACCTGGGGAGACCCAGCAGGTCCGCCCTGAGCTGGAACAGAGAGACGGATTCTTCCCAAGCCCAGCGTCCAGGACAGCGGGGAGCAAGGGTCCCCTCGCCCAGGCAGCCTGGAAGCTGTAAGATCCCGTTCCTGCTCTCACCCACTCACCCCTCCGTCCCTGGAAATCCGCCGGATTCCGGCTCCGGCAGGAGTGGCCCTTCCCCAGCGGATTCTTCACCCTTAAACACCCAAACGGGGATCTAATCCCATTTTCTTCACAGGGTCAAGAGCTTGTCTTTCTTTTTTTTTTTTTAAATATATTTTATTGATTTTTTACAGAGAGGAAGGGAGAGGGACAGAAAGTCAGAAACATTGATGAGAGAGAGACATTGATCAACTGCCTCCTGCACACCCCCTACTGGGGATGTGCCCGCCACAAGGTACATGCCCCTTGACTGGAATCAAACCTGGGACCTTTCAGTCCGCAGGCCGATGCTTTATCCACTGAGCCACACCAGTTTCGGCAAGAGATTTCGGCAAGAGATTTCTTCAGAAATAAGCTCTGTTCAGGGGTGGAGACCCGGGGGAGGAGGTGGGGAGAGGGGAAGAGGAGGGGAACCGGGAGGCATCTGTAAGGCTGTTCAACAATGAAAAGTGCACAGACAGAAAGAAAAACTGGAGGGAGCAGAATGTGAGGCCAAAAACCAGCTCTCACAGGCCACACCCGGCCTGTCCCATCGGCTGCACCTCACAGCTTCAGCTCTGTGTCAATGCTTTCCTTTATCACAACTTGATTATGTATTTTTAATCAATAATGACTTTAACGTAGTTGCGGTACAATCCAGACTCAACCAAGTTAACAAGAATTCACAAGAGAGCCCATGTTCCCTCTTTAAAAAATAAAATTTAAAAAAAATCAACTTTGTTCTAATCTCATCACCTTAGTCACAGACATGGTTTTCTTCCTCCTTTTGACATTTCCGCATGAAATTTTATTCACATAAAAATAAGTTGTGCTGAAACTGGTTTGGCTCAGTGGATAGAGCGTCGGCCTGCGGACTGAAAGGTCTCAGGTTCGATTCCGGTCGGGGGCACGTACCTTGGTTGCAGGCACATCCCCAGGAGGGGGCGTGCAGGAGGCAGCTGATCGATGTTTCTCATTGATATTTCTAACTCTATCTCTCTCCCTTCCTCTCTGTAAAAAAATCAATAAAATGTATTTTTTTAAAAAAGTTGTATTTTTAGATACTAAGTCCCTTCATTTTTCTTCGAAAAGCAAGCCTTTCAAGCCACGTTCATCGAGGTTTTCAATGGGCCTCTACCCGCTTCATTCAAATGGGAAGTACGGTGAGCCGCTCATTTTTCACCCTCCTGATCTTTCATTGCGCTTCCTGTGTGCGGTGGTGCTTTGCGGCCACGCTCATGTATTGCCGTACAAATAAAACTCCGTATAAACCCTTTAAAAGGCAATTTGCCTAAGTGTCTCTAAAGCCTTTAAAATGGGCTCTCCTTAGAGCTGGAAACGTCCTATTTAGAAAGTTATCCTAAGGAAATAATAAAAAACATGTGCAAAGATGTTCATCATACAACATTTATAACAGGCAAGTAGGGGAGCCAACCTAAATAGCCATAATAGGAAACAGATTAAATTAGCCATGGTTAAACCATGTGATCTGTGCGTAGTAAAGGCCATTCTAAAGAACAAAATAAACTGGTGAACAAAATAGACCCAGTAGAGAGCGGGCAGGAGGTGGCTGATGGATGTCTCTCTCTCATCGATGTTTCTAACTCTCTATCCTTCTCCCTTCTTCTCTGTAAAAAAAAAAAAATCAATAAAATATATTAAAAATAAATAAATTAGGTTAACATGTGATCAATAAAAAAAAATAATTGCTGTGATCCAATCTGGAGAAGGAAGAGGCTAAAGGAGGGAAGAATAGTGTGCAGAAAAGGAGGAGAAGAACTGATCATGGTTTCAAAACGCTCACTGTGACATGGGAAACCGCGGCCTCCGTCTGTAAAGTCATCCGCTCCTTCCTCTGAGATGTGGCTCAGGGACAGCGCCCTCCCCACCCCCACAGACTGTGGGACGGTGAGCTATTATCTCTAAAGTGAATACTATCCTCTGATATCTGGAACACGGGGGCCACTCCATGCTTTGTACTGGCACTGTATTATAATATCTTCAAAATGACTCATTCTGGGAGGTGGTCACGGTTCTTTTTACTTTGTGTATTTTCCTAGATTTGGCAATCGATACGCACTGCTTTGGAGTAAAAAGAAAGCGCTTGTTTTTCGTTTGAATTCACAATAAAGGCCATGTTCCCTCTTTAAAAAATAAAATTTAAAAAAAAAATCAACTTTGTTCTAATCTCATCACCTTAGTTACAGACTCATGGTTTTCTTCCGCCTTTTGACATTTCTGCATGAAATTTTATTCACATAAAAATAAGTTCATTTGTGTGTTTAAGGGGAAAGCATCTTGTTTTGTATCCCGATATGACCAACGTCTTCCAAGTCCGCACTCTTCCTGGGCCAGGTCTTCCATGGCTGAGCAGCCCTTTCGCTGAGAGCGCCCGGCTGCAAGGCCAAAACCTACCACCTCCTGGCTCAGCGCCACGGCGGAGGAGAGTTGCCGTGAAGCGCGTGTGTGGGCTTTCTTATTTTTTAAATATATTTTATTGATTTTTTTACAGAGAGGAAGGGAGAGGGATAGAGAGTTAGAAACATCGATGAGAGAGAAAGACATCGATCAGCCGCCTCCTGCACGCCCCCTACTGGAGATGTGCCCGCAACCAAGGTACATGCCCTTGACCGGAATGGAACCTGGGACCTTTCAGTCCGCAGGCCCACGCTCTGTCCACTGAGCCACACCGGTTTCGGCTCTTGCTAATAAAACAGAGAGTGAAATAGCTGTTCATGTTACTAGTTCAAACCAATCATGATTAGAAAGAACAGGTCCTGTGTAATCATGACAGGTAAACGTTACACAAACAAACACTTCGGCATCACAACAACACGGGCTGCTGTTTGCAGTACAAGCCACGTGGATGCGTCTGTACACGGTCAACGCCTCAACTTCCTCATCACACAGAACGGGGCTTTCTGTCCACGGGGAGCCGGCTCCATGCCCGCAGGAAACCCCCCTCCTCTCGGATGTGTCCTCCTGACCCGGAGAAAAGTTCATGGTGAGCCTGGCCCACGTGGCCTAGGAACCAGGAGGTCAAGGTTAGATTCCCCGTCAGGGCGCAGGCCCAGGTTGTGCACTCAATGCCCAGTAGCGGGCGTGCAGGAGGCAGCCGATCCATGATTCTCTCTCCTCATGGATGTTTCTATCTCTTTCTCCTTCTCCCTTCCTCTCTAAAACCAATTTATGAAACGTGTTTTTTATGAAGTCCATGGTGAGATGTGTAGCAACAGAAAGGAAGCGGCTCATCAGAGAGAAAGGCTTTTGGAGGCCGTCTGGATGGTTCCCCCGATGTGCATAGCCCAGCGAGGCCACCTTCCCCAACGCTGCCGTCACTAACGTCACGCCCGCAGTGTCTGTGGACCGCGCTCTGCAGAGGAGACGGGGTGTTTGACCCGTTAGCTCCTCCTTATTGACTGGGATGCTGCATCACGTGGGAGAAAAAAACAGCCCCGTTGCAGCAATACCGATACAGTGGTACCTCGAGATACGAGTGCCCTAACATACGAGATTTTTGAGATACGAGCCGTCGAGCCAGCGATTTTTGCTTTGAAATACGAGCAACAGTTGAGATAGGAGTCATCGCGCGGATCGGCCGGCTACACACGACCCACCCGTTTACCGCGACTCCAGCGTCTCATAGTTTCCCACGCCTCAAGGTGACGGAACGAATTAAGCTCGTATCTCAAGGTACCATTGTATGTGTCCACAGAAAGGGGGCCCGGGGACCCCGAAGGACATGCATCGAAGCTATCGGAACCAAAGGGCTCAATCACGCCGGGAAAGCGCCACAAGAGGCAGAGGCAAGAGACACTCCACATGTCCTCCCGATACCGGGCACGGCTACAAAGCCAACTGAGCAGCCTCACTCCCTCCGCACCCCAACGCGAAGCCGGGCGTGACTCTGGCTTCTGCAGAGCCGCTGGGCGGTTGGCTGGTCAGCGACTCCGTCTGGGGTCCCTGGGCAGCTGCCGGCCCGGGGCATTGCAGTTAGCACCCACCCACCCACGGCCTCAGCATCACATAAGCCGGGTGCCCTACGTACAGAATGATCCGTTTGAACCCCTATGAAAAAGGAGCCCCTCGCCGAGACTGGTGTGGCTCAGTGGACAGAGCGTCGGCCTGCGGACTGAAGGGTCCCGGGTTTGATTCCGGTCGGGGGCATGTACCTTGCTTGTGGGCACATCTCCACTGTGGGGCGTGCAGGAGGCGGCTGATCGATGTCTCTCTCTCATCAATGTTTCTGACTTTCTATCTCTCTCCCTTCCTCTCTGTAAAAAATCAATAAAATGTATTTTAAAAAAAAGGAGCCCCTCGCCAAGGCAGCCTCCGGGGAGACTTCTGAGCCCAAGGTAACTGGGGAGGAGCGCACCCGGGGAAGCCAGTGAACCGTCCGCATGGCCTGGCCGCTGCCTGCAAAGTGCACTGGCGCCTGGAGGGGCACGGGGCACGGAGCCCGGTGTCCTAGGGGGGGCAGAGGGGGGCGTGCCCACCTGTGCTCCTGGCACCTTGGAAAGTCCAAACCCCGCAGGTGGCAGAGCCCTCCTGGGTTCCGCGTGAAATTCCGGCGCGTAAAACACAGTGCGCCTCTCCCCTCGAGAGCCTATCTGCATGGCGCGCCCGGGAATTGGAAATAACAGTCATGGCCTCTAATGACTGTTGAACATTAAGCCCGCGGGAGGATTCGTTTTTAATAGAAAGATAAATACACGTGACGGAGGAAGAGAGCGCGCGTCTCTCTGTTTCATTTCAGAGAGACAGCACGTTTCATTTCAGCCCAGCGGGAAAGGAGGGGGGCTGAGAGCCGAGGGGCGGCAGAGATCACTGCACACCGGTCTCTCCGGGGTCACGGGCGGGCGCGGAAGGCCAGGCGGTGGGGCGCCGCTGACGGGCACTGCTGATGAATCCAGACGGGGTGCTGATGAAGCCCTGTCCCCCCTCCCTCTAATGCCTCCACACTCAGCCCTGTCCCCCCTCCCTCTAATGCCTCCACACTCAGCCCTGTCCCCCCTCCATCTAATGCCTCCACACTCAGCCCTGTCCCCCCTCCCTCTAATGCCTCCACACTCAGCCCTGTCCCCCCTCCCTCTAATGCCTCCACACTCAGCCCTGTCCCCCCTCCCGTCTCCAATACCCTTCACACTGGCAGGCCGTTCCCTAAAGTGGAAGCCAGAGGCGGCAGTGTTCAGCAGAGTCCCCCTGGCTGTGTACAGCAGTGGTTCTCAGCCTTCCTAATGCCACGTCCCTTTAATGCAGCTCCTCCTGTGGTGGGGACCCCCCCCCCAAAAAATATTTTCATTGCTACTGCATTAAAGAGACGTTGCGAAAATAATTTTATGGTTGGGGGTCACCACCACAGGAGGAACTGCATTAAAGGGACGTGGCATTAGGAAGGTTGAGAACCGCTGGTGTACAGGGAAGGGAAGAAGGGGGAGGCGGGAAGGGGGAGGCGGGAAGGGGAAGGATGGGGCAGGGGATGTGCGCCCCGCTAGCTCCTTCCTGACCCTGTGGGGTCTGCGATGTTGACGGCCGAGGTGGAAGAGACACTCACTCCAATCAGGCCCCGGGCAGGGGAGTGGGAATGCAGGCCTGGCACCGGCAGCCTCCGCAGCCAATCACCGCCCCACCGACCCTTCTCGCTGAGCCCCCCCGCCCCCAAAGCCTGCTCCCCCGTGCGCTCCCCTCTCCGTTCCCTGAGCTGAGCGGAGGCTGCATCACGTCGTGCTTCTTTAACAAGGAAAAGGCCGCGCACAGTGGCCTGTGGGCAGCCAGAGGGACAGGGGGAGCCCTGGAGAACTGGGGGCGGGGGGAGAGGCCAGGGGGGTGGTCATTAACAGCAGTTCCTGCCGCAGCCCGTTCCCGATGGCCCAGCGCCCCCTCGTGCACCAGCGGGGCTGCCACGCGCTGTCACAAAAGCGAAGGTCTTGGCCACTCCCACCCCCACTGACGGGCCTCAAAACCTCTCCCGTCCCACGTCCCTTCCTCCAGCGGCCACCACCCCCTCCATGGTCTCCAGCAGACAGCGCGTGAACGGAACGATCATCCTGGAACAAACGGGAATCCCTGGGAGTGGGGTCCCGGAACCCGGGAAGACACCCCCGTGTCTGCAGCAGGTGAGGACTGATCCGAGGCTGGCATGTAAGGGCCACCCTCCTGAACGCTTTCCTCACCCGCCGATCCGTTCCAACCATCAGTGAACCAGTAACTGTCCTCTTCCCGGCGGCATGACGACGGGGGTTCCGTGGGCACACAGGGGCTACACACGTGGGGACGGGGACCCCCTGGATAGCGGGTCCAGGGCCAGCAGGCCTCATGTCTGGACAAGTCCCCCTCGGGCTGGGGACGGCGGTGTGGCCAGCGCCGCGAAGGAGACCGGAGAGAGTCACTATGGACAGGGCTGTCAGCGACCACAGGGGGCCCCGCCAGGGACGGTCCCAAGGGACCCCAAGAATCCGAGGTGGACCCGGCGCTGGGGACCAGGCAGTTCCCGTGTCATATGAAGATTCGAGCTCAAAAGTTCCCCCAAGAAAGTCTGGCCTTCCTTGCGGGGGGGGGGGGGGGGCCCGAGGGGGCGCTGCCTGGGGTTCAGGCGGAGGGGCAGCACGGGAGACCCCGGTGCCAGAGGCAGCGGCAGCAGGGGGAACAGGGCCGAGCACCCCCCACCGCATGCCGTTCCCTGCAGGCCCTATTCTCTCCTCCTGTCCGAACACAGTGTTACTGATCTCAGAGAGGAAGGGAGCGGGAGAGAGAGAAACATCCTGATGAGAGAGAGTCCTGGACCACCTGCCTCCTGCACGCCCCCCACTGGGGATCGAGCCTGCAACCCGGGCACGTGCCCTGAACCAGAATCGAACCCAGCACCCTTCCGCCCACAGACCGACGCTCTGTGCACTGAGCCACACCGGCCAGGGGTGCCATTCCTTTAAGCACCCCGAAGCCCTCTCCCAGGCATCGGCCGAATGCAAACAGTGAGGCTTGGGCAGGGAAAACAGGGCGGCCCGCGGAAAGTCTGTCTCCTGCCCCAGCCGGTCTGGCTCAGTCCCAACATTTGCACTTTCAGAGGAAGCGGCTGGCGGGTGTGGGGCTGGGAGCCCCCTGGGGAGGGGACCCGAGGGGCGTGGGCTGGGCTCAGAGGCCCGGGCCCAGCAGAAGCGCCGCACATCCTGGCGTGATGGGCGCAGAGGGGCCGGCAGACAGCCCAGAGTGGGCACGAGCTGGGCACCGCACCGGCCGCCAGACCCAGGCGGAGCGCGGGTGTGCGCACGGCAAACCTCACCAAAACGCTTCTCCTGCCGAGACCGGTGTGGCTCAGTGGATAGAGCGTCGGCCTGCGGACTGAAAGGTCCCAGGTTCGATTCCGGTCCGGGGCATGTACCTTGCTTGTGGGCACATCTCCACTGTGGGGCGTGCAGGAGGCAGCTGATCGATGTCTCTCTCTCATCGATGTTTCCGACTTTCTATCTCTCTCCCTTCCTCTCTGTAAAAAATCAATAAAAATATATTAAAAAAAAAAAACGCTTCTCCTTCCACCCGCTTAGAGCCAGTACCTCTGCCCTTAGCTGGTTTTAACAAACACAAACAGAAAAGGAAGAGAGAGCCGGCTGTTCTCGGCACAATTTTAAGCTCTGAGGACTTCGGATACCCGCTTTGCTTGTTGGTCTGGCACAGCGGTTTGGTGTGATGCGTGGACGGAAACCAGGCCGGCACCCAGCGTGGAAGCCAACACACCCCTTGACAACGCACAGTCTCCTTCCATCATACACATACATGTCAACAGCGCGGTCCCGGACGGCACCCGAGAGCAGTCCTGTCTTCTCTAAGTCACCCCGGGAGCCGCGGGCAAGTCTCCGCTCCCGGCTCCGCCCTGAAGCGCGGCCCTCGCCTGAAGATCACTCCACGGCCTGGCACCAGGGCCCGGGACTGACCTGCTACCTACGGGGCAACACAGCTCCACAGAGGGACCCTCCGACCCAGGCCCCGCCTGCGTCTGCACCAATAATTTGGTCTTAAAAAGATATTTAAGCACAGACAGGTTCAGATACAAGCCACTAAATGGCTTCAAATCCCCAGCCAGACCCACAAGATACCAGTCATTCAGTCAAATTTCTGTGGACTCTGCACTGACGCCCTGGCCGGTGGCTCAGGTGGATGGAGCGCCCACCTCCCGTGTCCAAAAGGTGGGGGGTTTGATTCCCAGTCGTGGCACATACTAGGAGCGACCTATGTCTCTCTCCTCTCCTGTCTTTCTCTGTCTCCCTCCTCCACTCCCCCCCCTCTCTCTCTATATATATATGTATATATATGTATATATATATATGTATACACACACACACACACACGTATATATTTCTCTCCCCCTCAGTCTCAAATCAATAAACTATCCATTGGAGAGGATTAGAAAAAAACTTATTTAGCATCACCATTTACCATTCCTAAAACGGTCAGACAGACGCAGATCACAACCCAGCTCTGTTTTCTTGCGTCTCTCCTCCTCCGACCGCGACTTCCGCTGGAAACTCTTATTTAAAAACTCAGGAAAGTGAACCCTCGCTTCAAGGTCTTACCAACGCCCTCCGGCCCCAGCACGAAGGGACACAGAGACACCGCGTCTCCGGTGCTGGAGAAAGAGGGACGGGGGTGCTGTGGGAAGGAAGGCGGGGTCACGGTCACCTGCATGGATGCTCCCTCCACGCGCGCCACACAGGCCACCCGGTCCAGGAAGGTCACTGCCACGGGCACCGCCACGAAGAAGCCTTTACAGAAGGCCTTGAAGTAGCGTCTCGCCCAGCCTTGGGCCGGCGCCATCCCTGCCAACACAGAGAAAAACAAGCATCAGACCAAGCATCGAACAGATGTCAAAAGCGGGGAAAGAGAAAGACGCAGAACACAGCACCAGAAAAAAGAAGAGTTTAGCCAAAACCGGTGTGGCTCAGTGGATAGAGCGTCGGCCTGCGGACTGAAGGGTCTCAGGTTCGATTCCAGTCAAGGGCATGTATCCTGGTTGTGGGCACATCCCCGGTAGGGGGCGTGCAGGAGGCAGCTGATCGATGTCTCTCTCATCGATGTTTCTAACTCTCTCTCCCTTCCTCTCTGTAAAAAATCAATAAAATATTTTTTTTTAAAGTAGATCTTTAATAATCTTCTAGTCTTTTAAAAAAAATAAATAAATAAGAGCTTCAGGAGAAGCCACCTCATCTCAGTACATCTCACACACGGTCCTGTAGCCCCCGGAATAAATGTGACTTAAAACCCCAGAGGGGAACGCGTTCATACTGTGTAACTCTTTGCAGGAGCTCAAGTCCACTCGATAATTTCAGTGGGGAATGTCTCCTCACTGAATAGGTTTGGGGGAGGGGGGAACCGGAAAGGGGGAGAGAAAGCATCCCAAAAGCAAACCCTTTCCTGTGCTGAGGATTCCAGCGAGATGCTGCTCGTACCCCGGCCCGTTCTCTTCCACAGAACAGACGTTTCCATGGGACACTTCAGTGCTGCCCAGCCTCCCTTGCAGCTACATGCAACCGTGTGACCGGGTTTGGTGAATGGCGTCTGAGCAGGAGTGACCTTCTCCCACACTCACCCTTACAAGCAGCCTGCCCTCCCTTTCCCGTTGCTCATTTCACGACACCAGTGATAATGAGGTGGTGAGAGGAGCAGGAGGGGCCTTCTCAAGCTAAAGGTGGCAGCCCGGCCGGCACAGCTCAGCGGTGGAGAATCGACCTTCAACCAGGAGGTCACGGTTCGATTCTGGGTTGCAGGCTCTCTCTCCAGTGGGGGTGTGCAGGAGGCAGCCACTCAATGATTCTCTCTCATCATGGAGGGTTCTCTCTCTCCCTCCCTCTCCCTTCCTGTCTGAAATCAATAAAAATATTTATTTTTTTATATATTTTATTGATTTTTTACAGAGAGGAAGGGAGAGGGATAGAAGGTCAGAAACATCGATGAGAGAGAGACATGGATCAGCCGCCTCCTGCACACCCCCCACTGGGGATGTGCCCACAACCAAGGTACATGCCCTTGACCGGAATCGAACCTGGGACCCTTCAGTCCCCAGGCCGATGCTCTATCCACTGAGCCAAACTGGTTTTGGCAAAAAAAATATATTTAAAAAAAAATACATAAGGCAGAGCCACAGAGTAAAGGGGCCCCAAGTCCCAGTGCCACGAAGGCCCATAAACTGCCCTGCAGCGTTAAATGGGAGACAAACCACATTTAGAGATTCTTCCTAAACACCGCTGTATATTTCCTATATAAATGTATGTAATAAAAAGGTAATACGCAAATTGACCTTAAGGACTGGAATGGCAAGTCGCTATGATGCGCACTGACCACCAGGGGGCAGACGCTCAATGCAGGAGCCGCCCCTGGTGGTCAGGGCACTCCCTCAGGGGAAGCTCAGCGCAGCCACAAGCCGGGCTGACTGTCCCGCCTCCTGGGCAGCACTAAGGGTGTCCGACTGCAAGTCAGGCTCTAAGCCATCAGTCGGACATCCCTGAGGGCTCCAGGCTGCCAGAGGGATGTCTGACTGCCAGCTTAGGCCCGATCCCTCAGGAAGCAGACCTAAGCCAGCAGGTGGACATCCCCTAAGGGTTCCAGGCTGAGGGACCTCTCCTCCCCAGTGCATGAATTTTTGTGCACCAGGCCTCTAGTGTACATATAAAAGTATGTAAAACGGAATATCATTTCTATTACTGTTTTAGTCCTTCAACAAACACTGATGTCACTTGTATAGTTATTCGAGTTTAGAGGGAGACTGGGGGAAAGCAGGCCTATCAGACGGCTAAAAGCGGTGAAGTTTGGATGCTGGGAATCCTGGATGCAGAGGGTGACTACGTTGGTCTGTGAACTTCTGTCGGTTTCTGACATTTACAGAGGAAGGCAAGGTCACCCTAGGAAACCCCGCTGGCGTGGAGATGCTGTGGGTGAGGCCAGCCTCCTTCCCGTCCCAGCCACCAGCCCACCCCTCAGCGCGCTCCCTCCCCAGCTCTCGGCAGAACCACGCCCCCAGGAAGGTTTCCCCACTCGTGCCGAGGTCAGTGCATTTCACCGACGTGTTCAGTGGCAATCACAGGCCAGGACGGACACTGCCTGCTTCTGACCGCTTCCCGAGACCCGAACTTAGACCCCTGACTTTCCTGCCCACCCAGGGCCAGACCTATCCCGCATGCGGGAGGAAGCATGGACCGTCCACACTGCGGCGAGCTGAGGGCGGCCTGTGCCAGGCGGTCAGCGGCTGGCCTTGACCGCCGAGCCTGGGTTTGCTTAACTAGCAAACCCCAAAATGTTTAACAACCTGGTCAAAGAGGCGTAGACACGGGAGGATTTAGACTCAAAAAGAATAAAATAAAATAAAATAAAATAAAATAAAATAAAATAAAATAAAAGGGCAGGACGGATGCAGGTTGGAGAGAGGTTTCTGCCCACGTGTGGGTCTTAGAACAAAGCAGCAGCGTGACCGAATGCAAAGACCAGCCGGTTCTCCCTGCGGCTCCCGGGCCTGCACACGGGACCTCCGTGAACAGCGGGGACACCAGCAGGCCCACACCGGGAGGGGGGCCGTGTTCCAGGGGAGAACACACGGCGTCTCTGCCAGGGGGCAGCATGCACGACAGCGGTATCGTTTTTAAAATTACCGTAACTGCAGATTCCCAGGACTCTGAGCCCCCTTCTTCCCCGTGTGGCCCCTCCATGCGCCTCTCCCTGCGGTCACGGCGACCCCAGCCCTGAGCCCAGCGGCGACCATCGGGGCCCGAGGTGGCCGGGATCCGGCTGCCGGTCTGCCGGGCTGGCTCAGCCTGGGCCTCGGCTCCTCCTCCGTAACCGCGGCCGCAGACAGGACGGTGCCGCTTCCAATCCGGGCCCCTCTGTGCCCGCACCCGCCTTCCTACCCTTTCCCGGCGTCTCTCCTCGCCCGGGCGGGCACTCACCCCGAGCAAAGCACCCCCACGGCGAACAGACACACAGCCGCCTGTCAGGTTTGAGATGATAAGTTTCCAAAAGAGAAAAGACTTCGCTTTAATTTTTTTTTAATATATTTTTATTGATTTCGGTGAAAAAGGGAAAGGGAGAGAGAGAGAAACATCAGAGAGGAGAGAATCACTGATCAGCCGCCTCCTGCACGCCCCCCAACTGGGGATGGAGCCCGCACCCGGGCCTGGGCCCTGACCGGGAATCGAACCCTGACCTCCCGGTTCATAGGTTGACGCTCACCACTGAACCACAAGACTTTGCTTTCAGGAAACAGCCAGTTTATGTCGGAAACCAAAACATTGTTCTCACTAAATGGATGAAAACAGGAGGCTAGAAGGCTGGTCAACCTTGAAGCTCTGAAAGGTCAGAGACAGCCGCCCACTCTCTCATGGAGACAATGAACGTCCCCATCAAATAATCATGTAAATCCTCACTGATAAGATAATCTACTTGTTACTGGAATGGCCTGCTTCAGGGCAAAGCGTGTCTCCTAAACCTGAATGAAAGGGATGGCAAGGCCAAAGGAAGGTGGTAGTCTTTCCACTAGAGGAAGGCTCCCGGCTGGCCCCCCAGTATCGCCAAATTAATGTTTTCTAGTCTCTCATTTCGTTTGCGTGCGGCCTCCTTCAGAACCCGAACCCTGTCCCGGGAACCCTGAACCACGCGGGACGTGGAAAGAGGTTCCCACAGTTTAAATGGGACCCGGAAGCTGGCACTGCGTAGGCCGCGCCCAGGAGCGCGTTAACCACGGAGGGATGGGGGCTGCTGCCCCTTCACCCCGTGTGTCCCCGTCCCGCTGTGGCCCAGGGCACCCTGGCGCCCAGACCCAAGTGGGGCCCGTGGCTTCCTCTGAGCCTTCCTCCAGGAATGTGGGGGCGGGAGGCGGGAAGCGGGGGGAGGGCTGGTCTGAAGGTAAGGTTCTGCCCCCATCCAAGGGCAAACACAAAAGCCACTGTGCAGGCAGGGGGCCGCCACTCTGAGGGGCTCAGCGTCCCCGGCCATCCGCCCGGCCTGCCCGGTGAAGGACACCGTCCCGCAGGAGAACAGAGCACAGGCAGGTGCTAACTGTCCCCGGTCCTGGGGAGCCGCCCGCCACACGGAGGTGCCAATGAGAGGGTCAGCGTCCTGCAGCGTCCCCGTGCTGCCCACGTCCGCTGCCCCCTCATTGCTGGGGTGTCCTGGTCCTTCCCTCGCGCTGTCAATGTTTGAGGCGCCCACACTAGAAAGCACCCGGCCCCCGCCTCCTCCGAGAGGATTCCCTCCAATCAGTGACCCCGGGGCCCTGGAGCCAACCTGGCAAGAGGGTACCATTTCCACCTCCAGATGCCAACATCGTGCTGAGAAGATTGCGCTGAAGCGGGAGGCACCCCTGGTTGCTCGCTGACCTCCCGAAACAGAGGCTGTTTTTACTTTTTTATTTTTTTTTAAATATATTTTATTGATTTTTTTACAGAGAGGAAGGGAGAGGGATAGAGAGTTAGAAACACCGATGAGAGAGAGACATCGATCAGCTGCCTCTTGCACATCCCGTACTGGGGGTGTGCCCGCTACCAAGGTACATGCTCTTGACCGGAATCGAACCTGGGACCCTTGAGTCTGCAGGCCGATGCTCTATCCACTGAGCCACACCGGTCTCGGCCGGAGACTGTTGTTAAAGGACTTGCAGACGGCGTGAAATCCCAGTCGCCCCTCGGCGTGCCTCTGACGGCGAGCTTCCTGGACATCTCGGCCTCCTCCCGCCCCCTGCTCAGGTCTGTAGGCACAGGAGTTCACCCAAAACACGTCTTGCACTCGCCCCGTTTCCTGCCTGAGCCACAAGGCACCCTTCCTGACGCCACGACCTCCCTGAAGCATCTGGAACAAAAGCCACAGCACTCTGCGGACCCCCGTCCTCGGAAGGACCCTCTCCTCTCTCCGGCTGGCACCCTGGGCCTGCACCCACAGCGAGGGCCCCCTCTCAGAGGTCAGCCTTCCTCTGCCCTCCCTAGATCCTGCCCAAATACTTAGTCAGAGAAACAAACAGGCCGGAAACAGCTTTCTGGGGAATGAGAAAAAGCCGGCCAGCGACCCCCATCCGCCAGCAGGGGACTGGGCTTCCTGCTGCAGCAACCCCAGAATCTGATTCCGCATCATTTCCAACGTGTCGCGACAGCATGAAGCGCCGTCACTGAGTGCAAGGGAAAGGGACCGTGGACCCGAGGCCAACAACAATGCAGCCACTGAAACCCGTGTCCCGGAAACCCCCGGGCACTTATCTGCAAGCTGAGCACGGCCACGAGGGGGCTTTGGATTCTGTCCCCATAAACCCATGTCTCCCTGACGCAGTCCGATTTCCGACTGGCAAGAGGTCCCATTTCCAGGACCAGAATACTGACTGACTAGCCGAAGAGATAACACCAAGAGAAAAACACCGTGCGATGTCGCATGTAGGCTGTGACATTGGCTGTGAAAGGAAAATTAAAAGCAGCTGTGGAAAAGCATCCTTCCCAAAAGGAAAATCTCCAAACCAGGCCAAAGTCGAGACTCAGAAACAGGCGTGACGCCGAGGACCGAACACAACAAGAACACGGGGTCCCCCAGAGGAAAGTGGGGGCCAGACCGCAGCAGGAATGCTGGGAAACATCCCTGGAAAGACCATGTGGTCCACGCCCCTCCTCCTTATCCCCCTACACCCCATCACCCGGCACCCCAAAAATCAGCCCTGCCCCTCACCTGGCCAGCTGTCTAGCCTGCTTCCCACCCGTTTCACTCCTTCTCACAGGGACCCCCCTCCCTCTGTCTGCACCAGGGCCGCCTCAGGCCTCGCAGTCAGGGGAACGGGCGTTGCATTTTCATGAAGAAGCTGGATGTCTCATTGCTAAACTTTCTCCTTTTCCTGCAAGGCTGTGGCTTCGCTGGGTAAAAACAGCGCCAGCAGCTGAAACCGGTGTGGCTCAGTGGGTAGAGCGTCGGCCTGCGGACTGCGAGCACATCTCCAGTGGGGGGCCGTGCAGGAGGCGGCTAATCGATGTCTCTCTCTCATCGATGTTTCTAGCTCTCTGTCCCTCTCCCTTCCTCTCTGTGAAAAATAAAATAGATTTAAAAAAGAAAACTTTAAAAGGAGCCCCATTGGCATGGCTCCGTGGCTGAGCGTCGACCATGAACCAGGAGGGCACGATTGGAGGCATCAGAGGAAGAGTCGGGTGAGGAAGATAATGAACCGGGATGGTGACAGGGATTCCCGCTCTGTCCTCCGCTTTTCCGCACTATGTGAATCCCCATGCTGGCTGTCTTATCTTCACCTCCTCAAGCAATGAGCATCCGTTTGTTTCTGCTACGACAGGTATTTCTTAAATGCAAAGTAGCTCAGCCCACGCTGGGTGCTCACTGGTCAGAGCACTGGCACGTAGACTGAAGGGTCACGGGTTCGATTCCACGGGCACATTCCTCTGGTTGCAGGCTCCACCCCAGCCCAGACCAGGGTGTGTGCGGAGTCAACCCATCTGTGTGTCTCTCACACTGTCCCTCCCTCTCCCCATCCCTCTCCTCCTCCCTCCCTCCCTTCCAATCTCTCAAAAAATAATGGGGAAAAAATGTCCTCGGGTGAGGATTAAAATAAATGCATAAATAATAAACAAGCAAACATAAACAAATAAAATGTTAAATTAGCTCTTAGGCAGGACAACGTCAGTGGTGCTGGCTCATATGTTATCTTTGCCAGCTTTTTAAAATATATTTTTATTGATTTCAGAGAGGAAGGGAGAGGGGGGGAGAGAGAGAGAGAAACATCCATGATGAGAGAGAAACACTGATTGGCTGCCTCCTGCCCGCCCCACACCGGGGATCGAGCCCACAACCTGGACATGTGCCCTGACCGGGAATCAAACCGTGACCTCCCGGTTCACAGGTCGAGGCTCAAGCACTGAGCCACGCGGCCGGGCTAAAGGCTTCCACGCCATCAGGTGCGAGTTTTCTCCGACTTAAAGGGCAAGTCTCCTTTAGCGGCTTCCAGACCTCCGCCGCCTGTCCGTGACCTGAGGAGGCCCGTGCGGAGGGAGACATGCGCAGTACGTTTCTGTGTGAAACTGGCAAGTCAACCCCTGGGATCGGACTTTTTTAACTTGGGTGAAATTGGTCTTTGTTAGAAGTGGGTGACTTCAAAGGACCCCCAAATGGAAGGAGGGACATCAGGGGTGAGGGCTGCCTAAAACCAGGAGGCCGGGTGTCACTGCTGGTTGAGTTACCCGTTTGTATTACCATTTACTGTCATTTTTTTATGTGGGTTCTGTCAAATCATCACTCCTGAACCCCATCTTCCGCATACACCCTGTCATGGTTAGACCACGCCCTCGCAGGACTGAAGGCTTTCCAGCCAGGCAGCCAGGGACTGCCATCTGAGTAAAATGCGAGGACAGAGAGCAACAGCCCAGGAGTCAAAAAGGAAAAGGAAAAGGAACAGTCACTTTATTTCAGTGCCGCGACCGCTTCTAAGGGAAGATGGGGGGACAGGACCCAGCGCTCTCATGGTCCTTGCCGATCCCACGTGTCCGACGCATGTCACCCACGGCCTGGCCTGCTAACGCTCAGCCCAAACAAGACAGGACTAACCAGGGATCCCCTGGTGGATGGAGCAGGGGCTCAGCCAATCAGCTCCCAGTGTGTGTGTGCATGTGTGTACGTGTATGTGCGTGTGTGTGTGCGTGTGTGTGTGCGTGTGTGTGTGTGTGTGTGTGTCTGTGTCACAATCAGAAAGGATGCTTATTATTTCTTCCGCACAGAATGCTGGGAGTGGGCAGTTATACTGACCCTCCACTGTCCACCATGGCAATTCACCTGCCATCTTCCTTTAAAAAACAAACAACCCACACTTGATTGCAGTATCACTGACACAGGAAAAGCAAGCCGTGGACACTTAGTGCATACAGCCGAGTTTGGGGATCAGCGTCCACTGAAACCGTCACCACAATCCGTCCCATGAACACACCCAGCACCTCCACCAGCTTCCTCCCGCCCTGTTACTCCCACTGACGTGTGAACATAGTATTCATCCGCTGGGCTGAGGTGGGGAGTGGGGGGAGGGGAGGAAGGGGTGCAATGAGGGAACCAGTTTTATTTTCGATACAGCGTAGGCCTGAGCAAGTGTGGAGAGGTGTTGGCTGGGGCCAGGTGTAAAAGGAGATACAAATACACAGAGGGGGTCAAGGAAGAACCTTCTGGAAACCTCGACGCAGAGACACGCCGAGGTGAGGACTCTGGTCCCGGGCTCCTCTGAGAGGGCTCACTCTGGGGGGCACAGGAGGTCCCAGAGGAGCTGGGCACCTGGGGATGCGCCGAGGGAAGACGTGCGGGAAAGGAGGAGAGCACAGGGAAGGGGCCCATCGGATGGCGCTCGTTCCGCTAAACACAGGGATCTGATCACCAAAAGCCGTGGTCGGCAAACCGTGGCTGGAGAGCCACATGCGGGCCTTTGGCCCCTTGAGTTGGCTCTTCCACAAAACACCACAGCCCGGGCAAAAGTCTATGTTGAAGAAGTGGCGTTAGAAGAAGTTTAAAAAATGTGGCTCTCTCTTGCCAAAACTGGTGTGGCTCAGTGGATAGAGCATCAGTCTGCGGACTGAAAGGTCCCAGGTTCGATTCCGGTCAAGGGCATGTACCTTGGTTGCGGGCACATCCCCAGTGGGAGGTATGCAGGAGGCAGCTGATCGATATCTCTCTCTCATCGATGTTTCTATCCCTCTCCCTTCCTCTCTGTAAGAAAAAAAAAAATCAATAAACTATATTTTAAAAAATGTGGCTCTCAGAAGAAACTTCAATCGTTGTGCTGTGGATATTTGGCTCTGTGGACTAACGAGTTTGCCGACCACTGGCCTAGTATAATATTATAAAAGCATTTTACCAACGGATGTTTCATAAAATGCAAAATGTTATTTTAAAATAAGTGTCTTTCAGGGCCGCTCCCAGGTAGACGCTGGGAATGGAGCTCCGGGCAGTGCGGGCACAAAAACGGCTTTCAATGGCTCAAGCCCCCTCTGCACCCAGGACCCAAAGGGGGCCCTGGGCCGAGGAAACAAAGCTCCCCACTCCTGGACCATTACAGCCGCGTGTCCAGCCGTGCAGGGGGCCTGGGGATCCGCCGTAGACTGCGGCGGGAGCCTCTGAGCGAGCTACGTCACCCGGTGTCCTGCTAAAGGTCCTCGGTCCCCGGGGTCAGCGGACGGACCCGGCGGCTTTGCCAGGAAACATGATGTTGGATTAGCTGAGCCGGGGGCGCCGGGAGACGCAGAGAAATGACCAGAAACAGAGGCCCAAGCCGGCGCCTCCTCCTGGGGGTTTGTCCCTCCCATCAGTGTACCTCTGGGCACCTCGCCCGCGCAGCCTCCCCCCTGGAAGCGGGAAGACCCCCGAGACCCTGGCAGGCACTGGCAGTGGGGCTGGGCCTGGCAGTCGCTCGCCCTGTGGCAAGGCTAAGCGGCCGGAGCGCTGCCATCAGGACGGCGGGGGGCGGAAGGAGCCCATGGGGGTCTTACTGGAGAAGTGACGAAACGCCTCCCGTCACCGCCAGAAAGAACGGTCAGCTTTGGCAGGCGTACCTCAAAGTCCCAGTGCGTGTAAGCGAGCCGCGTCACTCAGAACGTGATGGACGTGGGGGAGGCCTGGCCGGAGGGGGAGGCCGGCCCAGCCACGTGCAACAGGCTGTGCTGTGTGGGCGCACGTGGGGGCACACGTGTGAGCGCACGTGTGAGCGCACGTGTGAGCGCACGTGTGCACGGTGCCTACGTCTACCCACTACCCCCGGCTCTCATGCGATGCTTGTGCTTGCAGGTGCAGACACTGTGAAGAAAGTGGCTTGTAAACTGTGTGTGCACGGCGACCAGCAAGAGCTGTGTGTGCCAAAACCGGTGTGGCTCAGTGGACAGAGCGTAGGCCTGCGACTGAAGGGTCTCAGGTTCGATCCCGGTCAAGGTACGTTGGCTGCAGGCACATCCCCAGTAGGGGGCGTGCAGGAGCAGCTGATCGATGTCTCTCTCTCATCGATGTTTCTAGCTCTCTATCCCTCTCTCTTCCTCTCTGCAAAACATCAATAAAATCTATTTAAAAAAAGGAAAAAGAACTGTGTGGGCACGGTGACCAGCAAGCGGGTGCCGGGCACGTTTCCTCGGCAATCAGAGCGCAGCCCCAGCCGAAGGCAGCAGAGAGAGAGAGAACAAGAACCAGGTGAGTTTCCCCCTCCACGACCAGGCGCTGAGACTGCTTTTTCTCAGTGACAGCTTGCAGGGAGGAACATAAAGAGCAATAGTTAGTGGTCTGTCCTCCGAGCGGTGCGTGTGTTTTCCAGCTGCGCTCTGGGACCCCGAGCAGCTCGGGGCCGGGGCGCTGCACCGGCCGGCAGAGCGCGGAGCCCAGGGCCCGGCCCGCTTCCCTCCGCGCACGCGGCTGTCCGGCTCCCGCTCCCGCTCCCAATCGGCGCCTGGCAGAGATCTCCCTGGAGGAGGGTCCCCTCCGTCCCCCCACGAAGAACATGGTAACGGTAACGAAAGGGCGGATCCACGGCCTCAGGAGCCCCGTGGACGGAGGCCCACCCGTGTGGTCCCAGCCCCGCGCCTCCCGGTTCTGGTTTAGCTGCCACTCGGTTGTGGTTTAGCTGCCACTCGGTTCTGGTTTAGCTGCCACTCGGTTGTGGTTTAGCTGCCACTCGGTTGTGGTTTAGGTGC
>JAAGEH010000337.1:5783280-5797259 GCA_011751065.1 Lasiurus cinereus
GCCACTCGGTTGTGGTTTAGCTGCCACTCGGTTGTGGTTTAGGTGCCGCTCCTCGCCGCCAGGCTCAGCTCCTGAGCTCAGCCAGCAAATGCCGCCGCCGCCGCAGAGACCCCGCAGAGGAGGCCACGGGGCTTCGAGCGGCGTGGCCATGTCCGGGGAGCGGCGTGGCCATGTCCGGGGAGCGGCGTGGCCATGTCCGGGCGGCTGGGTTCCCCGCGATGTTTAACCGCCTATTTATGGGCCGATCTTCACGTTAAGGATCCATCGCACCGAGAGCCCAGACAATGTGACCGAACCACGGGAAGCCCCACCCCGCCAGCTGCTGCGGCTCGTGTGCTGGGAGCGAGGTCCCTCTCCCTGAATCACTTCCTGGTAAAAGTCACCAGCGGTGGGAGGACCCACCAAACCCCCGTTAAACTAGAGGCGTCAGGTGTCTGCCAATAAAGACCCAAAAGAGAGGGGATGAGGTGGCTGAAACCGGGGGCCACCACCCACAGCCAGGAGACCAGTCGTGAGAAAGGCTGTGCTGGGGGTGCAGGGGGAGTGAGGAGCAGAAACGGGGCCTTCTCTCACCCCCCTCCCCCCGGTCCTCCCTCCCCTGCAGACACCTGCAGCCGGCCGCTCACAGCAGCCGTGCAGACTGGCCACCCCAGCTCCACAGTCAGACGCCAGGTGACCCTGACTGGTCTGGAGCCGGGCAAAGCAGGTGGAGCCTCCTTTCTGGAACGTCATTCCTTCGGAAGGCTGTTCGAACACGGAAGCACTTTCCCCATGAGACAGACATCCTGGAAACGGAATGCATCCGTTCCAGACCCCAAACGACTCCCTGTTCTCACCTTCCTTAGACACGGCGCACGTCTATGTACCGTTTGATCTAGGCACACTTCAAACACAGAAAGGAAAGGCAATGTACAGTAAGAAACGGAAATGTAACAGTAATTATCAGCAGCGAGAAAACAAAGATAAAGAACGCTTCCAGCACAACTTCCTGCGATGTTAGCAGTGGTAAAGAAATGAGACTCCTGCTGGGACCGGTGTGGCTCAGTGGATAGAGCGTCAGTCTGTGGACTGAAGGGTCCCAGGTTTGATTCCGATTGGGGGCATGTACCTTGCTTGCGGGCACATCTCCACAGTGGGGTGTGCAGGAGGCGGCTGATTGATTTCTCTCTCTCATCGATGTTTCTGACTTTCTATCTCTCTCCCTTCCTCTCTGTAAAAAATCAATAAAATATATTTTTTAAAAAATTTTTAAAGAAATGAGACTCCTGCCAAAACCGGTTTGGCTCAGTGAATAGAGCGTCGGCCTGTGGACTGGAAGGTCCCAGGTTCGATTCCGGTCAAGGGCATGTTCCTTGGTTGCAAGCACGTCCCCAGTAGGGGGCGTGCAGGAGGTGGTTGATCGGTGTCTCTCTCATCGCTGTTTCCGACTCTCTCTCTCTCTTCCTCTCTATAAGAAATCAATAAAATATATTAAAAAAAAAAAAAAAGAAATGAGACTCCTGCATCCTCTCCTGTGTCTGTCCCCGGGGAGATGCATGGCTGGCCCCACGGGCATCAACATGAGAGGGCTGTCAGGTTCAAGACCCGGGTTCCCCTGTAATTATGTGTGAGCGCTGTGGAGGGGAGCGTCTAACCTTCCCCTCTGACCGCAGCGCCCACCGGCAGCTCTGAGCTCCGGCGTGGACCAGCCTCCTCCGGTGCCCGTGTGTCCCTTCTCTGCCCCCCAAACGAGCGTGGCCTCCGAAGAGAGCCTGCCTCCCCCACGCCCTCCCCCCACAGACCCTGCGGCCTGCGTGCTGCGGAGCACCCACAGAGCTCGCCCACAGGCCTGGCTGGTGGTTTAACTTCACGGACGGCCCACATGGTACCCAGGCACAGCGGTGACAGAGAGTCTGGTTTCACGGTGTCAGGTTCTGTTCCACTAAAGGCCAGTCAGGAGCAGAGCAGGCCAACCCTAGCCAGTGTGGCTCCGTGGATAGAGCATCAGCCTGCAGACTGAAGGGTCCCAGGTTCGATTCCGGCCAAGGGCACATGACCGGGTTGTGGGTTCGATCCCCAGTAGAGGGTGTGCAGGAGGCAGCCAACCAATGGTTCTCTCTCATCATCAATGTTTCTCTCTCTCCCTCTCCCTGCCTCTCTGAAATCAATAAAGGAATATATTAAAAAAAATAAGAGCAGAGATCCAGCATGAGTCACTCCCAAAGACCCCTCTCCCACCCCACCCCCCTTCCCAAGCTCAGCATGAAATCAGAAAATGGGGATTCAAGTCCTGGCTCTTCCATTTGCGAAGACTCCCTACCTCTAGGTCTCAGCTCCAGCACCTGTGACTCCGGAGCTAACGCAGGCCTTTGCCTCTCACCTCAGAAATCCAGGGAACGGCCTCTCTCTCCCAGCACTCGCCGGCCATCAGCAGCATCGCACTGTGCTCCCAGCCATCCGCCCGGTCAGCCTCCTCGGGACACGGGTTCCCTCCCAGCGACGACACTGTGACAGCCCTGAGCTGACCCTGACTGCATACCTGTGCACACTTCACACACACACACACACACACACACACACACACACACATGGAGGGGCTGGGTGGATAGGACGGGGTCACACAAACTTCGGAAACCTTCCACTATCCTCCCACTTCCAGCATCAAAGATCAGCCCCCCAAATGCCAATGAGCGCCAGGAATAACACGGAAACTAAGTTATTTTCATCCTGGTTAGCAGACAGCTGTGTATGGCTTTTTTTTGTGTGTGTTTTTTTTTTTAACTGAATCAACAGCTCGGTGGCCCTGAGAATCATCCCCCGGTCTCTTCCATTCTGCAGGGAACGTATTTCTTTTACTGTCTCCTCAACATCAAGGGACATCAGCAAACGTCGCGATGGCAGTTACAGTAAATGGCCGAGAGAGAAAACCCGGTAACGGTTTTGATAGACGTTAGGGAATACATGAGCCAGATAAAAAGAGATGAGCCGGACGGAAATTCCCAGCCGCTTAAATGAACAGCTCTCGGCTCGGAATAATGAAGTTTTTCAGACCCGAGTGCAGCTTTGCTCTGCTAACAACACGACGCTGTCTCCCGGAGACCGCTCCCGGCCCAGGCATTGTGCCCCCCGGCATTCAAGGGAGAGGCAGCCGTCTCGCCTCTCCCCACGCCTCCAGCAGAAAGAACCACGACACCACACAGAGCGAGTCACTCTAGACGCGAGCCGTGAGGGACGGGATCCTGCAGGGAATCCTGAAGATGTCAACATGACGCCTAGGTGTGGCCACAGGCGGAGTGTTACCTTCAGTGCGAATATTTGAGTCGCATTGAATTTTATGACCAACAGGACCGTGAAGTTTGACTTATTTATTTTTAAAATATATTTTATTGAATTTTTACAGAGAGGAAGGGAGAGGGATAGAGAGCTAGAAACATCGATGAGTGAGACATCGATTAGCCGCCTCCTGCACGCCCCTTACTGGGGATGTGCCCACAACCAAGGCACATGTCCCTGACCGGAATCGAACCTGGGACCTTTCAGTCCGCAGGCCAACGCTCTGTCCACTGAGCCACACGGGTTTCGGCTGATTTATTTATTTTTATAAAGATAGACTGCTGGGCCACTCCCAAAATCAGTCAAAGAAGTCCTCTTCCGCAAATTACTAAATCTGGAAACTCCGAGGGAAGCAGAATTGGGGAAAAGAGAGAAAACGAACAAATAAAATGCCTGCATCCCGAGACATCGCGCCCCTTCGCGATTTCCCCTCCGTGGGTATGCCCACGTCTTCACACCCTCCAGGGGAGCCAACCAATTCACCCGAACGTGTAGCGTGTAAGCTTGGAAATGCCACAAAATCAACGTCAACTCGAGAGTGTACCATTTCCCACAACTGTCTAGTTCATGCCAGAAAAACACGTACAGTGTTTAAAGCATGATCTTCCTATGTACTATGTTCAGCAAAAGTAAAAGCAAAACAGGACACAGTCCTTAAAAGTCAGCCACATTTTAAAACAAACAAAAAACAACACACGTAATTTTAAACGACCACGTTTTCTGCAGTGGTGACACTATCTATTGAGCATTCTTTTATATATATATTTTATTATTATTATTATTATTGATTTTTTACAGATTGGAAAGGAGAGGGATAGAGAGTGAGACACATCGATCAGCTGCCTCCTGCACACCTCCCACTGGGGATGTGCCCACAACCAAAGTACGTGCCCTTGGCTGGAATCGAACCTGGGACCTTTCAGTCCGCAGGCCGACGCTCTATCCACTGAGCCACACTGGTGTCGGCCCTAATGAGCATTCTTAACCATCCTTTTCACACACAAAGCTGATGTGACCAACCTCCCCCACCCCAGCCACTCCTGCCACTGCCAGGGCCTCCTGGGATGCCGGATTCTCCCCCATTTGCCATGTTCTTCTGCTTGAGAACAAAAATATGTGCGAGGTCAAGGTAAGTCCTCGCATGAGCCAACCAGCCGACCGTGATTAACCCCCGGCGCTGGTCTCAACAGCATCTTTCTCACCAGGCAGACTCCTCGGTCCGAGACACCGGAAGCCAAGAGAATAAGCAGTAGCTGATGTTTCCATAAAATTAAATCCAGTGGCCAAAACCCGTTTGGCTCAGTGGATAGAGCGTTGGCATGCGGACTGAAAGGTCCCGGGTTTGATTCCAGTCAAGGGCATGTATCTTGGTTGAGGGCACATCCCCAGGAGGAGGCGGTTGATGGATGTCTCTCTCTCATCCATGTTTCTAACTCTCTATCCCTCTCCCTTCCTCTCTGTAAAAAATCAATAAGATATATATTTTTTAAAAGATATGCATATCAATGCTAAGAAGGCGGCACACTTCCCCCCAGAGAGAATCAAACTTCGGAGAAGTCACTCTTGCAATTTGTTGTGATGCCAGAACCAAGGCGCAATCCTGGGGACGCTGCCTCTCCCTCTTCTTTGGCTCAGTATTTATTTCACTGGCAGCAGATCGGAAAGCACGTCTTGGGCCCATTTTTCTTTTTTCCTGCACCTCTCCCAGCCGGAGGGAAAAATGAGCAGGACAGGTGGCTTCAGAACGTGTCCCTTCCCCTTTGTAGCTGGTGTGCACCCGCGTGTCCTGTCGCCTTTCACACCGAGACCCAGGGAGCGAGAGGGAGACAACAGCTGAGTGTGCGATGTCTGGCTGATGTCAGGGTGGATGGCTCTGCTCCACTCTCTGAACTCGGCCCCCCTCCCTTCCAGGCACACAGGGACACGCACGCACTGACAGCTGGCAGAGACCCACAGGAAGGCCAGCAAAGCCCTGAATTAGACACCTCGCCCGGCACAGAGCCACCGGTGAGGCCCGGGCCCTTGTGTGCGCTCTGATGTAGCTGGGAGTCTGGAACACGTGTCCGTAGGGTTTCGTAGGAAACATACTGTGCTCCACTGATGGGAACACCTTTCAAAACATGGTCCCCGTGGCGAGCAGGCGGGTAGAACTGGGCTTCACAGAGTGGCCCGATGATTATGACCAGCCCATCAGTACTTCGCTGGACCACCTTTTGCCTTCAGTCCTGTGGCGATTCTTCTTGGCATGGACTCCGCGAGATGCTGAAAGGTGATGCGAGGACTCTGACGCCAGGCCTGATGGACAGCACTGCCCATTCTGTGAGATTGGATGGTGTGGAACCGGCTGCCTGATGGCTCTTTTAACTTCGTCCCACAAATGTTCAATCGGATGGAGATCTGGTGATGGTGGGGTCACCTAAGCCAGGGAAAGTCTCCCTCATGTTCTGAAACCACTCCTGCACAGTATGAGCACCGTGGCCTGGCGCATTGTCTTGTGGGAAGAAGCCATCTTCACTGGGATACGCCATCAACATGATAGGATGAACTTGGTCAGCAACGATACTTAGGTCTGTTGAGCTCTTCAGACATTGTTCCACATGAATTAAAGGGCCCAAATCATGCCAGGAAAACATGCCCCAAACCATCACACTGCTCCCACAGCTTGAAGGGTTGTACTCATGCATGTGGGGTGCATGCTTTCACGCTGTTTCTGCAAAATTCTCCCTCTGCCATCTGCATGATGCAACTGGAAACATATTCATCGGACCACGAGACTTTTTTCCAATGCTCGACTGTCCAATCCTTGTGTTCCTGTGCGAGTTGCAGACGTTTTATCTTGGTGACTGCAGACAGCAAAGGTGTTGGAACAGGCCTTCGGCTTCCATATCCACACGATGCAGCGTCCGGCTAGTTTGCCCACAAACGTCGGGTGGTCACAATAACCTGGCCGCTCAGTGTATTATAACAGAGAAGCAAAGCCAGATGAGAATGGGGCGGGGAAGGGAGGGAGGTGGGCAGGGCACACACACAAACTACGGGGCACCGGCTTTTGACAGGGGAAGGAGTGTGCGTGGAATCCAAGAACCAAAGGGCACCATCTGCTGGGTAAGCGGCAAACACGGGACCAGGGGAGGCTGAGGGGCTGACCCCCTGTGAGACATGAGCAGGCGGGGGCCCCAAACTCCCCCCGACGGAAAGCCCGCCGCCTAGCGAGGAGCAACTCGGGGAAAACAAACATGCCTCCCCCAGCATGTCACTGGCCGTGTGGTTTGGACCCCTGATCCTTCATGTCCATGGTCGTGTGACTTAGAATCCCTGAGCGTTTCCTTCCTCAAGACAGCATGTAGGCCTGGGCTGTATTTCCGCTCCAGGCCCAGAAAAAGCAGCAAAACCAGACAAATGGCTGCCTCTGCACCAGCTGCATTGGATCCTTGAGCCCCTGCCCCAGCACCAACCAATCAGCGGAGACCCTGACCCTGAAAGAGCGCCCCTGAGCTGATGAATATTCTAGAAAGGCTCCCCGAGACCTCCCTAAGCTTGCCACCTGCAAGAGAAACACGCTCAGGACAAAGGGCCCGGCCCACACACTCCCTCCAGGAAGCACACCCCTGCCACTCTCCTGCAAGCAGGTATCCCCACCCTCTAAGGGACCCCATGAGACTCCAACCAGGGGGGCAATGGGCAGCAACAGCTCCTCCCGGGCTAACCCCCCGAACCTGTCTCCAAGGCCCCCTCCTCTTCCCTTTGGCTATCCCCACCTCCAACCCCTCTTCCTTAAATGAATCCTGTTTTTCCTAATTCGCAGTCTGGCCTGGCTGTGTAGCCTGCCCGTGCACCGCTGACTTTAACCTTCACACCCCAAACAGGACAAGATGAGACAACGTCCACTAGGAAAAAGAGAAAACCCCTTCAGTTGATCTCTTCCCCTGCCCCCTCCCCATATAAGCACAACCAATGGATACAAGACACTGGGGGAGGGGATGAGGGCATGTGACAGGGGGAAGGGAGGCTGGAGGGAAGGTCAATGGGAATAAAGGAGATATATGCACTGCTATATGTAATACTTTAAACAATAAAATAAATTTAAAAATAAAAAAGAAAGAAAGAGGAAACCCCCAAGCCTCTCTCTTATTCTGAACAAAGATGCCTGCACCAAGTTCAAAAATGTGCACCCAGACACACACACCGCAATTAATCTTCTTAAAACATATGAGTCCCCAGCCAAAAACCCTTCCATTTTCCCCTATTTATAGACCGCCAAGTCTAATATTTAGGTCATGCACAATCTAATCTCAATTTATATATCCCACAGCCCCTTACTGTAGCCAAACAGCCTCTCCTTGGTCCTGAACTTGGGAACAGAAGGGCTTCTGCTATATATATATATATATATATATATATATATATATATCTTGGTTCCAACTATACCTGATGTTTTGAATGTTCTTCCCTTTCTTCAAAGTCAGTTCAAGGTGGCCTCTCTGCTCTCTCCCGACCACTCAAAATCACACGGATTCCACGGCTATTTAGCACGAGGCCAGTGCAGTGCCCAAAGGCAGACAATAAGGAAACCTAATGGACGTTGTGCTGGGGGAGGTCCTAGCAAGGAATTCCACCTGGAATGAACCATGACCTCTAACCTTTAAGCTGTCCCTCGATAGTGCGAAGATGTGACCCAGGTTTGTTTTTCTTTTTTTGTTTGTTTTTGTGTGTGTGTGTGTTTTTTTAATATATTTTCATGATTTTCCACAGAGAGGAAGGGAGAGGGACAGAAAGTCAGAAACATCGATGAGAGAGAAACATCGATCAGCCGCCTCCTGCACGCCCCCCACTGGGGATGCGCTCACAACCAACGCACATGCCCCCGACCGGAATCGAACCCAGGACCCCTCAATCCCCAGGCCGACACTCTATCCACTGAGCCAAACCAGCCTCGGCTTGTTTTGTTTTTTAATGAACAAAGGTCAAGGGAAGTAAGAACTCGCTGACTGTCAGTCAGTCTGACGGGAGTAGAGAGAGCTAAGGCTGGAGTAAGAAAGAGAAAAATGGTGGAGAGGTGAATAGGGCCAGTGAAACGGGATCTTATAGGCCAATTTCAGCAAGTTTCTACCTTCACCTAAGGCCGTGGTCGGCAAACCGCGGCTCTTTGGCCCCTTCAGTGTGGCTCTCCCACAAACTACCACATGTGGCCACGCACGTACAGTGGGACTGATTCGTGGCCCATGCGCAGAAGTCGGTTTTCGGCCTGGGCGAGTCTATCTTGAAAAAGTGGCGTTAGAACACTCAAGGGGCCAAAGAGCATGTGGCTCGCGAGGTGCGCGGTTTTGTAAGCCACAACCACGTGAGGCAAGGGAGTGAGCTAGTTGCTGAAGAATTAGACCAAGTTCACGGACTACCATCCAGAACTTAGCCAGGCCTAAAGTGTCCAGACTGAGACTGATGCAAATACAAATACAGTGGTACCTCGAGATACGAGTGCCCTAACATACGAGATTTTTGAGATACGAGCCGTCGAGCGAGCGATTTTTGCTTTGAAATACGAGCAACAGTTGAGATAGGAGTCATCGCGCGGATCGGCCGGCTGCACACGACCCACCAGTTCACCGTGACTCGAGCGTCTCAGTTTCCCACGCCTCAAGGTTATGGAATGAATTAAACTCGTATCTCGAGGTACCACTGTACACTTTTGCCTCCCCAAGGGGCCAGTTTGGAAGGGCCGGGGGCCAGAGAGCTGCGGGAAGATGGGAGGGACTAGGTCAGGTGCCGCTCCACTCTGCCTGCACCCGAGGAGCGGAATGCCAGACGGCGACGCTGGCAGACCGAGCTGACTGCTGTTTCCATTAACAGACCCCAGACGAGGCAGCCCGGCCTCCACTGGCCGAATGTGGCCACTCACCCAACAACTTCTGCCTCCATCGCATGGGAAACAGCACCTCGCTGCTTGTTTATCGCCTCTCAAGACCCGGGGTTCAGTGTCCGGGAAGGTCCCTGAAACGTAAGCTCGTGAATCTCCCCACAGAGAGCCTGGGGAACAGGGGGGCAGTGGGAGCTCAGCTAGGAGGGGAGGCGACCTAGGTCCTCCCCCGTTCGGTGCTGACGCTGGCCTGCCCACCTTCCATGCGGTTGCTACGAGGACGCGTTGTTCCAAACATTCGAGAAGTTCTACTGCCGCTGCCCTGGAATTGGCGGTGTTCCTCTCCAGCCTCAGGTCCTGTAGGTGACACCTGCCGGCACGCATGCGGACCGTTTCTTGTTGGGGTGACAATTCCCCTTGGACTGCCCACGGCTACCTTAGGGGCACATGGTGGGTGAGCCATTCTCTCCTGTCAATGGACAGGCCATCTTTCGGTCCCTGGCAACAGCATATATTCTGAAGTTAACAGAAGAAAGGAGCTACAGCTGAAACCGGTGTGGCTCAGTGGATAGAGCGTCGGCCTGTGAATTGAAAGGTCCCAGGTTCGATTCCGGTCAAGGGCATGTACCTTGGTTGCGGGCACATCTCCAGTAGGGGGCGTGCAGGAGGCAGCTGATGGATGTTTCTCTCTCACTGATGTTTCTAACTCTCTATTCCTCTCCCTTCCGCTCTGTAAAAAAATTGATAAAATATATTTTTTTAAAAAAATAGCTACAAAAAGTTGAGATGGCAATAGACTACAGATGCCAACTGTACTGAATAACAAGGACTGTTTCACTCATATTTCAAACAAAGCACTGCCGAGAAGTCTCACACTCAGAAATGTCAAGCATTCTACCACTGGCGGGCATCCGGATGTCGCTGGCCGTTCCTCTAGCATTTTCCACTAGAGGGACATTGGGATTGAAACCAGAAGGGTTTTAACCAGAGGGTTCTTTCTCTTCCCCCAGAATCCTTCTACCTACCCCTACCCCGCCCTAGTGACCCCTGCCCTCTCCCCCGTCCCCCCTGCTACCCCCTCGCTCCCCCGTCCCCCTGGAGGCCGAAAGGAGAGCTGCAGGATCTGGCTTTGCTCCCAGGCACAGGCCATCATGTGTATCTGACTGCACAGACCCGGCCTGTCACCCACGCTCCGGAAGGGGGACAGGAACCTCAAGCTGACCACGAGGTGACACGAGGAGCCCACCCAGCGGCAGAATGTCCCCAGGGGCACCCCTTCCGCCCGGAGACGCAGGCGGGCTAAATCAGAGACGCGTTCTCAGATACAAAGGAGTCGTTTATTTCCCAGACACGGCACAGCGAACTCAACTTTTCCGCAGGCCAACAGGTGCTCGCATAACCTCTCGTTCAATGTCGTTTCGTGATGACGCTGGTGAGATGCCGTGTATCCATCAGTCTTTCATGAAAGTGGTTTCGTTTTACCTTGTTCGACTCAGTTCCAGAAGCCTACCAGCGATGGTCCGTGAGGACTTCCTGTGCTGCCTACGTAACCCCAAACCCCTACTTCCCTTAATTACTTGTCTGCGCACACACCAAAAAAATTTAATTTTAAAAATTGTAGAGTTGAAGACAGTAACCAAGTATGACTCACTAACCAGATAATGCCTGACATGTCTTTCCAATGGACTAAACTAACACAGGATTCTTACAGACGGCTCGTACTGTCCTCCAATATAACCTGTGAGGTACATACCTCCGTTCTCCCAAAAAGAGGATGCAGTTCAGCCCTAGCCGGTTTGGCTCAGTGGATAGAGCGTCAGCCTGTGGACCGCAGGGTCCCAGATTCGATTCAGGCAAAGGGCACAAACCTGGGTTTCAGGCTGGATCCGAGGCCCCAGTCAGGTGTGTGCAGGAAGCAACCAATCGATGTGTCTTTCTCACATCGGTGTTTCTCTCTCTTGCCCTGTCTCTTCCACTCGCTCTTAAAATCAATGAAAAAATATCTTCAGATGAGGATTAACAACAAAAAAGGAAAGAGAACGGAGTTCAGAGACCTGAAGTCCATGTTCACGCAGCTGACTGCTGAGCTGGGGCTAAAATAACAATCTTCTGCACTCCATTCCACTCCTTCTCACTCAGGTGACCTCTTTCACGTCTGGAAATCTCTCTTTAATGCCTATGCTTTAGCTTTAAAAAGCTAAAACAAAGGCTTAATGAAATGTACGGAGTGCTAACACCACGGTCATACACGCCAGACATGCCCAAACGCCTCATCACCTGCCTGCTGTGGTCACCACGTACACCGACCACAGTTCCTCTCTTGTGAGGGCAGGGAGGCCGTGAAAAACACATGCCAGTTAGTTCAGTGCTTTTTGTAAACAAAACTAATCATTTAGCATTTGAATCCGACGCTAATAAAACTCTCAGGAAACAAACAAGCTCTTGGGACAATGTCCAAAGGACCTGCTGTCCCAGGAAAACTAAAAGGTAAGAAGTAAAGGCTACCGACCACGTGACTCTAACTATATGACCTTCTGCAGAAGACGGACGTCTGGAGGCAGGAAAGGGCGAGTGGTTGCCAGGGGCTGGTGAGGGCAGGGAGGGAAGGGGGGATGAACGGGCAGAGCACAGGGCACTGTGCGGCAGTGAACCAGTTCTGTAATGACGGGCCCCACTATCATACACTGCCCAACTCACAGAACGCACACATGTACCCCAAGTTCTATAATGACGGACACCCGCCATCATACATTGCCCAACTCACAGAACGCACACACGTACCCCAAGTTCTATAATGACGGACACCCGCCATCATACATTGCCCAACTCATAGGATGTACCCACGTACGCCAAGGGTGAACCCCGATGCACAGGACAACCTCTGGGTGACGATGTGTCAGGATCGACTCCTCCGGGTAACAAACGTGCCATTCCGGTGAGCGATGCTGACAAGGGGGGGGGGCTGTGCATGGCGGGAGAGGGGGTGCCTCTGGGAAACCTCTACCTCCCACTCCATTTTGCCGTGCACCTAAAACTGCTCTAAACAATAATCTATTAAAACTGAGGGTACGTTACCTGTGCAACCCCTCTTCCCACCACAGGTGCGCCATTCCCCGCGCCTGCAGCGTTCCTGGCCATGGACCCCAAGCTCCATGCTCAGTGCCCCTCGCGACGCCTGCTCCGCCCCTCGAACCCCACTCATCCTCCACCAGGCGCCCCGCAGAGCAGACCACGTCCAGAGACGGGAGGACCCCGGCCCAGACAGCGGACGGAGAGCCCGGAGCGAGGCGCGGGCGTGCAGACCTCCCCGAGGGCGCCTGGGGGAGACGCGCAGGAGCAGAGGAGGGGGTCCCCAGAGAGGCCGCTCTCCTGAACTACATTCCCCTGAAACACAAAACACGATACCATCGCATCTCCCTTTAAAGGGAGGGAACCTCCGCTGTGCATGTCCCCAACTCGGCCTGGGATCGGCTCCCAGCGGGCCCTCCCTCCAAGCAAGCGGTCTCCAAAGGCGCCCCGCAAACACTTTCCGCACAAACACAGCAAGAGCGCATGTCCAGGGCCTTCATTGGGGCCTCCCCTCAGAATCGCCTCGTGGGAGAAGCGGCAAAGATGACATTTTGGGGGCTTCTTACAGGAGAAAAATGGGTCCTTTCCGCTCCTGGCGCCGAGTCAGAGCCTGCCCGGGGCCGGGAAGCCTCGCAGAGCTCCCGAGATCTGAAACCGGCTGCGGGGGGCGGGGGGGGGGGGCGCGCGGGGGGGGAAGGCCTGCCCTGGCCACACCGACCACAGGCCGGGCACCTGCTGCCGTGGAACGGGCACCTAGAAACCCATCAGGCCCGGATGTCGCTGGTCAGAGGCTGCTGGTCTCCATACAGGAGCCAACCCCCAACCACGACTTCTGACAGGCCCTCCCCACCCCGTCCGCCCCATTCCGAGCACTGCAATTTTTAAAATATATTTTTATTGATTTCCGAGAGGAAGGGAGAGGGAGAGAGAAACGTCAATGATGAGAAAGAATCACTGACCGGCTGCCTCCTGCACACCCCCTACTGGGGATGGAGCCCACAACCCGGGCACGTGCCCCTGAATGGAACTGACCCCGGGACCCTTCCGTCCACAGGCCACCACTCTACCCACTGAGCCAAACCAGCCGGGGCTGCATTTGAAACTGGGTCCACTCCCGAGAGCCTGCCGTTGGCCGGAAAGGTGGACTGACTGTCCTCCCAGCCGCTGGGCCCGCCCTCCGCACCCCACCTCCTCCGGGGTGTCCTCCAGCTGCGGGGTCTCTGCGGCTCCCTCTGCCCTCTCTCCTCTCCATGGGCCTAAGCACGGCCATCTCCCAGCCTCCAGCTCCCCCCAGACGCAGGCGCCACGCAGAGAGCTCTCCCCTACCCCCCTCTCCTGGGAAATCCAGGACCCCACAGCCTAGACCCTCCCTCTCGCCAACGGCGTGCCCAAAACGTGCCTAACCTGCGCTCCCCGTCCGCCCTCAGACCGGCTCTCTCCTCCTTCCCTCGCTGACCAGGAACCGGGGAGCCACACTCCCGTCCGCCCCCTCCGTTCCTCTCAGTCAGCACAGACCCCCAGCTTCCTCCTGAACATCCCCCCTGAACCTCCTCAGCGAGCAGCCCACCCGCTCCTCTCTGAGCTCTCCGCTGCCGTCATCAGATGGACACTCTGCCCTCGGGTCTGGCCCACAGTCCTGCCCCTCCCCACCCCCCCCGCCCCCCGCCATCCACCCAGCACTGCCAGGGACCTTGCCCATCCCCACCGTCCCTCAGTGGCCACTGGCCTGGGCGGGAACGCGGCC
>JAAGEH010000337.1:5817259-5859311 GCA_011751065.1 Lasiurus cinereus
TTCCTCTCGGAAATCAATAGAAATAGACTTTAACACATAAAATTGTTGATGTGTGTTTTAGAGTGGGGCAAGGAAAATAACTCTTTTCCTACGAGTTACATCTGACACGTAATTGAAGAGGATGAGCACTCAGGACTATTTCACCTTCATGAGCCGTTCACACGGTGCACATTTATGTTGGTACTTGCATCTGACTCTTTGTGAAAAAAAAAAAAATTGGTTCTGGACACGTAAAGGATCTGCTCTAAATGCCAGGATTTTCTCTGAGACTCTGTTTCCTCAAGTGCCAGCCGCAGGCAGGTGCCGTCGCGGAGCAGTCTCCGGAGAAAAGTCACTTTAATTGCATTGATCTTACTTCATAAGGGCAGACACAATGGCTCGCCTCGTTATCTGTCATTTGTGCGGAGGTGCATGCCGAGTGGAGATCCAATGCCCGCAGCAGCCACGGGGAGTTACCGGACCTGCGTGCCCGCTGCACAGCGATGTCTGATGCTCATTTGCATCCCAGTTCGCTGGGCGGGGGGGAGGGGGGGGTCCGGCGCAGACACAGCTGGTGCACTCTGGTAAACGGTGGTCTGGCAGGAGTGCTGCTCATTTTAATTTTTTTTTAATATATTTTATTGATTTTTCACAGAGAGGAAGGGAAAGGAATAGGAAGTTAGAAACATCGATGAGAGAGAGACATCCATCAGCCGCCTCCTGCACACCCCCCACTGGGGATGTGCCCACAACCAATGTACATGCCCTTGACTGGAATCGAACCTGGGACCTTTCAGTCCGCAGGCCGACGCTCTATCCACTGAACCAAACCGGTTTCGGCAAGAGCGGTGCTCTTTAAGTGAAGACTCCTCAGAAGACTTCCGTTTCCGCACCAGGACAGACATTATAACGACACAAACAAAACACCAACCGGGAGCGTGCTGAGCGCTTTGAAAACTCGGCCTTCCGGTTTGGGACACGCCTCCCATGGAGAGACGTGACATCTGTGCCCCGCTCCCTCAGTCTGGGCAGGTTTGAAAAGCGTCATCAGGCCGGCCGGTGTGGCTCAGTGGGTGAGTGCTGGCCCGTGAACCAGGAGGTCACGGTTCAGTTCCCGATCAAGGCCCAGGCCCAGGTTGTGGGCTCCATCCCCAGGAGGGGGCGTGCAGGAGGCAGCCGACAGATGTTTCTCTCTCCGTGATGTTTCTCTCTCTCTGAGGGGACCCTGTGTCTCCTGAGGGTGGGGTGCGGCCGGTGGCCGCAGGTGGCGTCTGCTAGGGAAGTCGCAGGACACCTAAAACTCACTGGCTCATGGGCTCCGGACAACACTGATCCATTCAATGAGCACATCCTTCCAGGCTGAGGGCTGACGTCTCAACCAGGACTCCGTCACTCATGCTCTGCTCGGTGAGGAGGATCAGCTGGGGTTTGCACGCGGACCCCATCTTTGGAGAACTATGGATGAATGGTGACATGGTCTCCCGGCCCCCGGCTTTCCAGCCTCTGCAGCTGGGCCCTCCTGCCTGGGCAGCCAGGCCCTCTGTCTGGGACGGTAGAAACCCATGTCAAAGCGGCGTCGAAGAACGTGGAAGTCACCTCATTGTATCAGCGACTGCAGAAACTCCAGGCCGAAAGGACGGTCACTTGAACGGATCCAGACTGGGACGGCCGCCCTCAGCCCCGTGTCCACGTCCTCATCCCTCTCTCTCTCTCAGCCTGTGCGTGACCCTTTATGCTGGACCTCCGCCCATCAGCTGCCTCTTCCTCTCTCGCTGCAGACCTCAGCGCTGCTCCAGGGCCACCGGCGAGCTCAGCACCGTCCCCGCACGGCTGAGCTCCCGCAGTGTCTCCACTGGCTGAGCCTGGATCCTGGCCCACTCCCTCTCCCCGGCCCGTGGCCTCAGAGTTTGTCTCTCTGACTAGGAGGCAGTTCCAGGCAGAGGGCAGGGAGGGAACAGACAGTCCCGAAGGGGTGTAAGGTTTATTAAAGCGCGAAGCACAGAGGAACGCTGAGCCAAGGTTAGATTTCACCGAGCACAACGACAAGGAGCAGACACGTGGCCCTGGGCCAGGGGTTCTGCCTGGAGGTGGCTCATAGAGTAGCCACGTGACTTGACGCTCCCAGAATTCAAGCTTGTGGCCAAGCCACGTCCCAATGGATGGTATCACAAACTCCCAAGATCACCCTCAGAAAGTCAAGATTATGATTTCTATGATTTCTTTAAAACATATTGTATTGATTTTTTTTTTTTTTACAGAGAGGAAGGGAGAGGGAAAGTCAGAAACATCGATAAGAGACATCGATCAGCCGCCTCCTGCACGCTCCCTCCCCACTGGAGATGTGCCCGCCACCAAGGTACATGCCCTTGACCGGAATCGAACCTGGGACCTTTCAGTCCGCAGGCCGACGCTCTATCCACTGAGCCACACCGGTTTCGGCGAATTCTTATGATTTTTAAGATTATGCTGTTTAAGCTCCGTCAGAGTGTCCAAAATCTATGGCAATGACAACATTTCTCTCCAAAACATGGAAGAAATGAAAAAGAAAAGGCCGAGAGGTCGGCGCCCAATGCCTAAGACGAAGCATTGATTGTGGTAACGTCAGGCCCGCTGAGCCACCTACCTGAACGTTTCACATGTGTTCCCACAAAATCACACACAAAAAAAGAGAGAAACTTTCAAAAGCAACAGGAACAGCTATTGATTATGTGTTGGCCGTCCCTTTTAGGAAGCATCAGACACACTAGGATCTCTTACTTACGATCAATCAATCATCCCTCACTTCTCTGAGAAGCGCTCGCTGGGGATATCAAAGCCCCCCACCTCCCCCGTGGGGTTACCACGGGCGGGCGCAGAGGCCGAGAAATCCGCTTCCCGAGAAGACAGGGTCCACGGAGCTCGAGGCCGGGGCTGATGTGATTGTTACGTGGCAAAGCCAATTACAGGCACCGCTGTTCTCTGCCCTGAGCGCGCCTTTAAGCTAACGTCGCGGCTGTGCTATTCCGTGGGAACTAAAGCCGTGCTTCTTGGGTAAGGGCGACTCTCCGACTTCAAAGGGGAGCTTCGCCTCCCTTAGCAACCGGGCCAGGTCTCCGGGCACAGCGCCCGAAAGCCATCTGTTTTGCCCTCCTTCTCCGCTCCTGGATGGCGGGGAGTCTCTGTGTATCGATGGAGAGGGGCAAGTTGGCATGAATGCCTCTCCCTTTTGCCCCAGCTGCTTCGGGGATTTCTAAGGAAGAATTCTGTTGAGAAATCAGACATTGTAATAGATGCTATAACTTAAAAATATAGCCACATGTCGAGACCGGTGTGGCTCAGTGGATGGAGCGTCGGCCTGCGGACTGAGAGGTCCCAGGTTCCGGCTGGGGGCATGTACCTTGCTTGCGGGCACATCTCCACAGTGGGGTGTGCAGGTGGTGCCTGATGGATGTCTCTCTCTCATCGATGTTTCTGACTTTCTATCCCTCTCCCTTCCTCTCTGTAAAAAATCAATAAAATGTATATATATAAAAAAAATATATATATATATAGCAACTTGCATGGAAAATGCTAGGACATTTGTTATATTGGCAAACACATATCCCTGGCTGGTGTGGCTCAGTTGGCTGAGCATCGTCCTGGGCGCTTCGAAACATCCCACTTGGAAGAAATTTTGCCAGAGGAAGATGCCTCCTGAAAGCTCAAGGGAGCTTCTTGCAGGCGGACCCCGGCTCGGCCCAGGCTGCTATTCTTGTGCCTGAGCACGCAGCCTCCCTGTGTCTTTGCGTCTGGCCAAAACCCTGCGGTGGCACGCACGTGGGTACGACACGCTGGGGAAGGACTCGGTAAATCCGCAAGAGGACTGCCAAGTCTTCATTCCTCCACCTTGGCCGTTGTAGTCCGGAGTCCATTCTAAGAAAGAAACCAAGACATGGGAAACCAAAACATGAGAACAGTCATCACGCTATGAATTGTCCTCAGGAGAAACGGAAAGCAATACCCGCCCGTTCATAGGGGAACGGAACCTGTGGAACACAGACGTGGTGACATGTCTAATAGGAAGTCAAGTACTTACTGTAACAGCCATCAAACATGAGAGCAGACCGCCCGGGGAGACCGCGATGTCAGCCACGTGCCACGGCCGTGTCGAGAACCGGAGCCGTCTGGTCCAGGCCGCTCCCGTCCCCGTGAGCCAGGCTACGCTGCTCCGTGTTTGTGGGCAGGGCCTTCCTCGCCCGGGCATCTCGCCAGGCACATCACGTGATGCCCACACCAGGACCGTCTCAGCGGCCCCTCCAGTCGCTGAGAGGCATCATCAGTGACAGTTTGTGTGCCCAGGCTCTGAAGCTGCGAACTCCAACTCCCTATCTTGCTCCTTCCACCCCCGACAGCCACCCCATGATCTGACCCAACCAACCTCGAGGCCTGCTCATCAGGAAGACCCACCTTCCACGTAACCCCACTTTCCAATGAAACCGGGTCCTGCCCTCCCGCCCCACGTGGCGCTGCCGAACCTGGGTTGAGGGGCTCTCTCCCGATGGCATGGAACTCAGCTCTGTTACCACGGCGGGTGTGATCCCCGAGGGAACCCGCCCTCAGCAAGGCGGAAACGCTGCACCAAGCGTGGCAGACTCAGAGGCTCGCACGGCCAAATAAACAAGCTCCACTTCTCATAGAAACATAACTTTATTTCGCTAGACACATGCTGACGACCAAGGGCCGAAACACGAGTCATCATTAACATAAAATAGAGCCGAAACCGGTTTGGCTCAGTGGATAGAGCATCGGCCTGCGGACTGAAAGGTCCCAGGTTCCATTCCGGTCAAGGGCATGTACATTGGTTGCAGGCGCATCCCCAGTAGGGGGCGTGCAGGAGGCGGCTGATGGATGTCTCTCTCTCTCATCGATGTTTCTAACTTTCTATCCCTCTCCCTTCCTCTCTGTGAAAAATCAATAAAAAAAAAACATAAAATAGAACATTTAAATAAAAATGAGTATTTTTTCTTGAACGTTAACCTACCAGACACTGAATAAAACTGCCCACGTTAATAAGCTTGCCGCAAATAAACCTATTTTCCTTGCTCTCCAAAAGCTAAATTATTTCCTGTTGCGCACACCAAATGAGTCAGTCCAAGACTGATGAGGTGGCCATCGGCTGCTAAAATATTCGCTGCCGGTATTAGTGGAGAGAAATGGCGTGCCTGCGCGTAAGGCGAGTAAGAGAAATGAATGCAACACGATTGTAGTCATCAGTCATCAGCGAACACTGTAGTTTGTTATTAATAATCACCCATAACAAGATATTGTAAAAATGAAGTTATGAAGCTTTATTAAAACGTTTCTTACATACCGTTATGTTGGCTGGGCTGCAAAAATATTCGTCGGCAGGTGCAGCGGGCGGGCCGCGAGTGTGACATGCCTGCACTACGTTCGTGTAGAACAGTGGTTCTCAACCTTCCTAAGGCCGCGACCCTTTAATACAGTTCCTCGTGTGGTGGTGACCCCCAACCATAAAATTATTTTTGTTGTTCCTTCATCACTGTAATTTTGCAACTGTTATGAATCGTATCTGTGTTTTCCAATGGTCTTAGGCGACCCCTGTGAAAGTGTTGTTCGACTCCCAAAGGGGTCGCGACCCACAGGTTGAGAACCGCTGGTGTAGAAGACGAAAGGAGTTATAACGGTTACATAAGGGAAATGGCCTCCTGTCCATTCTCCACATGCTGTCGATGGCCTTCTTGTGAAACGAGGGCAGAGAGCTGACCTCCATCGATCACGAAGCCTTCGTGGTGTTAGTGCCAGCCCCAGGATGCGGAGGCTGGCACGAGGGCCGGCCTGTGCACCTGCTACTCTCTCTGCTGTTGTTTGGAGAGCGATCGATGACCACCCGGAGAGAAACCACCTCCATGGCAGGCAGGCCGTTCCCACGCCGATGATGCTTGTAGAATCTAAGCGCACGTGAGCTCGGCTGTAAGAACGTGACCCTAAACGCTCTCCCACCACTTAGCGAACGTGGGGAAAGGATCGAGCGGCTGACGGCCTGCAGGCGGGGCGTGGTGTTTCACGGGGCAGCGGAGGGAGACGACGGCGTGTTCACCGACGGGTCCCCTACGTGCCACACACCTAACAGCGCGGCAGCGTGCCACACCGGAAGCCGGAGGTGTGGACAGAGGTCGGGCAGTCAATGCGTTTTGCCGTGTTTCTCAAACACGTCTCCCACGTTGGGCAGTCAACCTGTTTCGTGTCAAGTTTTCGAATGCAAACCAACTCGGATGGTTCTGATTAGTCCCAGGAAGGGCCAGCCACCTGGTAAACTTCCCTTCTTACCTGACATTGACCTACTGGCACGCGGCTACCCGCCTCAACCTTCCTTCCTACGGCAGAAATAAGCGTTGTAGGTAGAAGTTTATCAACCAAGGCAAAACCACCACAAGTCAGGACCTCCCAACCAAGAAGTCTGGCATTTCCACTTCTGCTATGAGCAAATGTCCACGATGCTGATGACAGAAAGGACGACAGAAATAGCAAGATTAACCAGGTAATTTTATTTAATGTTCACCAGTCAGCAGCAACCAGCAGGAACAGCTGAGCTAAGAGAATCTCTCGACGTGTTTGCTACCTAGCTGCTTCAGACATACACCCACAGGATCCACTGCTCATTGCATTTTCTTTTTTAAAATGGCTTCAAGAGCAAATAACATTGATGTATACTGTGCCCGAGCACTGGCCAACAAATCTGTTAAAACTACCGAGGAAAAGGAAATCAAAGAAGCTTTGTTATCTTACGCAGGTCATCTGACTTAAGTGGAGGGGTTTTCTTCTTTAAAGCAACAGAAGTACAGAGCTTCCTATATATATATATATAATATAATATATGTATATTTTTTTTAAGAGTATGATTACAAACACAGTGTTATCATCAAAAGCAAAAAGCTAGTTCAAGAAATCTCCGACTGCAAAACTTGCAAGATACAAAGCTAAAATTTATGTGTTCCTTTTCTCAATTATTGAATACCTTCACTAAACATAAATATTTTAACATATATTAATTTTTCTGACATTCAAAAACTGGAAAGTCAATATGGCAGAATTATTGTTAAAAGCACGTATGTACAAATATTCTTTTTTTTCCATACATAAAGTATTTGGCATCATTATAACACTCATACTGCATCCACAACTGTTTGCTTTTATTTTTTTCTGCGTTTTTTTTTCCTTACACATAATGGTATCTCTTATTAAAATTAACCAGTTATGTACAAAAATACTTGAACATTTATTATAGAAAACCTCTATAATCAGCCTCAACAAGCATACACCTGCTGAATGGGTTCATCGAGGGAATATAAAAAAAGTGGTCACTGCCTTCCAGGTAAGCTAGCCACAGCGAACCCCGTTAAACTAAGGGGAGCTTCCCAACAAAAGCGGGAAATATTGAACGGCATGGTTTAAAATACAGTTCCTCTCTAGTGTCAAGGGAGTGTTATAAACAGGCGGTAAAAGAAACCCAACACACAGATACAAAACACGCGACACACAAGGTGCTTGGTTCGTCCCCAGGCCGTCCTCCCAACCAGGTCCCAGACGCGGGGACCCTCCCCAGCCGCCCCCCTCCTCCCTCAGGGCCCAGGGGCAGCCCTGCTAGCGGGGGTGGGGGGAGGGAAGAAGGGGATCTTCCCTTTTGTGCGGATTGAAGTGCATTCCCTTCCTCCTGCCAGCCCTCCCGCCATTTAGTCACGCCGATGCGTGTTCTCGAAGGGGCTTTTTTCTCCATTTACGCCATTGATTGAATACTGTCCCGTATTGATTCCTGAAAGCTCCTTAATGGGGCCCATTAATCCGGGCCCGTTTACTGCCCGGGCGCCGGAGCCTCTCAATGACAAACCTGGGCAGCGGAGGCGATCGGGGCGGGAGCCAGGCTTGGCTCCGGGTAAACATTGCTCCTGGGCTCTCTGCTCCCCACCACCGCCCTGCCCCCCGCCCTCGCCTCATCTTGGCTCTGAAAGGCAAGGCACCTTGAAGGGAAGACCAGTGGACACGGGTGCCGGGTTCCCGGAGCCGCACCTGAGGGGCGCAGCGCCAGCCGGGGTATGTCAGAGCCTCCCGGAGCGCCTGGTCTCCAGAGCGACCCCTCCAGCCCCAGCTGCGCCCCCTGACGCCGGCTGTCTCACCCGCATCACCCGTCGGCGCCCAGGGGGGACTCCCCGCTCCCCACGGCTTCGCCGGGGAGGACCAGGGCCGGGTGCGCCTGGCCGTGGCCCGCTTTCGGGGGCATCAAGTATCCGGTACGAAGTCTGCGACATTCCCACGTGTCGTATTGCTCGACAATACTGTTGGCTCTCGGAGGAAACCAGGTAAAAAAAGGGGGGGACATAGAAAGAAAGGTACAAAAGTCTCCATCATCACGGTGCCCTGCCTCCCAACGAACGAGCAGGCGGGGCTTTCGTATTGTGCAACCGGACCACGGCGAGGTCACCCGGCGAGGTCACCCGGCGAGGTCACCCGGCGAGGTCACCCAGCGAGGTCAACGCCGCCGCCGCCCCCGGAAGGACAGGCCCGAGTGCGAGTAAAGTGCCTACACCACCGTCTCCTCCTCCTCCTCCTCCTCCTCCTCGTCATCCTGCTCCTCCTTCTCCTCCTGTAAACGCAGCGGGGGCGCCGGGAAGGGGCTCAGAGCTGCGAGACCTTCCTGGGCAGGGGCCGGGGCCGCGGGCCGGGCTCGGTCCTCCGGGTCCCGTTCTCCAGGGCGGCGGGGCGCGCGGGCAGCGGCTTGGGGGGCAGCGCGGGCGGCTCGGGGGTGACGGGGATGGACAGGCTGTGAGGTAGCGGGACCGGGCGCCGCACCGTCCGCTCGTAGACACTGTAGGGCGGGGGCGTCTTGCTGTCCTTGCGCACCGGCTCCTCGGGGGGCGCGGGCGCCGCGGCCGCCGCCGGCTCGTTCCCCGGGGGGATCTCGAAGCCCGAGATCTCGGACGCGCTGCACCGGCTGAGCGAGGAGATGCCGCTGCTGCAGCTGCCGGACAGCGCGGGCGAGTGCGACAGCAGCCCCGGCGACGAGTGGAGCTCCACCGGGGAGGGCGTGAAGGCCGGCCCGGGGCCCTGCGAGGGGGGAAGCGGGGGACACGCAGAAGCGGCCGTCACAAACCTGGGAGGGGCGGGCCGCCCCCCCGGTGATGGCTGGAACGTGCACCCCCTGAGTGTGCCTCAGATGGGGCATCTTTGGAGGCGAGGCCTTTACAGCGCTGCTAGCTGCCTTCAAAGGAGGCCCAGCTGCCGAGACCGGTGTGGCTCAGTGGACAGAGCGTCAGCTTGTGGACTGAAAGGTCCCAGGTTCGATTCCGGTCGGGGGCATGGACCTGGGTGGCGGGCACATCCCCAGTGGGTGGCGTGCGGGAGGCGGCTGATCGATGTCTCTCTCTCTCATGGATGTTTCTAACTCTCAGCCCCTCTCCCTTCCTCTCTGTAAAAAAATCAATAAAATAGATATACATATATTAAAAAAATGATTACTGTAAAAAAAGTAAAAATAAATCAATAAAAGGGAATGAGGCGGGGAGACACGGAGCCTCTCACTTGGCGGGGCCGGGAAGGAAGCGGGGCCGATGGAGGCCTCCGGCACGGCTGGTGTCCAACACCAGGCAGGAGAGCACAGCCCGCCCAGCGGGGTTACTCGGTTCAGTGGCTGAAAAACCCCGGTTTAAAGGCTCCACCTGCCCGCTAACCGCAGGGCGAGGCGCTTAGGGCAGAGCGCCCTCTGCTGGAGCCCAGGGGTCACAGCACGCGCCCAGCCACTCACACCCACTGTGACCACGTGGCCGCGGAGGGGGGCAGGGAGGACCGGGCAGGCCTGCTGCCGAGCACTACCCACTGAGCCTTTCAACCTGGCCACCCCTCGTTCTCTTTGAGAGCCGGCCTCCGAGACATGGTCTTGTTGCCTCTGCAGAGTCAGGTGACAGGAGCAGGGAGTGGTGGAGGGAACGCGTGGCGAGTGGCAGCTGTGGGAACGCCACAGCCACATTGCTCTCCCTCCCGCCACCCCGAGACCGGAGTGGCCGGCTGCCGAGCAGCACAGGCCGTGAGTCTCCCGGTCACCGCTCTAGCGCCCAGACAACGACGCCAGCGAGGCACCGGCTCTCGGTCGGAAACGTGGGCGACGTAACCGAAACCCTGCTGCTTTGCGGTCTCCCCCCTCTTTCCGGTCCCCTGTTTCAGATCCCCGGTCCCCATGCGCAGCTGCTGCTGCATCGGGCGCTCAGGACCTGTCTTTCTTGTATGTTACCTAGAGCAGCGGTTCTCAACCTTCCTCAGGCCGCCACCCTTGCCTACAGCTCCTCACGGGGTGGTGACCCCCAACCAGGAAATGTTGCTACTGTGATGCATCGTGATGTAAATATCTGCATTTTCCCATGGTCTTAGGCGACCCCTGTGAAAGGGTCGTTTCACCCTCAAAGGGGCCTCAACCCACAGGTTGAGAACCGCTGACCTAGAAACATCTCCCCTCGGAAGGGACAGGGAGCGTGTAGGTCCCTGTCACTCGGGTACGAAGTCATTCTTCCTCTGCAACTGCCTCGGGCCAGGAACTCTGGGCACCAGGCGCACGCGGACTGGCAAGCCTTGCCCTCAGCCTGACCCCTACCTTGGCCAGCTACCTTGGCCAGCTCCCTTTGACAGCTACCTTGACCTCCACGAGGGACTGTCTGCTCAGAGCTGTTCAACAGCCCCTGTCTACAGACCCAGACAAAGGTTGGTCTTTAAAGCTGTAAAGTCACTGCACGGCCAGCTCTTCATTAATGTATTCGAACGTCTTGGCAGAAAACAGGGAAAGAGCCGGGCCGGCGAGCCTCAGGGTGGAGCATCGGCCTACGAACCAGGAGGTCCGGGTTCAATTCCTGGTCAGGGCACAGGCCCGTGTGGTGGACTCGATCCCCAGTGTGGGGCGTGCCGGGGGCAGCCAATCCATGATTCCCATCATGGATGCTTCTCTCTCTCTCTCTCTCTCTCTCTCTCTCTCTCTCTCTCTCTCTCTCTCTTCCTCTCTGAGATCAATACAAACACATTTAAAAAAAGATAGGAAAAGAGAAAACCGGGTTTGGCTGGTGGGAGTGGGCAAGGCCGACGAGAAGGCAAAAGGCCCAGCACACTGTTCCGGACCCCCTGATCCTGATGCTGATTGACGGTTTTGTAGGTTTCAGCGCCTCTGACGCCCAGGCCAGGCCTGCCGGTTCCGGAGGTGGCACTGGGACCGTATTCTCCCCTGACTCGGCGTCCCTCTCCCGGCTGCACCCCCTCTCTGGTGCCACTGGCGAGCGAGGCTCATCGCCTGGATGCGCTGTGTCAGTGGAGGAGGCGCCCTGGGGAGAGCAGGGCTGCCCCCTCCGCCTTCCTCGCCCTGCCCCCCACAATGAAGGCCCTGCTGACGGGCCGGGGGCTCCCCAGGGAAAGGGACCAAGGGGCCACCCCGGGCTCTGTCAGGGGAGAGCCGTACCTTCAGCGGAGACCGCCCGGCAGGTGAGGGGGACACGGGCGCCGTGTGTCTCGCAGGCGAAGCTGCAAAGAGAGAGAGTTTCCATTCAGAAACACCGGGTGGCTGACTCCGCCCCCCCCCCCCCACACACACGCGTGCCCTCTGAGTGTGCAAGCCCACACGTGGCCCCGGGCAGGAGGACCGGGCAGGGGCGGGGTGGCTGAGACTAAGGATGAGCGGCAGCGTCCGGACTGGGGGCGGTGAAAAGCCATGTGCGTGCAGGATGCGGGAGCCTCATGCGGGGCCCCCGACAGGCCCTCGTCCCTTCCCTCTCCCAGAGCCCAGCTGCTGCTCAGCCGCCCCCCATTTCAGAGGTGCTAGGGGTGCAGGGGGCCGGGCGCGGGCTCCACGGACGCTGCAGGCCTGGGTGTGAGCGGCAAAGGGAAGCCCGGGTCACCACCAGGCAGCGCCAACGGACTGGGTCCGGGGCGCACAGACTCCGCCTCCAACGGCACCCCCACCCCCACTGCAACCCGGAGAAACCCTGGGCCACGTCCCCCTAAGGCAGTGGTTCTCCACCTTCCTAAGGCCGCGACCCTTTAAGGCAGCTCCTCACGGGGTGGTGACCCCCAACCATAAAATGATTTCCGTGGCTGCTTCATCGCTGTCGTTTTGCTACTGTGATGAACTGTCATGCAAATATCTGATAGGCAGGATGTATTTTCATTGTTACAGATTGAACATCATTAAAGCATAGGGATTCATCACAAAAACAAGATGTAATTGTATATTGTGAAATATTTATTTCTAATGACAAATAAGTGAAATTTTGTCTTGAATCGTGGTGAAGCATGGGCAACAGTCTTCCTAGGACAACAGTAAACTACATGGCTATAGTTTGCTACACCGAGGAGCGGTGTGTTGGTTCCTAAGACCATGGGAAATAGGTGTTTTCCGATGGTCTTAGGCGACCCCTGTGAAAGGGTCGTTCGACTCCCAAAGGGGTCGCGACCCACAGGTTGAGAACCACTGCCCTAATGCCTATACTCCGGCCCCCCTTGGTCCACGGGATGGAGGATGGGGTTGGGAGCAGGCGGTGCCCTAGATTTCAACATCTGGGCAGACAGGCGTGTTCCTCCCGCCCGCGGGCCCAGCCCCACTCCGGGACCCCGCACGGGGATGGATGAACGGCTGTCGTGGGAGGCGGGTCACGCACAGGAAGCCACAGAGAGGCGGAAGCGCAGACAGACAGACAGTCCAGACACCCCCTCCCCCACAGCACGGATGAGGACAGAGGACACCCAGGGAGCGTCTGTGCAGAAGGGAGGCGGCCTGGCCACATTGCCCTGCAGAGTAAGCCATCGAGGGCGCTGGGACCCGCTCAGGGAGGGTCTGCCCTCCACCTGCTGCTGTCGGGGCTCACACAGCGTTGGCTGTGCCGGCCCGGCCACGGCGGGGAGATGTGGGAGAGGCCCACGTCTGCACACGGAGCTAGGCTCCCCGGGAAGTGTGGCCGCGGGTTCTCCTCCTGGCCCAGGGTTCAGGGAGCCCCCTGTGCACCTGACACTCCACTCACCGAGCCGCCTCATAGGAAGGCGTCCTCGCAGGGAGCCTGAGCCAGCCCTGCCAGGGCCCTGGCCTACCGGTCTGAAGGGGCCGAGGAACGGAGCCGCCCTGAACGGACAGCGGCCGAGATGCTTCCCAAGTGCCCAGCTGCGGCCACCCGCCCAGCTCTAGCAGCAGGACACAGGTCCGCCGGTGCTCGGCCCTCTCCCGTGGGTGTGCACACAGCTGCGCCCCGTGGGTCCTGCACTGCTTAAAGCGCTCACAGCCCTTCAGACGCCGCGGGTGGCGTGTAGCTGAGCCAGCGACACGAAAACCTGGCGGCAGAGAGTAGCCCGGCCGGCGTGGCCCCGTGGGTGAGCATCAAGCGATGAACCAGGAGGTGAGGGTTCAAATCCCCGGGCTGTGGCTCAACTCCCAGGGTAGGGGGTGTTCGGGAGGCAGCTGGTCAATGGTTCTCTCTCATCGATGTTTCTCTCTCTCTCTACCTTCCTCTCTGAATCAATAAAAAAATGTGTACAGTGGTACCTCGAGATACGAGTGCCCTAACGTACGAGGTTTTTGAGATACGAGCTGTTGAGCGAGCGATTTTTGCTTTGAAATACGAGCAACGTTTGAGATAGGAGTCATCGCGTGGATTGGCCGGCTGCACACGACCCAGTTTACCACGACTTGAGTGTCTCATAGTTTCCCACGCCTCAAGGTTACGGAACAAATTAAACTCGTATCTCGAGGTACCACTGTATATAAATACATTTTAAAAAGTCACTTTCCTCTTCTTAGTAAATAAAAAAAGATGCTAAGATGCAGCCAATGAAACGGATCCTCCAGAAAAGTGCGCAGAGGCAATGGTACTTCCTCTTCCCAGGAAGCGGGTGTATTGGTAAAGTTTCAAAAGGCCTCTCGACCTGCGTTATGTGTTGGGAAGACTGTGCCGGCACCAGGGAGGCGAGCGGGCAGAGCGGGCAGCCCCTCAGCGCCACCCTGTGCCGGTCACTGAGCAGAGGGCTTGCTCAGGAGGACCGGGGCCCTGTCCCTGCTGTCAGCCCGCGGGCAGCTTGCCCACCGTCACTGTCAGGGGTTCTTGAAATCTCAGAACCCCAACTCAGGCCGTGGAGAAAGGATCGAATACGACCCTCTCCGGGCAGCAGACAGCGTGGCAGGGGGCGCTGTCCCCACCCGCCCAGCACCGCCAGAGTCAGCCCGCGCCGTCTCCGAGCCGCCTGCAGTGTGAGCATCAGCGCCGCACGGAGGGCAGGAAGCAGGTCAGCAGAGGCTGCTGAGGAGGCCGGGAGGGCAGTGCCAGCCGCAGCGTGGAGCGCGCCTGTCTGTCCACGGAGCACAGGGTACGCAGAGCGGCAGGAGTGCAGCCAAGAGAGGGGCGTGGCCCACGAGCGAGGATGCTACTGAGGCTGGCCCCCCTCCATCCCACCACCCCACCCGCTTTTCTCTGCCCCGCCCGCAGCAGGAGCCGCCCGTCCAGCGATGATCGCATAGAAGCGACCGTGCGCGCGCGTCGTATACCCACCCGTCAGTGCGGGCCGCGGGGGGACAGGGGGCGAGAGCAGCCGCCCACTCTCCGCCATGCTCCTGGCCTCCTTCCCACTGTCCAGGCTCCAGCTGCTAGGGGTGGGGTTCACAGCTGGAAGGGAACGACACCACTAAAGCACTCTGCCCATCGGGCCCGTGGTCTTAGAAGGATCAGTTACCCAGAACGAAAGAAACCAGCTGGATTTAAACATGCACGCACGCACACATACACATACATACACACACACACACACACACACACACACGCACACGCACACACACACGCAAGCCGCTAAGGCCTGGCGCTCTCTCGGCCTGCCTCCTCGCCGGGGGAGCTGACGGGTAACCAGGTGAGACCGGGTCTGTTGACCGCACTCACGCCGCCCAGAACCACAGGCCTCGCAGTAGCGCGGTGCCTGGCTGAGAACTGCTGTACAGGCCTGGCTGGACGCTGAGAGCAGACGGAGACTAACCACTGGCCTATTTCAAAGCGCCGTCTTCCGTAGGGACTGAGGGGCTCGTGGCACTCAAAAGGGGGAAGGCGATGGCCCATGACGAGCTAGTACAGTGGCACCTCGAGAGACGAGTGCCCTAACATACGATTTTTTTTTTGAGATACGAGCCGTCGAGCGAGAGATTTTTGCTTTGAAATACGAGCAACAGTTGAGATAGGAGTCATCGCGCGGATCGGCCGGCTGCACACGGCCCACCCGTTTACCGCGACTCGAGCGTCTCATAGTTTCCCACGCCTCAAGGTGACGGAAGGAATTAAACTCGTATCTCGAGGTGCCACTGTACTCTTGTCGCAGGATTACGGGGAAGGGACAGCCTGGCCGCACGGCCCTGCTCTGTGCTGGCGGGGAGGGTCCTGCAGCTTGCTCCCTGCGCAGACACTGCCCCCTGGTGGTGGTTGCGCGGCCAGCGTGTCAACCTTTTGCCACAAAGGTCCCTGTGCATTTTTCATGGGATGCGATGACCGCTCTTGAAATGCTTTTCCGTGGTGCCTTTTCCGTGTGTGTTTGTGCTTTTCTCCAGCAGCGGGATGAGGACAAGGCCATATGTACTCCTAAATTCTTCCAACACGGATCAATATCGGGCTTGTAAGACGCAAGCCACGCTCGTTTTAAAATAACGGGGGCTGAGGTCTCACCTAGGTGGGTCTCCCGGGGACGGCTGGATGTGACTGTGTCGGACACTCCATGGACAACACAGCCCGGTTCTGAATGAGGTGATTCCAGGGCATTTTAAGGGGACATTTCATTAGTGACGCCTGATTTGGGGCTGGTGGGACCGCTGGGCTCGGTGAAGCTGTCCCTGAGAGAAGCCAGTGGGGGCCTTGCTCCCCCGGCCCCACCCCACCCCAGAAGCCCCCCCCCCCACGAGGCTGCATAGACTGTGGGCTGTGCGCTACAATGCCCGTATTGGCTTCCTCTGTGTGACCTTGAGGCAGGGGGCACTCCATGATGCACCCGACTGCAACTCCTAAACAATAGCTGAGCCCCCCACACACAACGGGAGCGGGCAGAGGAGCTGGTGAGGGCCACGGGCGGGACTTCTCTGGGAGGTGCGCTCCCCTGTGCAGCCTCCTGGGCGTCCCCGTCTCATGGGGGCAGGGCTGGCCTCGGGGACGCCCTGAAAAGCCACGGACCAGAGGCGTCCCTAGCGTGCTCGGGCTCTGCGGTCAAAGCGACAGAAAGACACCGTGCAAAGACCGCACCGTGAGCCACCGTCTTTGTCCATCCCCCACGGGGGCACCTCAGCCTGCTCCTCTGGGCCCGAGGCCTGCCTTCCACACAGACACGTGGAGACGAGGCGATGAGGACAGACAGGCCGCCCGCCGTCCGGGGCTGCGCGGGCGCCGCCTACCTTTCTCCGGGGCGGACAGGTTCGGGTCGCTGCGCGGCAAGGCTCCGTCTCCGATGTGGTTAAACAGCAGCCTCTGGAAGGGACAGGGACCTGCGGTTACGGTGCGACCGGCGGACGTGGGAGACCTTCCAGACCAGCGGTTCTCAACCTGTGGGTCGCGACCCCTTTGGGGGTCGAACAACCCTTTCACAGGGGTCGCCTAAGCCCATCGGAAAATGCAGATATTGACGTCACGATGCATCACAGGAGCAACATTTCATGGTTGGGGGTCACCACCCCATGAGGAACTGTGTGCAAGGGTCGCGGCCTGAGGAAGGTTGAGGACCGCTGGTCTAGAAAATGAGAGATGATCTCCTTACAGAAACTTTTTTGTTCAAAACAGTATTTTGTACGATTTCGGAGGCCCCAAGGGACAAAGAACGAATTATATATGTAAGGGAGGGAAAGGGGAGAGCCGTAGGTGTTGACAAAGAGAACAGACGAGACCGGTGTGGCTCAGTGGATAGAGCGTCGGTCTGCGGACTGAAAGGTCCCAGGTTCGATTCCGGTCAAGGGCATATACCTTGGTGGCGGGCACATCCCCAGTAGGGGGCGTGCAGGAGGCGGCTGATCGATGTCTCTCTCTCATCGATGTTTCTGACTTTCTATCTCTCTCTCTCTTCCTCTCTATAAAGAATCAATTAAATACATTAAAAAAAAGAGAGAGAGAACACAAGGTTTCAAAATTTCAGCTTAGATTTTAAATAAAAATGGAAAACAACTTCTCAGAGGAAAGTGTAGGAAAAAACAAATGCTAAGTGGCAGACAGGTTGAGGTGCTCGTTACAGATACAGGTGCTGCCTGGCCAGGTGCTCCGGTGGGTAGAGCGTCCTCCTGATGTGCCAAAGCTGCGGGTTCGATCCCCAGTCAGGGCACATACAGAATCAACCAATGAATGTATCACTAAGTGGAACAACAAATCCATGTCTCTTTCTCTCTCTCTCTCCTTTCCCCTTCCTCTCTCGGAACTCAGTAGAAACATATTTAAAAAAGAAAAAACAGAAATACAGCCGAGACCGGTGTGGCTCAGTGGATAGAGCGTCGGCCTGCGGACTGAAAGGTCCCGGGTTCGATTCCGGTCGGGGGCATGTACCTTGCTTGCAGGCACAACTCCAGTGTGGGGCGTGCAGGAGGCGGCTGATTGATGTGTCTCTCTCATCGATGTTTCTGACTCTCTATCCCTCTCCCTTCCTCTCTGTGAAAAATCAATGAAATATATTAAAAAAAAAACCAGAAATGCAGCGTGGATCAGGGAGGAGAAACCATCCTGGCTTCCCTCTCGGCTTTCCTGTTCGGGCAACACCCACGTGTCTCCCGAGAAAGTGGCTGGGAAACCCCGACAGGCGCAGACCTCGGTTCCCTGGCCCCCGCGGGCGGGACGCGCCATCTAACGCGGCCCGCGGGGTGCCTCTGGCGGCCACCACGTTTCTGTGGGGACACGTGAGGTCTTCCAGGGTCTCTCGGCCAGCGGGTTACCTGCGATGGCTCCACGGGCGTGGGGTAGATGGCGCTGCACGGCCGCTCCCGGGGGGACAGGCAGGCGTTGTCGCGGGAATGTTTGTGTTTGTCGGACAACAGAGGAGAGGCTGGGGGAGAGGACGGTGGTCAGCGAGGGGCACCACTGCCCGCAGCAGGGAGCTGGTGCCATGGCTGCGGCCACAGACAGGGACACGGGAACCACGGCTCCAGGCGCCGGGGGTGGGGGGGGCTCCCGGGACCCCGCCCGCCCCCCGCCCGCCCCCGTTCTGACCTCTGGCACTGGACGGCGCGGAGCTGGTGACGTTGGGCGAGGCGGAGTGGGTGGAGCTGAGGCTTGAGGTAGACGGGCTGGGCTGTAACACAGGGAGCCGCTGTCACCGGCTGCTCAGAGGCTGCGCCACACGGACGCGCTCACAACAAAACCCCTGACGTGTGGTTTTTTTTTCACATGAACCAACGGAGAAAAAGGCCGGTTAGAGCCGAAACCGGTGTGGCTCAGTGGATAGAGCGTCAGCTTGCGGACTGAAAGGTGCCGGGTTTGATTCCGGTCAAGGGCATGCATCCTGGTTGCGGACACATCCCCAGTAGGGGGCGTGCAGGAGGCGGCTGATCGATGTCTCTCTCTCTCATCGATGTTTCTAACTCTCTATCCCTCTCCCTTCCTCTCTGTGAAAATTCAATAAAATATATTAAGGCCAGTGAGACATGGAGAAAAATCTGACTGACTCAGACTGATACGAAGACCTGTCTGAATTAATCCAGGATTTGAGCCATGACTGGCGAGGCTCGGTTGGTTGGGGGTCAACCCGTGCACTAAAAGGTTGCAGGTTCGAGTCCCGGTCAGAGCCCATGCCCGGGTTGTGGATCGATCTGGGATAGGGGGCGTGCAGGAGGCATCCATGTTTTGCTCTCACACTGATGTTTTGCGCTCTCTCTCTTCTCCTCTCCCTTCCCCGTTCTCTAAAACTCAATGTTTAAAAGTGTTTGTTAAAAGAAAAAGAACTAGAGATTCGGGCTCCTGCCCAGGGCAGGCATCCGTGCTGGCCAGCTGTCTCTGTGCCCGGGGATCGCTGGCCGGCCACCTGACCATGACAAGCAGGACAATGGCCACATGAGCGGGCGAGGGCTTCCTCGAGGCAGAGGACGCAGCTTCCCGCTTCCTCCAAAAATGTGTTCAAGGCGTGCGTTTGGCGATAGGAATGGGGCCTGTTTGTCAAGGGCAGAGGAGAGGGAAGCCCAGCCTACAGAGCTGTTGTAAATGCCACATCCGTGGCGTCTCAATATCATTTTTTGTTGCAAGAGCTACAGTAGCCGAAACCGGTGTGGCTCAGTGGATAGAGCGTGGGCCTGCGGACTGAAAGGTGCCGGGTTCGATTCCGGTCAAGGGCATGTATCCTGGTTGCGGGCACGTCCCCAGTGGGGGGCGTGCAGGAGGTGGCTGATGGATGTCTCTCTCTCATCGATGTTTCTAACTGTCTATCCCTCTCCCTTCCTCTCTGTAAAAAATCAATAGTAAAATATATTTTAAAAAAAAAGAGCTACACTAACCCTAAAACCCTAAAAACTATTATTTCTTCTTTGGCCAAAAAACCCTCTTTATTGCAGGGTTTTCGGACCTACCTGAGGCAGGGGTTTTACAATGGACCCGTAAACAATGCGTCCTCATAGGGCAGTGGTTCTCAACCTGTGGGTCGCGACCCATTTGGGGGTCGAATGACCCTTCGACAGGGGTCGCCTAAGACCATCAGAAAACACAGATATCTACATTGTGATTCATTATCAATAGCAAAATGACAGTGATGAAGTAGCAACGAAAATAATTTCATGGTTGGGGGTCACCATCATATGAGGGATGGTATGAAAGGGCCGTGGCATTAGGAAGGTTGAGAACCACTGTCATAGGGGAAAAGCCACTCGGAGAGGCGGAGAGGCGGCTGTGGGGTGACCGGACCAGAGGGGCTCAGAGCTGACCGCCGGGCCGGGCTCCCCCTCGCCTGGCCCTGCCTCTGACAGGGGTGGGGCTGCACCGTCTCCGCAAGCCCCAGAGACCAGCCAGCGCTTCCAGGTTGTCTCTGTGCCTGGGGACCGCTGGCCGGCCACCCGTCACAGTCTCCCTCCCGGGCTCTGCCCAGCAGCAGCGCCCGGGGGAGGCGGGCTGGGATGGAGGGGACGCGGACAGGAGCGGACAGAAGGCGGGTCCCGCACCTGCATGTTGAAGACCTCGTCGGAGCTCTCGGACTGCCCCGTGATGTTGCTGACTTCGGCGGAGGCCTGCGAGGACAGCGACGACGACGAGTACCGGTTGACGGCTGGGTAGCTCAGCGGGCTGGGGGGGGGTGGGGAGAGAAGGGGAGAGAGAAAGGGCCGTTAACTCGGTCTTTGAACTGTGCTTCAACCCCTGCTGGCTTGGTGTGAAACCAGAGGGGAAAATAGCCACCCTGGACTGGGCAGTGCGGCTCAGTGGTTGAGCGTCAACCCATGTACCAAGAGTCCCCGGTTAGATACCCGATCAGGGCACATGCCCAGGTGGCGGGCTCCGTGCCCAGTGTGGGGCGTACAGGAGGCAGCCGTCAATGATTCTCTCTCATCGCTGATGTTTCTATGTCTTCCTCTCTCTCTCTCTCAAATCAATAAAAACAGTAAACAAGACATCCACCTGTTTTGACGTTTCCTGTTTGCCTCAATCTAGGCCAGCGGTTCTCAACCTGTGGGTTGCGACCCCTTTGGGGGTCGAGCGACCCTTTCACAGGGGTCGCCTAAGACTATTGGAAAACACCTATTTCCCATGGTCTTAGGAACCAACACACCGCTCCTCGGTGTCGCAAAGTGTAGCCATGTCGTTTACTGTTGTCATATGAAGACTGTTGCCCATGCTACACCACGATTCAAGACAAAATTTCATTTATTTGTAATTAAAAATAAATATTTCACAATATGTAATTACGTATTGTTTTTGTAATTAATCCCTATGCTTTAATTATGTTCAATTTGTAACAAGGAAAATACATACTGCATATCAGATATTTACATGACAGTTCATAACAGTAGCAAAATTACACTGATGAAGTAGCAACGGAAATCATTTCATGTTGGGGGTCACCACCCCATGGGGAGCTGTCGTAAAGGGTCGCGGTATTAGGAAGGTTGAGAACCGCCGCTCTAGTCATATTTTTTGTTTGTGTTTATTCCTCCTGCTGTGGATGGCTCACCAGAAGCAGCTGCCTTGCGGGTAAATGATTTCATTAAGAAGCAGTGGATTTGACAAACTGCGCAAGAAGGAGTGGATCCTTCCAGACCATCGGGCAGGGTGCCAAAGGGTACGAGGACAAAGAGTAGGACTCACCTGCGCCTGGGAATGACCCGGGAACCATCTGGGCTCATGGAGGCGGGCGCCGAGTTCCGGCACACGCGAGGGCTTCCGTTAGGAAAGTGGACGGGGCTGGCTTGTATGTAAGCGGAGAAGTCCTACGAGAAATGCAGAAAGCCCTTCAGAAGAGGAACCGTGGGGGGAAATAACCCATGCGATATTTCAGAATATTAGCTGTGCGTGCTGAGTCTCTTGAAATCTTTACGTAGGGCTATTCTGGTAGGTTTCTGTATTAGTAAGTTTTCTTTTTTAAAAAAATATAGTTTATTGATTTTTTTTTACAGAGAGGAAGGGAGAGAGATAGAAAGTCAGAAACATCGATGAGAGAGAGACATCGATCAGCCACCTCCTGCACGCCCCACAGTGGAGATGTGCCCGCAAGCAAGGTACATGCCCCCGACCGGAATCGAACCTGGGACCTTTCAGTCCGCAAGCCGACGCTCTATCCACTGAGCCAAACAGGTCTCGGCTAAGTTTTCTTTAAAAAAAATATGATTTTATTGATTTCAGAGAGGCAGGGAGAAGGAAAGAGAGAAACATCAATGAGAATCATTCATCAGCTGCCTCCTGCACGCCCCACACTGGGGAATGAGCCCATAACCCGGGCACGTGCCCTGACTGGGAATCAAACCCTGACCTCCTGGTTCATAGGCTGACACTCGACCACTGAGCCACACCAGCCAGGCTTATTCAGTTTTCTCCTGCTCGCTTTTTCGGTTTCCTAAAAGCCGAGCCTGGCCAAACGACAGCAAGGCCATTTGAATACCCGAGGCTCCTGGTCAGATGGTGCAGTGTGGTGGAAGCACCGCTAGATGTCACTGTTGACCACCTCCTCGACTCTAAAACAGCTAAAGAGAGCGCTGGGGCGGACCCGATGTACCTACCTGTATCCCTAGACTGGACTTCATCATGAAGAACTGGTCCACCAGCTTCTTGTGAAGGGGCCGCATGTCCTGAGGCACAAACTTCTCGTGCACGGCCAAGCCGAAGTCCAGAATCTGGGCCTGCAGAGACACCAAGCAAAGAGTCGGCAGGGGTGAGTGAGGCCAGGGCGTGCCTGTGGGGTCAGTCCCCCTCAACCTCCCCTGCAGTCTGCAGGCATGAGGGCTAACGCCTCTCAGCCCGGCGGGCCAGGGGCAGGCCTGCATGGGCAGGCAGGGGCATAGAGGCTCAGAATCGTCCTGTGAGGAGAAGACACAGCGGGGATCCGGACCCGGGTCTCTGAATCCGAACACGTGATGGTCCTGCCACCCCACATATCTCAGGTCTGAAATAACCCTATAAGCAGTTACGTGTCCCTTTAGGCCAGTGATTCTCCACCTTCCTAAGGCTGCGACCCTTTAAGACAGATCCTCATGTGGTGGTGGTGACCCCCAACCACAAAATGATTTCCGTGACTATTTCATAGCTGTAATTTTGCTACTGTTATGAACTGTAATGTAAATATCTGATATGCAGGATGTATTTTTGTTGTTACAAATGGAACATAATTAAAGCATAGGGATTAATCACAAAAATAAGATGTAATTGTATATTGTGAAATATTTATTTCTAATGACAAATAAATGAAATTTTGTCTTGAATCATGGTGTAGCATGGGTAACAGTCTTCATAGGACACCAGTAAACAACATGGCTACACTTGGCTACACCGAGGAGCGGTGTGTTGGTTCCTAAGACCATGGGAAATAGGTGTTTTCCGATAGTCTTAGGCGACCCCTATGAAAGGGTCATTCGACATCCAAAGGTGTCGTGACCCACAGATTGAGAAACGCTGCTTTAGGCCCTCCCGCGCTTTCCCAGATGGGGAGGGGATGCCCCGTTAGTAGGACAGGGTGCTGTTCCCTGAGGGATCTTTTTTCCGGGAGCCATCCCCTTTCCCACGATATTCATCTCTCTCCCCTCACGTTCTTCTGTGCCCATTCACTGCCCCCTAGATTTTCAAAACCCATCGAGGAGGAAGTATACGAAGTGCACAGAGATTCTAGGCTAGCTGCTTGGCTGCTTGTTTCTGTTAAAGAGATTCTTCTGGTTCACGCAGAGCGAGACAAGGAACCGCTCCGAATGTGAACCAAGGTGTCCCGCCGCGAGGACCCCCCAGAGAGAGGAGCGTCACCCTGTGAGTGTCCTTTGTTCACCTGTCCACAGTGATTCATTCCTGAGTTAGGGGCAACGACCCTTTCACAGGGGTCGCCTAAGACCAGCGGAAAACACCTATTTCCCATGGTCTTACGAACCAACACACCGCTCCTCGGTGTCGCCAAGTGTAGCCATGTAGTTTACTGTCGTCCTATGAAGACTGTTACACCATGATTCAAGACAAAATTTCATTTATTTGTCATTAGAAATAAATATTTCACAATATACAATTACATATTGTTTTTGTGATGAATCCCTATGCTTTAATGATGTTCCATTTGTAACAACGAAAATACATCCTGCCTATCAGATATTGACATGACCGTTCATCACAGTAGCAAAATGACAGTGATGAAGTAGCCACGGAAATAATGTTATGGTTGGGGGTCACCACCTGCCTGACCACGCCCCTCCTCCGCCCAGCCCCGCCTCTTCCTTACCTGCTCCAGCATCAGCTCTCGTAACCTGGCAATCTTCTCTCCGTCTTCAGGGTGGCTTAAGATGTACTCCTTGACGAAGAAGGCCTAGGGAGGGAAGGAAGAGTCAGCGTCCTTCGGGAGAGTGACACAGGCAGGGCGGGACCCCGGTCTCTGTAAAGAACAGCACCGCTGTGAGCCAGGACCCCACTGCACACCCAGCGTGGGGAGCCGGTGGAGGGAGGGATGCCTCGTGTGGGCGGCTGGTCAGAACGGGAGTAGAAAGAATGGGCCTCCGAGGGAGAGCAGAGATCCTGTAAGTATTTTCGATAAAACAAACAAATAGCAAAGCCACAGGAAGAAGCTGTATGGCATCGCACTCGGAAGTCAGTGGCCTTAAGGTTCGGTGTGACCGAGGCCCTGGCTTCGCTTCTAAGGAATGGTGCCTCTTGGTCTGTTGAGAACGAAGAGGGTGGGTACACAGTCAGGCATCTCCTGGACAAGATGACATTTCTCTCTGCCATGAGCCTCCTTGCATAGATGGACATCTATTAAACACGCCCTCATTACTTTTATTCCAAATGCACATGCGCGCGCACGGACACACACACACACACACACACACACACACACACACTTTTATCCTCAAAACATCACATGGGGGCATGGAGAGATCACGCCTCACGAATGATGTGTTTGCTCTGCCTAACCACAGCCTCCGTGCCAAGGGCAGCCGTGCTAGCAGGCTGACGTGCGTGCATATTTTGAACAAAGATTCCCGAAACCCTGAGAAATCACCTCTGAAATTTTTCAAACAGCAATCCCTCACCCTCACCTCTTTTTTAAAAAAAATACACACACACACACACACACACACACACACACACTAGTGGCCCGGTGCACAGGTTCTAGCACATTGAAAGGAAATTAGGATCAAGCCTGCAAACCAGGCATGTGCCCTGACCGGGAATTGAACTGTGTGACTCTGAGCCACGCCAGTAGGGCACCCTCATCTTTTTATTATTATTATTATTATATTATCATTATCATTATTCATTTTTACACCCTCACCTCTTGATACCGGGAGACCCCGCCGTTGACGGCAGCATCGATGACTCCGTTCAGGCACATGGTCAGCGGGTTGATGTTCTGCATCTGCCGGGCCTGACACTGGCTGATCAGCGTCTTCAGCTGCTGGTTCTTGTTCTCCAAAACCTCAATGGCATTCTCCAGGGGCGTCATCTCCACCTGAGGAGCCAATGAGCACAGACATGCGCTGGAGTCTGAGACACTCAGGGAGACAAAACATCACCCAGGGTCCCACGAGCAGGGCCCCGCCCCTCTCCCCACCCCCTCCCACTCCTACCTCTCCCAGGGCACCCAGTGGAATAGACAAGGGCTGTGCGATAAATCAGCTGCGTTAGTCAAGTCTGGAAAGCGATGGTGATGATAACCATTGGGCGAAACTAGGTTTGGATCATCGGTCATCGTTAATTATGTATTAGCACTGCAAGCATCAATGTCATCTTTAAAATAAGTCACGTGATGACTTGTAAACCGTGGCTTTTTTCCCTTCTGAAGGGCTAGACGCTCAGAGCACCTGACTGTCACCTGTCCAGCTGCTTCTGCATGCAGAGCACCACGCGGGCACAGAGGCGCTGCCAGCCCTCGGGAAGATGGGTCGTGGACCCGCACGGACCACACCTGCATGTGCCACATCACCACAAGGTGCACAGGTGGGACGCAGTGGGGGGTATGGAAACAGGGTAGTCAGACAGGCCCCGGACCAGCGTGTTGAAGGACAGCCAAGCAGAACCACAGCGAGGTAAACCTTCTAGGCAACAGGCGAAGCCTAACGTGAAAATGAGGCGCGTGCCCACAGGCTGTACTGAGACGGGATCGTCACTGACATGTCTGCGGATCGCAGCTCTGCACACCACCCTACCACCATCGCTGCGGGATGCCACTGTCTCTGAAGGCATGTCTGCCAAGCTCTCCGCTGGCAAGTCCTGCCCGCTTACAATTCATGTGCCGGTTCTCTCAGTGACGGGAACAAACCGGCGTTTCTGAAGGTCGCTTAGATCATTCTAAACCGACACGGAGACCTCTAGAGCGGTGGTTCTCAACCTTCCTAAGGCCACGACCCTTTAAGACAGCTCCCCATGTGGTGGTGACCCCCACCCATACAATGATTTCCATTGCTACTTCATCACTGTCATTTTGCTACTGTTATGAACTGTCATGTAAATATCTGATAGGCAGGATGTATTTTCATTGTTACAAATGGAACATCATTAAAGCATAGGGATTAACCACAAAAACAATATGTAATTATATATTGTGAAATATTTATTTCTAATGACAAATAAATGCAATTTTGTCTTGAATCATGGTGTAGCATGGGTAACAGTCTTCCTAGGACAACAGTAAACTACATGGCTACATTTTGCTACACCGAGGAGCAGTCTGTTGGTTCCTAAGACCATGGGATATAGGTGTTTTCCAATAGTCTTAGGCGACCCCTGTGAAAGGGTCATTCGACTCCCAAAGGGGGTGCGACCCACAGGTTGAGAACCGCTGCTCTAGAGTAATCTGACGATGTCAATTAAGCCTGTGTATTCACCAGAAGGCCCTCTGCAGAGAAGGACGGACCCGCTAGGAAGTAGGTAACTTGGACCCGGTTAGCCAGCAGAGAGCCCAGGTCCAGATATTTAAATCCCTTACAAACCAGGAAGGAAAAGGCAAACACCAATAAAAATGGGCCAAAGACTGAAACAACCACTTCAAAAAGGGAAAACCCAAAAGGCCAGTAAACATACGAAAATGTGTGGACTCTGCTTAGTGATCAAAGAAGTACAAAGTACTACTCACCACAGCCAAAATGGCAAAATTAACGTGAGAATGTGACCAACAGTCTCTCGTTCCTGCTCTTGGAAGTCCTAACTGGTTTGCTCACTTTGGAAAACTGCCTGGCATTACATACTGAAGTCAGCGATGTATTTATTACATTTTATGACCCTGACATGTACACAAGGAAACATGTCAAAATGCTCATAATTGTCTCCCAAATTCATGCGTCCATTTGACAATAACATGCACAAATATAGTGTGGTAGGATCATACAATGGGACAGGACACAGCAATGAAAACTAACTTCAGTCATATGTACTAATATGGACTGACACTACAGATAAAAATGCCGAATCACAGAAGCAAGTTCCCATGGGATCTACACAGTACGATGGTGTGATGTAAAGTTCAAAACCAGGCAAAACTAAGTTGACGGGTTTATACAGGATGCACTAGGCAAGGGAGTGAATACCATAAAGGGAAGGGTAATGGTAAGACAGGCCATTAAGCCCCGACAAGTGGTATAGGGCAGTGGTCGGCAAACTCATCAGTCCACAGAGCCAAATATCAACAGTACAACGATTGAAATTTCTTTTGAGAGCCAAATGTTTTAAACTTAAACTTCTTCTAACGCCACTTCTTCAAAACAGACTCACCCAGGCCGTGGTATTTTGTGGAAGAGCCATACTCATGGGGCCAAGGAGCCGCGGTTTGCCGACCACTGATATAGGGAAACTGATGGCTAAACACATGGCCTGGCCATTCGCAGCACAGTCTCCTCCCTAGAGATAATATCTAGGCCTGCATTTCAGCTCCAGACCCTAAAAGCAGCAAAAGGAAGATGACACACCTTGGAATAGCTGAGTAACCCCTTTTCCCAAACCTTTCAGGACACAACCTCCCCACAGAGCCAAAGCCACAGATCACCCCCTCACTGTTGAGTTCCTTGTTGGCTGTTAACTATCCTGCGCCCCGTATGTAAAAGAAGTGTCGATTCCTTTACTTTTTATCTCATCTCAGAGGTTCCCCCATTTTACCTTCTCCCACCTCTCTAATCTATCACCAGTAGGTTTCAGGTAACTTCCTTTTAAAAAAACATATATTTGTATTGACTTGAGAAAAGGGAGAGAGAGATAGAAACATAAACGATGAGAGAGAATCACTGATTGGCTGTCTGTCTCCCACATGCACCTGACTGGGCATGTGCCCCAAATAGGAATCGAACTGCGACCTCCTGGTTCATGGGTCAATGCACAGCCATGGAGCCACACGGGCCAGGCATCACGTGACTCCCTCACATCTTCCCCTTCTGTCCTGATGTTTAAAATAAGTGGGGAGACCGCATTCTCTGGAGCAGCGGTTCTCAACCTGTGGGTCGTGACCCCTTTGGGGGTCGAACGACCCTTTCACAGGGGTCTCCTACGACCATCGGAAAACAGATATTTACATTTTGATTCATAACTAGCAAAATGACAGTGATGAAGTAGCAACGGAAATCATTTTATGGTTGGGGGTCACCACCCCATGAGGAGCTGTCTTAACGGGTTGCGGCCTTAGGAAGGTTGAGAACCACTGCTCTGGAGCATTTCCTCAATCCGCTGAGCTTTTGCTTCCGGCCAACTGTCAATCGGTTTGACGCCAATAAACGCATAAAAGTTCTCCCCGGTTCGGAGACTCACCCTACGGGAGATAAAGAGCATAACGGGGCTTCCGTGCTATCGGGTTTGTATCATTTTGGAGCCCAACTTTCAGAAACACCTTTCGGTTTTCGGCACCTTTTAGGTTTTGGCGAGGTAATAAGGAGCTTCGGTTCAGTGCGGCAGTTAAGTACTGAGGGCCTACTATGTGTGCCTCCTCCTGAGGACCACGGACAGCGGGAGGGAAAGCGGGAAACCAGGGAGGTGAAGGGGAGGTGGGGACCCGCCAGGCAGCGGGAAGGAGACAGACAGGAGTGGGCGGCGTTCAGGGAACAAAGTGGCCGTGAGGTTGGTTCTGTGGGCAGAACAGAAGGCTGCCTGTTCCACGCGGTGGGCAGCTGCCTGAAAGGCGTGTGCTCAGTAATGCTCTTCTCACTAAGCTGCTCCTTTTTTTAAAGTATATTTTACTGGTTTTTTACAGAGAGGAAGGGAGAGAGATAGAAAGTCAGAAACATCGATGAGAGAGAGATATCGATCAGCCGCCTCCTGCACGCCCCACAGTGGAGATGTGCCCGCAAGCAAGGTACATGCCCCCAACTGGAATCGAACCCGGGACCTTTCAGTCCACAAGCCGAGGCTCTATCCACTGAGCCAAACCGGCCTCGGCTAAGCATGCTCCTTTTTATGAGAGGTGTACATGCACACACGAGCGTGCACGTGCCCATGTGTGCACATGCATGTACTCTTGTGTGTGCCTGTGCAGGTGCATGTGTGTGTGTGCACGTGCGTGATACACTCAGGGTGAGGACTGCCGGTGAGAGGCGCAGAACGGAGCCCTCTGGGCAGGAAGGAGAGGCGGCCTGCGGAGTCACGGGCGGGGGGCGCTGGGGGCATCTCTGAGGGCTGGCCCAGGCCGTTCAGAAGGAAGCACCACAAAGCGCCTTGCGGACTCCCTGCGGGCAGCCCCTCCTCTCCCACGGAAAGCCCAGGGTGCGCTGTGTAAGCGCCCGCTTGGGGTTCGTGGCCTCCCCCTTCAAGACCACAACCGCCCTGGGTTTGCAGGGAGCCGCCCGCATCCTCCGGCCCGGCCCAACGCCACGCCACGCAACCCCTCGCTTCCCGGAACGTGATGAACTGGGGAGGGGGTCCACGCGGGGACTGCAGAGGGGACGGGCCACGCTCAGGAGCCTGTCTGGGCAGGCGCTGCTCTTGCTCACCCCGAGCAGATGGGCTTGTCCACGAAATAAGCAACGGGGGACGGCTACGCTCATGACTGGCCCACCTGCTAGCGCTGGAGGAGGAGGAGGCAGGGCTGGCGGCGCCCCAGCGTGGAAAGGGTAGGGGGGAGGGGGGAGAGGATGCTGGGATCACAGGGCTGTGGCTGACACCCAGGTGCCGTGGGCTTCAGAGCAGCGAGGGCCGCAGGGCGGGGTCTCAGGACGTGGCCGCCATCAGCGACTGCTCTCCCTGTTCCCCCCGGGGATCGGAGCGGGGGGCACGGCTTACACCCTGAGAGCTCGTGGGTGCTGGGTCCAGGCTCTAACCCAGTGGTTCTCAACCTTCCTAAGGCCGCGACCCTTGCATCCAGTTCCTCATGGGGTGGTGACCCCCAACCAGGAAATGTTGCTCCTGTGATGCATCGTGATGTAAATATCTGCATTTTCCCAGGGGTCGCGACCCACAGGTTGAGAACCACTGCTCTAACAGCACCCGCAGGCCCCTGGCTGGCACTCCACCGGGGCTGCTGGGAAAGGCTGGAGACCCCCCCGCCAGCATCCTGCCACCACGGCCTCCACTAGCGTGGGCTCACTGTGTGGCCGACACTGAGGCCCCGCCACCCGCTGCCTGGGAGACTGAGGCTGAACACAGGGCATCACTGGCTTTGGAGTGAGAACACCCTGGGTTCAGGTCCACCCTCCACCTCTGTCACCGGGCCTCCGGCGGAAGCTCCCCACACCGGTGAGAGGAAGGGTCAGAGGCGGAGCGCAGGGCCTGGCCCGGGTGCCTGAGTCACACACCGCGAGGACCGTCCAGGCCCCGCCCCCGGGGTCGGATGGCGCAGGCTGTGCAGCCACAGTAACTGGGAGGGTGGAGACCGGTCCCTCTCCCTGCGGGGCCAGTGCTGTGTGTGCTGAGGCTTGGGGGCCGCTGACAAGGAGAGGACACCAGGAATGCCCTCCTGGAGCCCTGGGCACCGTGGTCAGTCTCATCCACACCCCTCCCTGCACTGAGGGCTTCCGGAAACTTCCAGTCTAAGGCAAGCGCATCCCACCCTGCCAAGGTCCCAGTGAGCAGCAGTGAGAAGAGAGCGCCCCCAACAGGTCTGATCCTTACCACCTCGCGCTTGTCCACCTCGAACCAGCGGGAGATGCCCGGCAGGCTCTGCACCAGGAACAGCGACGTCCTCTCCACCCAGAGACTCTGCGGAACATGGACATGTTAACACGCAATTACAGCCATGTTCTCTCCACCCACAGACTCTGCGGAACATGGACATGTTAACACTCAAATTACAGCCATGTCCTCTCCACCCAGAGACTCTGCGGAACATGGGACACGTTAACCCTCAATTACAGCCATGTCCCCTCCACCCACAGACTCTGGAACACAAGACAGGTTAACCCCATGTTGTCCCTCTTCCTGGCTCCGAGCTGTGGTTAATGTCTGCCATTCACTGTTTTCAGGGGTCATGTACCGTCGCCAACACACGGCTCATAGCCTCCGGGAGGGAGGGCGTTAGGGATCCTGCAGCTGGATCTTTCTACTTTCAAGATGGAGATGTAAGATCCAAGAGCAACGGGACCTGCTTAAAGGCGCCGTCTAATTACCTGCTGAGGCAGCACGGAGCCCACCCACGAGAACCCCCGCCCACTGTGCCACGTGAACATAGGATTTCAGAGCCTGCCCCCCCTCCAGCCAGGACCAGCACCCAGGCCGCATGAAACCATGGCGGCCTTTGGTAAGAGCGGATGCTCTCCACCAGGGTTCCGTGCCTGGGGCTCATTTTTCTGAGTGAAACAAACTCCATTCCCCAGAGGAGAATACTCTTTGTGAGACTCCTGAACTAGCGCCAGGCGCTCACAGCAGCCGGAAACGCGAGGCTGCTCTGAGGCCAGGGCCCGGGGCGCACCTTGAACTCGTTCTCCTTGTCCTTGGGGCCTTTGTGGAACGGCCTGTCGTAGCGGAACTTCCAGATGTGGTTCACTTTGTAGAAGCTTTTGATGTTGTCAGGGACACCCTCTCTCTGCAGCACCTCCTGGCTCTCGGGGATGGGGGTCACAGCATAGATCTGCAGGTCTGGGGGTACGGCGTCAAGGAGGAAACCCCGCTCAGCCAGCGCCGCCCCAGCCTGCTCCCCCTGAGCTGTGGCGGGGGGAAGTGGGGGGTAACTATGCGCTGTTCGCCCCGCTTTGGCTGGGAGTAAACCGACATCTCCAAGAACGTGCCCAGACCTCGGCTCCTGACACCCCTTCCCAAACAACAGTGACATGGGACATGTTAACCCTCAAATTACAGCCATGTCCTCTCCACCCACAGACTCTGCGGAACATGGGACATGTTTTGGGTGAGTTTTATGTCAGCAGTTCTGGAAAAAGCATCTGTTTAAAAATTTTAGGGCGCCCAGATGTACCGTGTTTTTTTTTTTTTAGAGGAGGGTGAGTGGGAATAAACATGTCAAGGGCAAAGGGGGTGAATGATACGTTCCGGTGAACATAAGGCCACTATTGTCATGAACTGAAGTCCCTTCCGTAGGTATTGTCAGGGGAAAATTATCCTAAGGCAGTGGTCAGCAAACTGCGGCTCTGTTGACTGAGGAGTTTGCCGACCACTGGGGTCGGGGCTTCATCACAAGGAACAACAACAGCCTGTAATTATTGAATCGAGAGTCTAGGTCAGTGGTCAGCAAACTCATTAGTCCACAGAGCGGCAAACCACAGCTCGAGAGCCGTCATATGCCTCGCGAGCCGTGGTTTGCCGACCACTGTCCTAAAAAGAGCTTTAAACACAGAGATAAGTTTTAATTAAAAGGGAAAATATTAGCGTGGCTGGTGTGGCTCAGCGGTTGTCAACCTATGAACCAGGAGGTCACAGTCTACAGTGGTACCTCAAAATACAAGTGCCCTAACATACGAGATTTTTGAGATACGAGCCGTCGAGTGAGCGATTTTTGCTTTGAAATACGAGCAACATTTGAGATAGGAGTCATCGCGCGGATCGGCCGGCTGCACACGACCCACCAGTTTACCGCGACTCGAGCGTCTCATAGTTTCCCACGCCTCAAGGTGACGGAACGAATTAAACTCGTATCTCGAGGCACTGTATTTGTGATCAGGGCCCAGGCCCGGGTTGTGGCTTCATCCCCAGTGTGCGGTGTGCAGGAGGCAGCCCATCCATGATTCTCTTTCACCACTGACGTTGCTCTCTCTCCCCCTCTTCTTTCCTCTCTCTGAAATCAGTAAAAACGTATTCTTTAAAAAGGAAGAGAGCTAAACAGAATCTAAGAGATTCTTTCCCCCAGGATAACCAACACAACGATTCTGCCGAGAAGGAGCTGAGCTCAAACAAGATGCCGAGAAAGAGGGAGACCAAGAACCCTCAACCCACCAGGGACCCGGGCTGCGCAGCCGGTAGGGGAGTGCGCTGTAGCTGCCCCCCACCGCCCGCCCGCCGCCCGCCAGGTGGCTGTCCCGGGGCCGTGCCAGCCCGAAGTGGATACACTGGGCCTCCGCCTGGAAGATGGTCTCGTCGGGCTGGTTGGCGTGCTGCATGGCGATGGCGTGCGGGAACTCGGTGAGCATCCGCTGCTGGAACGCCTCCAGCCGCTCGTAGTCGTGCCCCCGGCACACGAACTCCTTGTTCTGCGGGCAGAGCGAAGCACGAGCAAGTGAGCGAGCAGCCGGCGGGCGTGGCTCCGTAGCTGAGCAGCCACCTAGGAATCTGGAGATCATGGTCTGATTCCCCCTCAAGCACATGCCTGCGTTGCAGGCTCCCTCCCCAGTGTGGGGCGTACAGGAGGCAGTCAATCAGCGATTCTCTCTCTCACTGATGTTTCTCTCTCCCTTTCCCTTCCTCTCTGAAATCAATGAAAATATATTTAAAAAAAAAAAACAGCAACTAACAAACAACACATATCTCATATCCCAGATATGAGAACAGAACAGGCCGACCGTTTTTGGGGTCTGAGACGGGGCAGCCAGGTGAAAAGGGCATAAGGGCCGAGCCCGGTGTGGCTCAGTGGATAGAGCGTTGGTCTGCGAACTGAAAGGTCCCAGGTTCGATTCCGGTTGGGGGCATGTGCCTTGCTTGCGGGCACATCCCCAGGAGGGGGCGTGCATGAGGCGGCTGATGGATGTCTCTCTCTCTCTCATCGATGTTTCTGACTTTCTATCCCTCTCCCTTCCTCTCTGTAAAAAGTCAATAAAATATATTTTTTAAAAAGGGCATAAGGGTAGCAAGGTCTGCATGTGCGACCTGCACCCGCCCAGGCCCGCACTCTGTAACGCCAACGCGGAGGACGGCCCGGTGAACTGAAGAGGGAGAGCCGGCCCCCCAGGGAAACAGCCTAAGGACCAAAGATGCTCATCCACCCACAAACCTGGCAGCTCGGGACACAGACACCCCAAGACGGGCTGGCCTCTCGGGGAATATTCAAAACCAGGCCTCCCCCGAGAACGGGGTTTGCAAAGGGAACAGAAGTTTCCCGACGTGCTCACTGGTCTGACAAGGGTCCAGGGCTAGTCACAGCTCAGCCCTGTGGGTCACGGTATCTACCGGGTGTCCCCGCCCCACAAAATGCAGACACACTTTAACAGCTGATACACTTCCATTTTAAAAAGGAAACGTATTTGAATAAACACAGCCTTTACCATTATTCAAAGCGTGTATACACATTTTGGGGGGGACACCTTGTATATTAGAAGTATGAAAGCAAACTGGCACACGACTCACTCTTAAGAAAAATGGGAATTTCTTCCCATAAAATCCAACCCTGAAGAACTCGGGTTCCAGGCGCTGCTGGTCCATGATCTTGTCGTACAGCGAGGCCTCCATCATCTGGGGAAGCGAGGAGACAGCGGTCAGGTCTCCCACCTTCCGGCTCCCCTTCTCACAGCGCAGCTGCATCCTTTGCCTCAGGAGCACCCGCTTCTGTTCTGGGGCTGCTCGCGGACCCGCTTACAGCCGCGATGTGTCAGGACATGATTCACCAGAGAGGATGGCTTCTCTGTGCACAGTCCATCGGGAAATGCTTCCCTCCCAATGGAATAAAAATGGTAAGAACCCTGGGAAGCGGCCTCTCTGAGGAACTCTCCTGCCAGGGGCGCTCCCCTGAGGGCTGGCTTCTCCTCAAACCGGAACACAGGACGGCGGGGAGGTGCACACTTGTGCAGGTTGGACGGGGAGAAAGTGACCAGCCACAGCAGAGGACACGTGGCTCCGTGGTTGCGTGTCAACCCTTGAACCAGGCAGTTGTGGCTCGATTCTCGGCCAGGGCGCATGCCCGGGTTGTGGGCTCCATCCCCAGAGTGGGGTCCTGCAGGAAGCAGCGGATGGATGATGCTCTCCCGCTCACTGACATTTCTACATCTCTCTCCCGCTCCCTTTCTCTCGTTGGAATTAAAAAAAAAAAAAAACACAGCAGAGGCGGCCATAGCGCAGGTGCCAGGCGGCGTCGTGCTATGCGCTCTGGAGTGCGACCGACAGCGGCGAACTGTGACCCACACAAAGCTCACGGTTCCCATTCACCCTGTGGCTGTCCCAGGGGCTCCAGAAAAAGGCTCGATGGGACCTGACATCTCCCTCTCCTAGCCCTCCCCACCCCCTCGCCCGCAGCAGCGCCTGAAAGGTTGATAAAAATATCAGTGAGGACGGCACCCCAGGACTGTCCCAGCCAACCAAGGTGACCTCCCTTCAGGGACAGGGACGGGATGCGGGGAGCAAGCACGGACTTTGTGTGAAACACTCCTGATGGAGCCAGCGCCACCGGCGGGAGCGAAAACAAGGTGCTTTGTTGTTCAGAGCATTGTCGCCGAGACCGGTGTGGCTCAGTGGACAGAGCGTCAGCCTGCGGACTGAAGGGTCCCAGGTTCGATTCCGGTCAAGGCATGGACCTTGCTTGCGGGCACATCCCCAGTGGAGGGCGTGCAGGAGGCGGCTGATCGATGTCTCTCTCTCATCGATGTTTCTCACTCTCTATCCCTCTCCTTTCCTCTCTGTGAAAAATCAATAAAATATATTTTAAAAAAATAAGAGCATTGTCCACGGCCCACAGACATGGGACACGGCGCGGCACAGGGCCAGCTCCGGCCGGCTGAAGGACCTCTTGGTGCGAGTGTGGGGGGGTGGCCTGGGCTGGGAAAGGCTGACCCCATCGCTTCAGTCGCGGCCTCGGAATTAAAAGGCAGCGCTATCCCCTCTGTTTTCCGACGTGGAAACTGAGGATGCATTGGAGAACCCGGAGGAAGCTCAGGGCGTGGAGGGCCCGGGGCAGGGTTGGCTGGGCTGGAGGGGCGGGGGTCACACCTCCACGGCACCGAGAACCCCAACACCAGAGCTCGGGGGTGGGCGTGGCTTAGGCTTGGCAAACACAGACGCCTTTCGGGAGCGAAGGGCAGTAACGATGATCAATAGGCTTAGCCCCAGAACATGAAAAACGGCCAGTTTGCCTTCTTCCTGTTCTGCTTCATGCGACCCAGAAGGGTACATTATTAGGGACTGTGTGCACATGGGAAGCCCTTCCCAGTGCGGGGTTTCCTCCATAAACTACAGGGGCACCTCGAGATACGAGTGCCCTAACATACGAGGTTTTTGAGACATGAGCCGTCGAGCGAGCGATTTTTGCTTTGAAATTCGAGCAACATTTGAGATAGGAGTCATCGCGCGGATCGGCCGGCTGCACACGACCCACCAGTTCACCGCGACTTGAACGTCTCATCGGTTCCCACGCCTCGAGGTGACGGAACGAATGAAACTCGCATCTCGAGGGACCACTGTACTAGTCCCGGCTCAGACCGCGTGTTGATGCACAGTTTGGCCCAGATCAGCGACTGTGCACCCACGTGCCGCGGATGGTTAAACCTGCCACACCTGCCTCGGTCACGGGTCCACTGACCCCTTCCCCCCCGGACTGTCCCATGCGAAAATGACAGCCGTCGACACAACAGCAGCCGCCTGGTGTGAAAGAATCAAAACCACATCTGTTTTGGGTCGGATCAGCGAAAATACACCTTTCGGCGTGCGCTGAGGTTTAGCGTGAGCCCGAGGTGAGGAAGGCGCACGACCACTGGCCTCGTCCAGGGCTCACTGCTCGCGTCCTCCTCCACCCACCACAGAGCAAGGGGGCTTCTCTGCCCGAGAGGGGGCAGCCCCGAGGAGCGCCTGCCCGCAGTGCCTCCCCGGAGGCGTGACGAGGGGCCAGAGCCCACGCCGGGGGTTGGGGGGGGACCTTACCCGCATCTTGCTCAGGTTCCGGTAGTCATAGTAGCTCTCGTACTGCTCTGCGATCTTCCGGCACAGGACGATGCCGCTCTCCCAGCACTGCGGCAACGGGCACGGTCAGGGGCCGCCCCGCTGGCTCCCTTCCGCCCCGAGGGCGGCAGGGACCGCCTCCCATCCCTGAGCCCCCTGCATCCCCGTGACCTGCCGTGAACAGGACCACTGCAGCTTTAAGCACCAAGACAGCATGTAATTAGCAGGTAAATTATGCAAAGTCTTTCCTGCCTGGCTGGCCTGGCTCAGGGGGTGGGCACCGACCCATGACCAGGAGGTCACGGTGCGATTCCTGACCGGGGCACAGGCCCCAGGTGAGGGCTCCATCCCCAGTATGAGGTGTGCAAGAGGCAGCCAACGGATGATTCTCTAGCATCGCTGACGTTTCTCTCTCCCCCTCGCCCTTCCTCTCTGACATCAATAAGAAGGTATTTTTTTTTAAAGTCTTTCCTGCCATTAGGACAGTGGTCTGCCGACCACTGGGATAGGGGCTGAATCACAAGGAACAACAACAGCCTGTAATAATTATTGGAATCAAGAGTCTAGGTCAGCCGAAACCGGTTTGGCTCAGTGGATAGAGCGCTGGCCTGCGGACTGAAAGGTCCCAGGTTCGATACCGGTCGGGGGCATGTACCTTGCTTGCGGGCACATCTCCAGTGGGGGGTGTGCAGGAGGCGGCTGATCGATGTCTCTCTCTCATCGATGTTTCTGCCTTCCTATCTCTCTCCCTTCCTCTCTGTAAAAAATCAATAAAATATATATTTTTTTAAAAAGAGTCTAGGTCAGTGGTTGGCAAACTCATTAGTCAACAGAGCGACAAACTGTGGCTCGCGAGCTGCAGTTTGCCGACCAGTGCGTTAGGAGGGTCACCGGGGCGTTAAGCATGGAGACAGCATGTGACTAACGCGTAAGTTGCTAAAAGTCCTCAGGAAGCTGGGAATGGCAATGCCCCCGGGAGGAGGTGGCGTCCGCGAGCCGGAGGGGGGGCCGCGCACCTTGCCGCGGTCGAAGTTCTGGATGACGGCCAGGTGCAGGTGCTCCTTGCGCTGCCACTCGGTCTGCATGGGGTAGCTCAGGAACTCGCGCAGCGGCCGGTCCGACCACTCCAGCAGCTCGTCGTACAGCAGGAGGGTGTAGGCGGCTTCTGCAAGGCAGGAGGGCGCCGAGTCCGGGCGGGCCGTGCCGGCGGGCCCCGCAGCTGCCCCTCAGGGGGGCCGGCTCGGGACCAAGAGGGGACAACACTATTTTCCGAATTTCGTGACGTCCCAGGAAAGTGCCCCGAATATGAGTATTCAACGGCGGGTTAGTGAATGCTGAATCTCTCGAAGATGGAATCCTCAGAGATCTGCGTGTAATTGTTTGGTTCCCTGTATTCACTCATTCATTCATTCATTCATTCATACCCATATTCTATTTCTTTCTTTCACTCATTCATTCATTCATTCATATCCATATTCTATTTCTTTCTCTCTCTCTCTCTCTCTCTCTCTCTCTCTCTCTCTCTCTCTCTCTTCCTTTTCTTCCCTCCTTTCTTGGTCTATATGCCCGTATACTACTTTCATAAAAATGTTGAGAGCCTGGCCAGCATGGCTCAGTGGTTGAGCACTGACTGACCCATGAACCAGGAAGTCATAATTCATTTCTCAGTCAGGGCATATGCTGGGGTTGCAGGCTCCATCCACAGTGGGGAGCCTGTAGGAAGTAGCTGATCAGCGACTCTCTCTCTCTCTCTCTCTCTCTCTCTCTCTCTCTCTCTCTCTCTCTCTCTTCCTCTCTGAAATCAAAGACACAGGGGAGACACAGCTCTGTCTGGGAGGAAGCTAGCTGGCGAATCCCCGGAAGTGGGACTATGAGCATCTCCCAAAGGCATGTCTAGGAAACAAATACTGGGAGCTCAACTCTTCCGGAGGACCGAAGGCTGAAAGGTGTGGAAACAGTGTTAGGGGGAGCGTCAGAGTCCAGAGTGTAGAGAGGAACTGCGGGCAGAGAAGAAACAGAGAAAAAGTGGAAGAATAAAGGAGGGATTAGAACCCCCCCAAAAAGGTGGATGAGGAGTGTGTGTGCGTATGAGAACTTGATTCAGGACAATGATCATGGGTGTCAGGGTACACGGACTTGTGAAAGCAGCTGGGAAACAGCTTCGTTTGTGAGACAACACACCTTGGAGACATGGACATCACAGGGGACGATTCTGAGCGTATCAGCAAATTGCAGATTTTGTTAGTTTACTTATTTTTAAAAATTTTTTTTTATTGATTTCAGAAAGGAAGGGAGAGACAAAGATAGAAACATCGATGAGAAGGACTCATTGATCAGCTGCCTCCTGCATGCCCTCTACTAGGGGTTCAGCCCGCAACTCTGGCATGTGCCCTGACCTTGAACTGTGACCTCCTAGTTCATAGGCCAATGCCTGACCATCAAGCCACACTGGCTGGGCAGCAAGCAGTAGATGTGTTATTGGAACATGCTATCTTTATTTTTCTGTATCTTTAGAAGATGACTGAAGAGGGAAGAAGGAATCATCTCCTAAGCTCCAACAGATCATCTTTGTTAAAGTGTTCATAATTGTGAACAAACTGGAGCATGGGCCACCTCACTCCGTCATTTCGAGACACGTGGTGTGAGGACACCCGTGAGACAGAAGAAGCAATGGCACAGGAGGAGAGAGAAGGAGTTAGGAACAAGGACCCTGTCATAAAAGGCGGCCACGGCTTATGCCATCTCAACAGAACCCTACAGAGAAGTTCTCCGTCCATTTCACTCTCGCCAGGAACTCACAGAGACGAAGACGGAAGAGAGATGAAGAAAATGTTATAGGGGAAAGAAAAAAGAAAAAGAAAATGTTATAGGGAAAATGACTTATTTCTTATGACTTCGGGGAACATAAAAACTGCAAACAAAGTAAAGAGTTTTTCCACCTCCAAAATATGCCCAGCTAGATTTCATCTTTATTTAGAGAACCAGAATAGACCTGCTATATATCTGCAGGAACTGTCCTCTGTTGCTTCTCTCGCTTCTTTTTTTTTACAGACTTTAAGAAGACTACCAGGTTTTTTTCCCCCACAGATATAGAAACTAGGTTAAGCATTTCTCTCAAAGTCTGGCTACCAGCTACTTAAAAATGACATTTAAACTCTCAGGCAACATGATCAGCAAAGAAACTCACATTCTCAGCACATTGTTGGATGTGGATGGAATACGTATGGCGGCTACCACTTAAAGTGGGGAAGGCAAAAGGACCTCTATGGCTGCAAACTTCCCACATCAACTGGAAGTGATGAAATACTAACTCTGAGCCGACCAGGAAAAGTTAGGGATGTTGTAACCCCCAAAACAACCTTGAAAAAATAATGAAGCCAAGCCGAAACCGGTTTGGCTCAGTGGATAGAGTGTCAGCCTGTGAACTGAAAGGTCCCAGGTTCGATTCCGGTCAAGGGCAGGTATTCTGGTTGCGGGCACATCCCCAGTGGGGGGCGTGCAGGAGGCGGCTGATCGATGTCTCTCTCTCATCGATGTTTCTAACTCTCTATCCCTCTGCCTTCCTCTCTGTAAAAAATCAATAAAATATATTTTAAAAAACTGAAGCCAAGAAATACAGTTAAACAGCCAGCATACAAATTAAAATGAAATACCAAAAAAATAAAATAAAATACATACATAAATCCAATTTAAAATAAATTCCCATAATTAAAAAATAGGTGGTTCTTTATCCGATACGGAGGTTGGGACGCAGAGAACAAAAGACAACCAATTACATAAGAAATCCATCTCGATTTCAAAGCAGAAATGCTGGAGCCCTAATTCTAAAAAGGAGAGGACTTCTCATGTCTCACCCACCCGGGTCCACACTCCCCCGCCGGAGCCCGAGGCAGAATTACCTGTGAAGTTCTGCGCCTTGAGGTGCAGGTCGTAGAGTTTGTGGATGTAGCGGATATACATCTCTTCCTTGTTCAGCTCCGTCTTGTAAAAGTTCTGGGAACAGAAGGTGCAAGTGTGGAGAGCGGCTCAACCGGCCAACTCCTGCCTTTCACTCTGCTGACGTGTCGCGAAATCGAACCGAAAGCACAGAGTGTTCGTATAAATGCCTTCAACGATCTGCAGCGCGGACGCCCAGGGGCAGGCTTGTATCCAACACCACCTGGGCCCCACAGGATCCAGCAACCGGATGTGCTAGAAATGTCACTGATGAACACATCCTTAGTGGCTCTACAGTTTTTGTTAGTTTTGCTGCCAATGGACAGTCAGCCTATTCAACTAACACAGCGACATATGTAACAGGTTAACCTGTTTATTAAAGTTAACCAGTGGTATTCAAAGGCATTGCAAGCTTCACATACATGCTTCCTCTAAGGCAGTGGTTCTCAACCTTCCTAAGGCCGCGACCCTTTAAGACAGCTCCTCATGTGGTGGTGACCCCCAACCATAAAATGATTTCCGTGGCTACTTCATCACTGTCATTCTGCTACTGTTATGAACTATAATGTAAATATCTGATAGGCAAGATGTATTTTCATTGTTACAAATTGAACATAATTAAAGCATAGGGATTCATCACAAAAACAATATGTAATTATATATTGTGAAATATTTATTTCTAATGACAAATAAATGAAATGTTGTCTTGAATCGTGGTGTAGCATGGGCAACAGTCTTCCTATGACAACAGTAAACGACATGGCTACACTTTGCTCCACCGAGGAGCGGTGTATTGGTTCCTAAGACCATGGGAATTAGGTGTTTTCCAATGGTCTTAGGCGACCCCTGTGAAAGGGTCGTTCGACCCCCAAAGGGGTCGAGACCCACAGGTTGAAAACCGCTGCTCTAAGGAAAAGTCAGACACATGGGAAAGGCTGAGCCCAAACAATGCCGCCACCTTTTCCTTCCGCAGATCGCAGCCCGGGGTAAGGTGGGGATCTAAGAAAGGCTCTTCACTGGTCGGGAGTTCTGAGAGGCTCATGGGTGCGGGAGTTTACATGTTTCTAGCTGACGCACAGAACATACATGGACTGGTAACAAGGTATTTTGTTTCCAATTATTACCATGGAGACAAGCTACTGAAAATATTGGATTTACACAAAAAGTGGTTTGTCTCCCTAAACTTCCCTAACATATTTTAATGGTATCAGAAACTCAACTTGAAGGTAACCTGGGCCCATGCTCTTGGCATTTAAAGGTACATCACCCTTCTGGCTGGTTAGAGCATCAGCCCTTGGACCGAAGGCTCATGGGTTCGATTCCAGTCAAGGGCATGTATCTCG
>JAAGEH010000337.1:5859321-5872109 GCA_011751065.1 Lasiurus cinereus
CAATCGATGTCTCTCTCTCACATCGATGTTTCTGTCTTTCCACCCTGCCTTCCGCTTTCTCTAAAAATCAATGGGAAAAAATATCCTCCTGTGAGGATTAAGCAAAAATGAATGAATGAACATTATTAGCATCTATCTCCAGTCCTTCACCAGCTGAGCAAGGGCACTTCCTCCCTGAACGTGACAGACAGAGCACGTGAGGTCCCATTCCAGCAGAAGCGTGGCACTGGGAGACTAAAAAGCACCCTTTCGAGAGAGGCCCTGGGACGTGACATCCCGGCTAGAGCACAGGACACCCATCATTGTGGCTCCTGGTTCTGAATGATGCCACTTGGGATGCGGAATAAGGAAAATGTGAGCTGATGGGGATACATCTGCTGACCTAAAGAAGGGACAGGGTTTTCCCAGGGGGGAAGGCCATGGACTCTCCACGTTTTTGGAGCTGAAGAGGGCTTTGGCAATGGGCTGGGCTAGCGAATGGGGCTCGTAATACTGAACTCGGAGCCTGAGGACCGTCTGCCCAGGCCCTTTCTGAATACCATGTCCCAGGAGTCCATTCTTCACTCTGAGGGCTCTGCTCTCCTTGAGACACGGACATGTAACTGAATAAAATTGTTTCCAATTTATATCATTATCCTCTCCCTTTTCTTCCCATGTAGATCTTGGTATACTTTTTTTAAGAAATATTTTTTTTTATTGATTTTAGAAAGGAAGGGAGAGGGAGAGGGAGATAGAAACATCGGTGATGAGGGAGGACCACTGACCGGCTGCCTCCTGCACGTCCCTCACTGGGGATGGGAGTCTGCCACCCAAGCACAGGGAATCAAACTGTGACCTCCTGGGTCCTAGGTCGACACTCAACCACTGCGCTCCGCTGGCCGGGCAATCTTGGCATTCTTTAACCAAGTAAGTCAGCGGTTCTCAACCTGTGGGTCGCGACCCCTTTGGGGGTCGAATGACCCTTTCACAGGGGTCGCCTAAGACCCTCGGAAAATACAGATATTTACATCACGATGCATCACAGTAGCAACATTTCATGGTTGGGGGTCACCACCCCATGAGGAACTGTATGCAAGGGTCTTGACCTTAGGAAGGTTGAGAACCACTGAAATAAGTAAATAACGCCCTTCACAGCGCCCGTTATAACTCAGATCGTTTTAATTAGCCAGCAGTGTTGTGGCATCAACACACGCCTAACAGCCCTACGGCAGGTTTTTATGTTATTGAAGGATGATTTGCTCTAATAGCTATCTGGTAAGAAGCGGCTTTCTTGGAGAACACAAAATAAGACTCACTCTGGGAATGAATAGTTCCTTTAGAAAAAACAAAATGATCTCTCCCGTCAGCAGAGGAGAATATTCACATATGTCTGGGGAAACTGGTGACACGGAGAACAAAATAATAATTAAATTCCCCAGCATGAGTCATGACAGGGATTATGCACTTGCACTGACGAATGCTCTGTTTAACTCCGGCAGCGTGAGCGAAGCCAGCCCTCTCTCCTGAGACAATCTGGAGCTGACCTTCCCCGAGTGGAGAGACATCGCTGAGAGGGAGTGAGCGGATGAACAGGACCATACTGCCGCTGGCAAAACATTAAGAAGGTTCCAGATGGAGTATGAGCTAGAACGATCCACTTCCACGTCATAGGTTTTGCTCCTTGAGTAAGAAGTATTCTTGCCCGGCCTGTGTGGCTCAGTGGTTGAGTATTCACCTATGGCCCAGGAGGTCAGGGTTCAATTCTGGGTTTCAGGGCACAGGCCTGGGTTGTGGGCTCGATCCCCAATAGGCGGTGTGCAGGAGGCAGCCCATCAATGATCCTCTCCCATCATTGATGTTTTTCCCTCTCACTCCCCTTCTCCCTCCTCCCTGAATTCAAAAAAAAAAAAAAAAAAAGAAATGTCCTATTGGGATGGTAAACTATGTGATCATCCTTCTTATAACTCAAGCCTTAACCGTTTAATTTGCAAAGAAGCTAGAAAGTGAAAATTGTGGTGTGGAACAGAAGAGAGTCACTTGGTCACGAAAGAAGTGGACACTAATATTTATTACGGATGGAAAGAAACTGCCTCAACAGAAGTACGAAGTCCTCTGGGGACCCTTCCTGTTTCTAGAGAGCGACAAAGGATGACAGAGCCCGTTTAGTCACAGGGACAGAGGTCTCCCACTAGGACCTCCGGGCTCTGCCTCCAGGCCCCTGGGCCACTGTGGGTGCCTCTGCGATGCTGGGAGCGGGTCATTTCCTGGGATTTAATTCAAGAAGCTCACTAGGTCTCTTTTATTTTATTTTTTAAATATCTTTTTTTATTGATTTCAGAGAGAAAGGAAGAGGGAAAGGGGGGAGGAGATAGAGATAGATAGATAGATATAGACAGATAGATAGAGATAGAGACAGAGACAGAGACACAGAGAGAGAGAGAGAGAGAGAGAGAGAGAGAGAGAGAGAGAGAGAAACATCGATGATGAGAGAGAATCATAGATCAACTGCCTCCTGCACGCCCCACACGGGAGATGGAGCCCCCAGCCAAGGCCTGTGCCCTGACCAGGAATGGAACCGTGACCTCCTGGTTCACAGGTGGATGCTCCACCGCTGAGCCACGCCGGTGGGACTCAGTAGGTCTCTTTTAGACACACGTCTAGACTCTCCTAAGGAACATCGGATAAAAACCACACTGTGGATGGAAACCAAACAGAACACAGCATTTCTGTAAAACCACGGACGCCGGGCTCTGAGGAGGGGTGGGGGGGGCGGGGTGACTAACCAGCAGGCTCACTGTGCAGCCGATCTTTTTGCCGTCCACCTCTCCCACTTTCATGCAGTCCCTGAAAACAGAGAGCCACAGTCAGAACCCGAGCCTGCTTCCCAGACGCACACACCCCCTGGCCTGGCAGGGACATAAGAGGCAGAAGGCTCGGGGGCTGCAGGAACAGCCCCAGGCCCCTGCCCCAGGCTGCAGGATCTCCTGCTAGCGGTGACAGACTCCTGAGCCTCCAGGCGGGCCACGCCCCCTCGCAGTGGACGGGTCTTGGGGGGCAGGGCCAAGGTGTGGGAGTATCCACCTCTAACGTGGGTGGGAAGGGGCTGGTAACCCCGGCCTTCAACCGTTAGAATGAAGGTTCATTCTTGAAATAAAACAAAAACCCCGGGCATGTAAGTGGAGCAAACTGCCTGTCCAGTTGGGGTCATGGAAAAATGAAAAATAAAACGCTATGAAAGCAGCACGGCTGGCTAATTCTCCAACACTCCACCTTCACCCTGAAATGGACGGGTCTGCTTCCTGGCTCTCACGGACCAGTCCAGATAAAAACCCAAATCCCTGCACTAACGGGACACTGAGAACCTTCTCCATCCAGAGACTCGGGCAGAAATGGGACCAAAACAGCACAGAACGAGGAGCACCCCAAGGAAAGGTCCCGAGCCAGCAGTTCACCGCCATGACCTCGGTCATCAGGCGCTCCGCTGCGGATCAGGCCTCCAGGGGAAGTAGGGGGTGGTGGGCTCAGGTGTGTGGGCGCTGCCCTCGCCTCGGGAGGCCCTCACCAGCGCGTGGCACACCTGGGACACGGCCCCCGACTCACCTGTAATCCAACAGCCTCTCCATCAGCCGCGTCACCGTGGCGATCAAGGACACCCCACTCTCCCTCCAGGTCTCCCGCTCGATCTTCTTGAGCAGGCTGGAAAAGAGAGAGGACCCCGGGCATTTCCCCACGTTTATTTTTACCGGTCGCCATGGCGACCATTTCCCTTTCATCAGCACTTTACATGCCTTAGCAACCACACAGCCACATCTCAACAGGGAGCGCGATTCGCAAGCCATGTCTTACCTAGGATAGGGACCAAAGAGCGGAATTCTAATCCCGGAAGCATTGACAAAGCAAAGGGATGTTTAGGTTATGCGCGAGTCGAGAAAACTTAGGAACCCCATGCACAGAGTCACGGCCTCACGCAGGCGAACCCCGAGCCCCTCGCACACACGCTTTCTCCCAGCTGCTCGCTCCCGGGAGCCGGCTCGCACCTCCCCGCCGCCAAGGACGGCGTGGCAAGCAGAGGCAGCAGCTTGGAGGTCAGCCCTGCTGTCGCCCCAGGAGACCGGGTCCCTACCTCTCCGTGTTGCGCATCCTCCTCCGAGCCGTGCCACGCAGAGCAATGCCCCAGGAGAACCCGTGCACAGACGGAGCGCTGAGCGGCGTTTTTCCTTTCACTAAGCATGTGCCCACTCAGTACACACTGCACTGCCTGGTGCGTGCAGCCAAGAGTGTCATGCATGGCGTCAGCAATCACAGGGACTGTCTACGGGGCGGGTACAGTGGGCAGGTACCAGGCCACTGCCTCCTGCCTTTTTTTTTTTTAATAAATCTTTATTGTCCAGATTATTTCAATGGTTCCTCCTTTTTTCCCCCCATAGGTCCCCTCCACCCGGTTCCCACCCCACCTTCTGCCTTTACCTCCTCCCCACTGTCCGCATCCATAGGTGTACGATTTTTGTCCAGTCTCTCCCCTCAACCCACGCACCCCTTTCCCCCTGAGAATTGTCAGTCTACTCGCTTTCTATGCCCCCGATTCTATTCTAGTCACCAGTTTCCTCTGTCCATCAGATTTTTTATTCACTTGATTATTAGATTCACTTGTTGATAGATGTGTATTTGTTGTTCATAATTTCTATCTTTATCTTTTTCTTCTTCTTCCTCTTCTTAAAGAGTACCTTTCAGCATTTCATATAATCCTGGTTTGGTGGTGGTGAACTTTTTTAGCTTTTTCTTATCTGTGAAGCGCTTTATCTGCCCTTCAATTCTGAATGATAGCTTTGCTGGGTAGAGTAATCTTGGTTGTAGGTTCTTGCTATTCATCACTTTGAATATTTTTTTGCCACTCCCGTCTGGCCTGCATAGTTTTTGTTGAGAAATCAGCTGACAGTCATATGGGAGCACCCTTATAGGTAATTAACTGTTTTTCTCTTGCTGCTTTTAATATTTTTCCTTTGTCTTTTGCTCTTGGTATTTTAATTATGATGTGTCTTGGTGTGGTCCTCTTTGGATTCCTTTTGTTTGGGGTTCTGTGAGCTTCCTGCACTTGTAAATCTATTTCTTTCACCAGGTGGGGAAGTTTTCTGTCATTATTTCTTCAATTAGGTTTTCAGTATCTTGCTCTCTCCCTTCTTCTGGCACCCCCGTAATTCTGATGTTGGTATGCCTGAGGTTGTCCCAGAAGCTACTTACACTATCTTCACATTTTTTAATTCTTTTTGTTTTTTTGGTTGTTTTTTGCTTCTTTGTATTTCAAATATTTGACTTGATTCTTGTGATCCTCTAGTCTGCTTTTAGGTCTCTATATAATATTTTTTATTTCAGTCAGTGTATGTTTTATTTCCAGTTGGTCCTTTTTCATATCCTCGAGGATCTTGCTAAATTTATCAGCCTTTTCTAGGAAATTATTGAAAAAACTTATAACCGTGGTTTTGAACTCTATATCCAGTAGTTTGCTTTCCTCCATTTCTTTCATTTGTGATCTGTTTTTTGCCGCTTCCCTAAGTTTGTAGAGTAGCTTTGTGTGGTAGGTATTCTATACGGCCCAGTGGGTCAGCCTCCCGTTACCTGAGGTAGACACTCTTGATGCACCCCTTGGTGGGCTGTATGTACAGCCCTGTTGTATTTAAGCCTTGATTGTTGTTGGTATTACTGGGAGAAATTGACCTCCAGGCCAACTGGCTGTGAAGATCAACTGGGAGAACTTCTGTGCTGGAGACACCCTTATGAGACAAGACTTGCAAAACTGCAAATGTCTCTATGCTCAGCTTGGATGGGGCAGAGTCTCGGGGCAGAGCAGACAGCCTTGGTTTCCCATCAGCCCTGCCCTATAAGGGCCCTGCGCCTCAGTGTCCCTCGATAATCGCTGTAAGCACCTCTGAAAGCCGCCCTCGAGTTTTACCCACTGCCAGTTTCTCCCCAAATGAGTCTGGGTTTCCAGAAACTCGCCTGGAACGGGAGTTCAGAGCAGTAGGGAGCTTCCATTTCCCTTCCACTTTAGAAAGAAATCAGCACACTCAGCCGCCCGTGCACCCAGCAGTCAGTCCTCTCTGTGCACGCGTGCCTCCGGACCTCTGCCTTCCACAGCTCCCCTGAGTCTCCGTGTGCTTTCTCTTTTCCTGACAGTTCAGATCCCCCCGGAATGAGTCTGGTTTCCCACAGTCTCTCCCGGGACTGGAGTTCAGCGCAGTCAGGATCTTCCGTCTCCCTCCCACTTTAGAAAGCCAGCCGCGCACTCAGCCGTCCGTCCTCTTGGCACGCGTATCTCCATACCTCAGCCTTCTGCAGCTCCTCTGAGTCTCAATGTGCTTTCCTCTTCCCTTCTAGTTGTAGAATTTCCACTCAGCCAGCTTCCCTGTGGATCTGGATGGTGTCCGTTTTGTCTTTTAGCTGTAGTTTTGATATTGTGGTGTAGGTGTTTACCTAGGCCACCATCTTGGTTTCTCCTGCCTCCTACCTTCCACCCTAACCTCAAGCACCTTAGGGCAGAGGCGCCATGTAAACACAACACAGTAAGTCACGGCAGTTAGCACCTGTTTTATTCTTGTTCCCATGAGGATGAAGCAGACACTGGCAGAGCCTGCAGGGCTGAGCCTGTTGCCGTGGTAAAAGTTACACCTTGAGCAGGACCTGTGAAGACACCTCCCTACCCCTCTGGATGGAATGATCATCATTTCTGTCTAAAATCCTGTGTCTCTTTCATCCTGGCTTCAGAAATAACCTAGAAAACACACTTCTTACAAGTACCACCTAAGCCTGCTGTCTACTGTGCTTAGTGGAAAAAGAAACAGTAAAGAAAAGAAGCTATTTTGGGGGTGTCTGTGGCTATGGTCTCTCCCTTCTCCCCACTTCCAGCTAGTGCCCTCCCAATGCCCAGCTTGTCTTGTCCCTTCATCTGTTGCCCACACCTCTCTGATCATTGGTTTTCAGGTTTATTCTGAGCTGTTTCCTGGATTGTGATTTGGGGGGGTGGGGGGGAGGGGAGAAAAGCATATCAAAGAATGGATCTTGCCCTGACTGATCCCTCAGGGAACGGTCCCCTAGTTTTACTAAAATGTGTTTTCTTTAACCGGCTTGACATGGCTCCGTGGTTGAGTGTCCACCTAGGAACCAGGAGATCACAGTTCGATTCCCGGTCAGGACACATACCCGCGTTGCAGGCTTGATCCCCAGTGTGGGGGACAGGAGGCAGCCAATCCATGATTTTCTCCCATCTCTCTATCTCACCCTCTCCCTTCCTCTCTGAAATCAACAAACACAAGTTCTAAGTGTTTTCCTTTAAAAACCACCTCTGAAGAGCACTGGTGCAGGCGTCCGTGCCGAAGGGGGACTGAGTCGCGTGCCGAAGGGGGACTGAGTCGCGTGCTGAAGGGGGACTGCGTCGCGTGCCGGCACGGGCGTTGCCTGCCCACGCCCGGTGGGTGCAGCAGCGGCAGCCTCTCGGGTGCCCGCCCATACCTCACACGCTCCGAGGGCCGGGAGAGCAAGGGCTCAGGTAAGGGAGCTAAAAGGACGGGGGACTTCTTTCCCTGTGCACAGCCCCCGGAGCAGCGGCATCAGAGCTACCCCCCCACCCCTGCGAGAAGAGGCAGAGCCGGGCGCAGCACGCCTCCTGGCTAAGCCCAGCACCCAAAGGCGGGGGCTGAGTCTAGAACCCAACGTACGGGCCTCGGCAGTCGGGCTGGTTCTTGGTGTCCAAGTTCCCCCTCCGATCTGACCTGACGCGAACCTCAGGGGAAGAGGAGGCGCTTTTTAGAAAAATATTTCTTTTGGCCGAAACCGGTTTGGCTCAGTGGATAGAGCATCGGCCTGCGGACTGAAAGGTCCCAGGTTTGATTCCGGTCAAGGGCATGTACCTTGGTGGCGGGCACGTTCCCAGTAGGGGGTGTGCAGGAGGCGGCTGATCGATGTTTCTCTCTCATCGATGTTTCTACCTCTCTATCCCTCTTCCTTCCTCTCTGTAAAAAATCAATAAAATACATATATAAAAAAAAAAAGAAGAAGAAAAATACTTCTTTTGACTTCAGAGAGGGAGGGAGAGGGAGAGCGGGAGAGGGCTGTGCTCAACCACGGAGGCATGTGCACCAAACTGAGTTCGCAGAGACTCGTGTAAGGACGCTCAAGGTGACATCTTCCTGCCGACAGACGGGCAATGAGACTCCCCTGCGGGAGGACTCCGTGTCGGCAGCTGGGACCTCTGAAGGGATGCTGGGGGAGGATCTGGCCCTCCCTCTCCCACTCTCTATGGCAGCGGTTCTCAACCTGCGGGTCGCGAACAGCTAGCAGGGTCTCCTCAGACCATCAGAAAACACAGACATTTACATTACGATTCAGAACAGTAGCAAATGACAGTGATGAAGTAGCGACAAAAATAATTTTATGGTTGGGGGTCACCACCACATAAAGACCTGTATTAAAGGGTCGCGGCCTTAGGAAGGTTGAGAACCGCTACTCTATGGTAAGGCCATCACTCGTATGTAAAACACCTCTGCCCACGCCTGGTCTTCACCCACAGGAATAGGGTCACGCGTCTGAAGTGTGTGTGAGCTAAGCCTGCCTGCAAACGACAAGTTAGTGTGTGATCGCCACTGAAGATCTCCTATTGCATCCCCTGGTGTCTATGACTCGCAATGTCAGCACTGTTAAGAGTAATGAATCTTGGCTCTTACAGTGGTACCTCGAGATACGAGTTTAATTCGTTCCGTCACCTTGAGGCGTGGGAAACTATGAGACGCTCGAGTCGCGGTAAACTGGCGGGTCGTGTGCCGCCGGCCAATCCGCGCGATGACTCCTGTCTCAACTGTTGCTCGTATTTCAAAGCAAAAATAGCTCGTATCTCAAAAATCTCGTATGTTAGGGCACTCGTATCTCAAGGTACCTCTGTACTCAGTTCAGGAAGGTGCAGTATGGGTGAATAAGAAGGTGTCGGGGTTAAAGGAAGGTGACTCAGGTCCCGGGAAGGTGTCAGACAAACGGAAAGCCTCGTTTTCACGCCACCTTAGCAAGGGCTGGCTTTTCGAAAGGCAATGACCTGCCTTCAGCTTCTGAACGTTTTAAAGAATATGTTTTTATTGATTTCAGAGGGAGGAAGGGGGAGGGAGAGAAACCTCACGGAGAAAAACATCAGCTAATTGGCTGCCTGCTGTTCCATAATGGGGATCAAGCCCGCACTCCTGACATGCGCCCTGACCTGGGAATCAAAGCCAGTGACCTCCTGGTTCCTAGGTCAATGCTCAACCACTGAGGTACGTCTGTCAAGCGTTTTCTGAACAAATCTGAAGACGTTTTAGACATGAATTACAGAGGACAGATGAGACGGTCCCATGACAACGTGTTCCTATTTCATAATGTGGGCGGTGACTCACTGTGACAACACCAATTCACGGTGATTTCTATGACCCGAAAGTGCCTATTATTGTCACTCAGCATATAATTACATTTTCACTCTCTCTCTGAGCCCAGGTAGTAACCACTTTAGATTTTATTTATTCCCAATGTGCTTAGCATAAAAGCATGAAAGGAAAATATTTGTGGTAACCTTTCCAGGAATCTGCTTAAAGTCAACAGAAGAATAAAAAGCTCCATGGATTGAATCAAGTCCTGATTACCGATTCGGTCCTAATTACCGATGCTTAATATTTTAATTATGGGTTTCATTTTTATGCCAGGGCTTAGCTGCTATTTCAGAATCGCATTTATATATGCAAGCCACCCCAAATGCACACTCTCAGGCCTCCACCGAAGTCAGCCACGCGCACATGTATTACTCTCGCGAATTCCTCATAAAAATTACCCACAGAGCCCAGGGGACTCATCACGCTGAGGGCTTTGCTCACACCGGGACTCCCGCCGAAGTGAGAGCCGTGCTCGGAAGCGATCTGTGCCGCTGGACGAGCTTTTAATCAGCTCCGCGCTCCACGGCAGCTGTCAGCGGCCCATACGCGTGCCCGGGAGCAGAGGCGGGCGGGGGGGGGGGGGGATCGCTGTCATGCCAGCTCAGTGACAGCGTCGCAGGGAGGCGGTGCGCGCAGGACCCGGGACAAAGAGCGCGCTTTGTCACGGCCACCACGCCGCCGCCGGGAACCGCGCGCCCTTCCTCGGCCTGTCCTTAAACCAGGATGCTTTAGAAGCTCAGAGAACGGCTCCGAATGCGGCACGGTGAAATCTCTCGGTCACTGATGATACTTTCAAACCTCTGTATGTTCCTTTCCTTTCCTTATTTATTTATTTTTATTTTTTTTAAATATTATTGATTTTTCAGAGAGGAAGGGAGAGGGATAGAAAGTCAGAAACATCGATGAGAGAGAGACATCGATCAGCCGCCTCCCGCACACCCCCCACTGGAGATGTGCCCGCAACCAAGGTACATGCCCCCGACTGGAATTGAACCCGGGACCTTTCAGTCCGCAGGCCGACACTCTATCCACTGAGCCAAACCAGCCTCGGCCTTATTTATTTCATTATTTTTTAATGTCTATATTGATTACGATGTTACATGTGTGCCCTTATTCCCCCATGATCCCCCCATCTCCCCCTCACGCCCTCACCCCCCTGGTGTCTGTGTCCATTGGTTAGGCCTCTATGCATCCAGACAAGTCCTTTGGTTGATCTCTCCCGCTTCTCCTCACCCTCCCCTACCTTTCCTCTGAGGTTTAACGGTCTGATCGATGTTTCTCTGTCTCTGGATCTATTTTTGTTCATCAGTTTAGGTTGTCCATTATATTCCATAAATGAGTGAGATCATGTGATATTTTATTTATTTATTTTGTTAATCCTCACCCAAGGATTTTTTCCATTGATGTTTAGACAGAGTGGAAGAGAGAGGAGAAGACAGAGAAAAACAGAGAGAGAAACATCAATGTGAGAGAAACACACTGATTGGCTGTCTCCTGCATGAGCCCTGACCAAGGCCAAGGCTGCAGAGAAACACACAACTAAGCTACATGCCCTTGACCAGAATCGAACCCAGGATGCTTCCGTTTGCAGGCCGAGGCTCTATCCTCTGGGCCAACCAGCCAGGTCTCCTCTACACTAGTATATTCATACATCCGGGGCTCTAAACCGGGGAGCATGACATGAATGGCAGGATGTATATTTGGCTAGCAGTACTAAAGCATGAATTCTTCCCTTTAGGGCAGTGGTTCTCAACCTTCCTAAGGCCGCGACCCTTGCATACAGTTCCTCATGGGGTGGTGACCCCCCAACCATGAAATGTTGCTACTGTGATGCATCGTGATGTCAATATCTGCATTTTCCGATGGTCTTAGGCGACCCCTGTGAAAGGGTCGTTCGACCCCCAAAGGGGTCGCGACCCACAGGTTGAGAAACGCTGCTTTAGGGGATTACCTAAACACTCAGGAGTGACCTAGGTTCGAACAGGACTAAGATCGCAGAAAGCTGAAGAGAAAACCAGGGTCAGAGCTAAATTCCTCAACACACTTAGGTGCTCTCTGGGGCCGCCTCACGGTGGAGGGCCTGGTTGAGCCGTCCGGCAAGGACCGTGCTACATGGATTGAGGACAACCTCTGAGCCCCTCTATCCTCCGGGCGGATTCCCGCTGAGAACTTAGGGGCAAGGACCTGCTTCTGGGACATTCTGCTGGGAAACATGTAGGAAGTAGCTGGTAAGGCTGAGGGCGCCCTCAGCACGCAGAAGGGGATGGAGTCTGGGAACAGGTGAAGGCGCAGGGGCGGCGGCTTTGGGGAGCATTGAGCCCCAACAATAATCACACCACTCTGGGGCCCCCCCTCCACTCCTAACCCTATTTGAATGCATTCCCCTCCAGCCCTGGTTCTCACGTGATTAGGCAGGAAAGGGTGAGCTCTGTTATGGAGCATGCGACCTGAGCTAGAGATTAAAACAAGACGACACGCTCAATCAATGCAACAAAACCCGTTACCCAGAGTCAGGCCACGGCCCTGTGCTTCTCCCACCACCCCACCCGCACACCCGTGTTGCCCACACTGTCTAAGGCAGCAGTCGGCAAACTGCGACTCTGGGCCACCTGCGGTTCGCGAGTTGCGTTCGCCGCTCTGTTGACGGATGTGTTTGCCGACCACTGGCCGGGGTGACACCTGGTCCCCGGCGGGAGCAGCTGGAGGGGGCCCACTACTCACATGCTGTTGAAGAGCTCCCGGTAGGTTTCGTCGCCTTTGCCTTCGGACATCAGGCTGTCCAGTTTGTCGATGAGCTTGGCTTCCACCTGCAAGACACCCACAGCGCTCGCTCTCTGCCTGCCCCCCGGGCCAGGGGCACCGCTGGGCCAACGGAAACCACGCCACGTCGCCAAGAGAAAAAGGAGCCGGCCAATGGGATTGGGGGGAAGTGACCAGATGGGTGGGGTTGAGAGCAGACAGGATCTAAGGGGCTCGTTTAGATGGATCACGGGGCCTTGAACTCCCCGTGGGGCGGCTCCGGCTGCGGCCCCAGCCTCTCCCTGCCGATTCCAACACAGATACGGCGGCCCAGCTTCAACCCCAGAGCCCTGTTTCAGGAGCTCAAAACACTGGCAAGGCCCATTTATTTAAAAATGTCTATACGTTTATAGAAACATTCATTTAAATCTCTGTTTTCTATCTATTTTCTTCCTCAAAACAGTATGCCGTTGCACGAATCTTTGCCGAAAGCAAGAAGCTGGCCCGTCCACGGACAGATGGCAGATCCTGCAGAAATGCTCCAAGTCAGCAGTGAGCAGAGAGAGAGAGAGAGAGAGAGAGAGAGAGAGAGAGAGAGAGAAGGAGGAGACATATTTCCTGCAAACGGGG
>JAAGEH010000338.1:12570-39171 GCA_011751065.1 Lasiurus cinereus
ACAAAGCTGGTTTTTTAGTCTAAGTTTTCACATTACAAAGCTGGTTTTTTAGTCTAAGTTTTTACATTAACAATTTTCCTTCAACATCTTTTCATGCTATTAGATATTCTCCCGTGACATTTTTCACAGCTGCACCATTCTCTGTTGGTAAATATGTTATCGTTTATTTATACTAAACCTCGACAATGGCGATGTAAGGTTTTCCTTCTCTCTCTCTCTCTCTCTCTCTCTCTCTCTCTCTCTCTCTCTCTCTCTGTGTAATTGAGTTTTGGAGGAAAGGAAGGGAGAGGGATAGAGAGTTAGAAACATCGGTGAGAGAGAGAGACATTGATCAGCTGCCTCCTGCACGCCCCCCACTGGGGATGTGCCCGCAATCAGGGTACATGCCCTTGTCCGGAATCGAACCTGGAACCCTTCAGTCCGCAAGCCGATGCTCTGCCCACTGAGCCAAACCGGTTTCAGCCTGTTGGTGATACTTAGAACTCCTTCATCCCAAGATGATGTAAATACTCACCTGTGTTTTCTTCTAACATCAGTATAGTTTCCTTTTTAATATCACAAGTTAAAACCGGTTTCGGCTTTCCTGCTCTTTTGACCTCAGCAACATGGTGATGACCATCCTAGCAGCTAACTCTTGGCACACAGAGGTGGTTATTTTCCTAGAATCTATTTCTTAGGATGCAATCAATGAGCCACGGTTGTTGAGTGGAAAACTATTAAAGTAATAGGGCTTTTGAAGATGATGCTCAATAGTTCAGGCCCTCTCCTGCAGGGTTTGTGATATTTCCCTGAACCCAGCGGTATTCTGGAAACTTCCTACTTGGTGGGTGGAAAATTTAATCTTGGAGTTGGTTACTCGGGAGATAAAACACGTTTTCCTATTCTTCTCCACTGATGGGATTGATTCTCTTGTAAATTGCCCACTTGTGTCCACTTACCCAATTTGTTATGGAGAGGCTGCTTTTTGTCAGTTTATGAGTGTCTTTTACATGTTGAGCATATAAGCCTTCTCTCTGCTACACTGCAGGATATTGGTTTCTCATTGTCTTTTAAGTGATATTGTAATTTTTGGAGAGACTCACTTAGGTGTGTTTTTTCTTTTTTTCTTTAATGTAGTCAAGACCCTTGATCTTTTGTTTTCTTTTCTTTTCTTTCTTTCTGTTTTTGAGAATTCCTTTTTCTGTTGGTGATTCTTTCTTTTTTTAAAAAAATATATTTTATTGATTTTTTACAGAGAGGAAGGGAGAGGGATAGTGAGAAGCATCGATGAGAAACATCAACCAGCTGTCTCCTGCTCACCTCCTACTGGGTATGTACCCGTAACCAAGGTACATGCCCTTGATCGGAATTGAACCTGGGACCCTTCAGTCCACAGGCCTACGCTCTTATTCACTGAGCCAAACCGGTTTCAGCCTGTTGGTGATACTTAGAACTCCTTCATCCCAAGATGATGTAAATACTCACCTGTGTTTTCTTCTAATATCAGTATAGCTTCCTTTTTAACATCACAAGTTCTGACCTATCTGAATTCATCTGGAGTATGATGTGAAGCAGGGATATAATTAGGCTTTCTTCCAAAAGTAGGGGGCCTGCAGGAAGCAGCCGATCCATGGTTCTCTCTCATGGATGTCTCTATCTCTCTATCCCTCTCCCTTTCTCTCTCTCTAAAATGAAATTAATAAAAACATTAAAAAAAAATAAGTGATGACAAGCCCTAATTGGTTTGGCTCAGTGGATAGAGCATCAGCCTACAGACTGAAGGGTCCCAGGTTCGATTCCTACCAAGGGCATGTATCTAGGTTGTGAGCACATCCCAGTAGGAGGTGTGCAAGAGCAGCTGATCTATGTCTCTCTCTCATCAATGTTTCTAACTCTCTATCCCTCTCCCTTCCTCTCTGTAAAATATCAATTAAATATATTTTTTTAAAAAAGTGATGACAAATGTCAGTGTGGGTGGAACATGAGCCATCTCTCATTGAATAACTGGAGTTCATAAGTTTAATTTTACCCAAGAAACTTTGTGCATCACATGTTTTCTTCAATAGAACTGGTGCTACAATTCATCATGTTGACAAAAGAAACAATGGAATGGACATATTTATTTATTTATTTATTTGTAAAAATATATTTTATTGCCGAGACCGGTTTGGCTCAGTGGATAGAGCGTTGGCCTGGGGACTGAAAGGTCCCAGGTTCGATTCCGGTCGGGGCATGTACCTTGCTTGCGGGCACAACTCCAGTGGCGGGGCGTGCAGGAGGCGGCTGATCGATGTCTCTCTCGCATCGATGTTTCTGACTTTCTATTCCCTCTCTGTAAAAAAATTAATAAAATATATTTTAAAAAATATAATAAAAATATATTTTATTGATTTTTATATACCTACGCTTTGAATTTTGTATATCTGCCCAATATAAAAAAATCTAGACACTACCGCAGCCCTCAAGTCCTGCAAGACCCGAGCCTCCAACCTTCTCTGAGCTCCTCTCCCATCATTTATCCATCCTAACAGCCTGCCCTTCCTGCTCCTGATACCAGTTCCTGCCTTCCGGCTTTGGCTTTCTTCTTTTTCTGTCTAGAATGTTCTTCCCCTGATGGTCACAATGTCTTTCCCCACCTCCTTAAGGTCTCTGCTCAAATGCCAACTCATTAGAGAGGCCTTCCCTTGTTATCTGCATTTTGTTCAAAAATCTATAATAATAAAAGCATCATGTGCTAATTAGACCAGGCAGCTGAACAACCTTCTGGACGTCATTCCGGACATTCTTCCAGACACCCTTCCCAATGAAGCTGCGGCTTTGGGGGCCGAGAAAGAGGGGTGATCAGGCAGGCAGGTGAGCAGTCAGGGGCTATCAGGCAGAGTGGTTAGGGGCAATCAGGCAGGCTGGCTGGTGAGCAGTTAGGAGCCAGTGGTCCTAGATTGCGAGAGGGTGCAGGCTGAGCCGAGGGGGCCCCCTCCCCCATGTCTGTGTCCTGAATAACATTACATAGTCCATGTCAAAAACTGTAATGGAAAAAAAAAATGGAAAAAAAAACTGTAATGGATATAGAGAAAGTTCGATAGGACTAGAGAAAACAGAACAAATACATCTATGCGCAGAAGATGAGGTTTAAGCTGGGTCAGTAAGAATGAATGGGTGATATGGGATTTCTTCTCTTTTTTAAAATAGAGTTTGTTTATTTGAGCCAAACTAATGGCGTATGTTGAAGAGCAAGATCTTAAATGCTCCCTGGGATTTCTTGATTTTGTTAATCCTCACCCAAGGATATATTTTTTCGTTTATTTTTTTTAGAGAGAGCAAAAGGAAGGGAGGGAAGGAGGAGAGTGAGAGAGAGAGAGAAACATCAATGTGAGGAGACAGATCAATTGGTTGCCTCTTGCAACAACCCTAACCCAGCAGGGTAGCTGGGGATAGAACCTGCAACCCAGGTTTGTGCCCTAGACCAGGAATCGAATCCATGACCCTTCAAGTTGAGGGCTGATGCTCCAACTGGCCAGGGTGCTTCCTGGTACAAATGGGTGATGATGGTCTAAAAATTGATTGCAGTGATGATTGCATAATTCGGTTAATATACTAAAAACCATTGACTTATACACTTTAAATAGCTGATTTGTACTGTATATAAAGTATATCTCAAGTAAGTAAAGTGTTAAAAGAGACAGTATGTATATACTAGTAGAATGGATGCACATTTTATTTTTCATTTATTTTATTTTAAAATATGTTTTCAGCCCTAACTGGTTTGGCTCAGTGGATAGAACGTCAGCCTTCAGATTGAAAGGTCCTAGGTTTTATTCCAGTCAAGGGCATGTACCTTGGTTTGCTGGCACATCCCCAGTAGGAGGTGTGCAAAAGGCAGCTGATCGATGTTTCTTTCTCATTGATATTTCTAGCTCTCTATCTCTCTCCCTTCCTTTCTGTAAAAAAAAATCAATAAAATATATTTTAAAAATATATATATGCAGCCGAGACCGGTTTGGCTCAGTGGATGGAGCGTCGGCCTGTGGACTGAAAGGTCCCAGGTTCGATTCCGGTTGGGGGCATGTACCTTGCTTGTGGGCACATCTCCACTGTGGGGTGTGCAGGAGGCGGTTGATCGATGTCTCTCTCTCATCTATGTTTCTGACTTTCTGTCTCTCTCCCTTCCTCTCTGTAAAAAATCAATGAAATATATTTTTTAAAAAATATATATATATACATACATACATATATGTTTTCATTGATTTTTTTTAGAGCGTGAGGAAGAGAAAGAGAGAGAGAAAGAAAGAGAGAGAGAGACTGAGAGAGAAACATTGATGAGAGAAAGATCAGCTGCCTCCTGCACGCCCCCTACTGGGGATTGAGCCCACAACCTAGGCATGTGCCCTGACTGGGAATCAAACCTGTGAACTGGATTCACCAGAGGAATCTCAACCAACGGAGCCAGCAGGGGCAGGACTGGATATACGTTTAGATACAAGGAAGTGTTGGTCTGGAGAGAGGGTATGCTAGGAATTTTATCTCTGAGAGAACAGGATTCCGTGCTTGAAGACTTGGAAAGTTGTAAAGAATTGACAGCTCAGCCTTTTTACGGAATGGCTCGTACCTGTTGCCAGGTGCTGAGGCAGGCTCTGGAATTGCAAAAATGAGAATGATCTGCCTTCCATTGAAATCTCAGAGATTAGTGGGACATGTTTATGGGACAGTTTAAGTGTTTATTTCCACTCTGAGTTGTCTCCTTTGACATACATGAGAACATACACTTAAGTCTGTTTCTGGACTTGCTATGCAGTTGAACTATGATTATTCCAGTATAAACTCAACATTCTTTATGTTATTCTACTTGGACTACCCCTTCTTTTTAACAGTGTGTTTTTATCGATTTTTTTTAAGTGTCCACAAATAAAGTTTATTGGATGATAGCCACGGCTATTGGTTTGCATATTGTCTATGGCTGCTTGCAGACTAGAAGGAGAGACTTACTGACCTCTGATCTAGGATCCTGGATTCCCTTTTAATCTCTGCACAGCGGTTTCTGAACTGTGGAGGGTCTGTCTCACTAACCACAGTCTTTTCCATGCTACGTAGCCATTCATTAGAGAGGTGGGGGGCCCCGGCCAGGTGGCTCAGTGGTTGAGTGTTGACCTATGAACCAAGAGGAGGTCATGTTTCAGTTTCCGGTCAGGACACACGGCCAGGTTGTGGGCTCAGTCCCTGGTGTGGGTGGTGCAGGAGGCAGCTGATCAATGACTCTCTCATCATCAACAACGTTTCCAGATGATCTCAGGTGGAAACATCTTTAGTGTTCGTGACCTGGCAGAGAAAATGTACAGGCAGAGAGGGTGGAGCTAGAGGAAGGGTATTTGAGGCCTTGTGTGTGTGTGTGTGTGTGTGTGTGTGTGTGTGTGTGTGTGCGCGCGCCACCTTTTGTGTGGCACTGCTACCCCCTAAGTGTTGGCAGCTGTAGTCTTCATCCCAGCCTCCCCACATCAGGGACAAGCAATACAGGGGTGGAATCAGGAAGCCACGAGAAGCGATGACAGTGGGAATAGCACAGGCCTGCCGGCTGGCGAACTCCTGGTTGAGGGGACAATTTGCATATGAGCCTTTTATTACATAGAATATACACTGAGTGGCCAGATTTCCAAGCGGCAAAAAGCAAGCCTGGGCTGAAACTGGTTTGGCTCAGTGGATAGACCATCGGCCTGCGGACTGAAAGGTCCCGGGTTCGATTCCGGTCAAGGGCATATACCTTGGTTGCGGGCACATCCCCAGTGGGGGGCATGCAGGAGGCAGCTGACCGATGTCTCTCTCTGATCGATGTTTCTAACTCTCTATCCCTCTCCCTTCTTCTCTGTAAAAAATCAATAAAATATATATAAAACAAACAAACAAACAACAAGCCTGGAAGCCTGGAATGTTGACCAGTTCCCACCTGCTTGGAACCTCTGGGAGCCTGAGACTCAGGCAGGAGTGGACCTGAGTCACGCAGCGAGCGATGGGGTTTGAATTCAGGGCCTCCACCTCCCAGGTCACATCTCACTGGGGGTCAGAGCTTGCAAGGCCCACAGTCCAGGAACCAGGAACCATAGGGGTCGTTGGGTGCCTGAGCCTCAGGGAAGAGGCCGCCCCCAGTACCCCCGGCAGCAGGGTCCAGGAGAAGGACTACATTTCTGCCACTGGAGTTGCACCAGCCTCATCTCACCAGAGCTCAGGCTGCGGGGCCGCCGCCCGGAGCCCCGTGTTCTGGTCACACAGGGCAGGATGGCAGGCTTGGGGGGCAGCCTCACCTGCAGAGCCCCTGCCTTCCCTCTGCTGGAGGCCGTTGGGGGTGCCAGCCTGCGTCCTGGCTGGGCCCTTCCCTGTAGGCGCCTCAGTGTCCCTGTGTGATGTTTGTGTTTTATTCCGTGTTTGTCTCCCGTATCTCGCTCTTCCTCTGAAGAAGTCCGTCTTTTGCCATCGAGTGGAGAACACAGACAGTTTTTAAAAATATATTTTATTGATTTTTTTCAGAGAGGAAGGGAGAGGGACAGAGAGCTAGAAACATCGATGAGAGAGAGACATCTATCAGCCGCCTCCTGCACACCCCCTACTGAGGATGTGCCCGTAACCAACGTACATGCCCTTGACCGGAATCGAACCTGGGACCTTTCAGTCCTCAGACCGATGCTCTATCCACTGAGCCAAACAGGTTTCGGCTCAGACAGTTTTTGCAGAACTGGCTGGCTGGCGCCCACGAGCATTGCCTCTTGTCCTGGCAGGACGGGGGGAGTCGGCCTCATGGGTGAGAGTGACTTGTCAGGAGCCCCTTCAACCCCTGGCCGAGGCCAAGTGTGCTCACTCAGGGGTCCTGTCCCGTAAGGCAATGTTGGGGAGACGAGGCACCCCCCACGGCCTGGGTTGTTTTGTGTTGAATGGACCGCAGACTCTTTCAAAGGCATCTGATCCTTTTGAATGTTGCACGGCCCTCGATAGAACCGCTTTAAAAAAATAATCTTTATCGTTCAGATTATTATAATTGTTCCTCTTTTTCACCCCCTATAACTCCCCTCCGCCTGCCTCCCACCCCACCCTCTGCCCTTACCTCTCCTCCATTGTCCTCATCCATAGGTGTATGATTTTTGTCCTAGAACCGCTTTTTTGAAAAAATATATATTTTATTGATTGTTTACAGAGAGGAAGGGAGAGAGAGAGTTAGAAACATCTATGAGAGAGAAACATCCATCAGCTGCCTCCTGCACATCCCTACTGGGGATGTGCCTGCAACCAAGGTATATGCCCTTGACTGGAATCGAACCTGAGACCCTTGAGTCCACATGCCGACGCTCTATCCACTGAACCAAACTGGTTAGGGCCCTAGAATCGCTTTTGATGAAAGGGTTTTCGCTACTGATTCTAGGAATTCTATGAGACAGCTGTAACTAGCCTATCTAATAAAAAAATGGAATATGCAAATTGATCATCACACCATTACAAAGATGGTAGTGCCCATAGCCACAAGATGGAGGCGCCCAGTCCCCTCAGCCCTGCCAAAGTCCCCAGTCCTTTCAGTCCTGCTGGGAGGCAGGCAGCAGGCACATGGTGTGGCTGGACCTGCCCTCAGCCCCCCAGCTGCCCAGGGCCGGCCCGAGGCACAGGCAAGCCTTGGATGGCAGCTTCCTAGCTGCCCAGGGCTACCTGAAGCTCAGGTAACCAGGGCTGGCCGAGGCTTGCGCTGCCGGCAGTGGCAGCAGCAGAGGTGTGATGGGCATCACATTCCCCTGATCACCAGTTTGCCTCCCACCCTTGAGTGCTCCCAGACTGTGAGAGAGGGCAGGCTGGGCTGAGGGACCCCCTTTAGTGCATGACTTTTCATGCACCGGGCCTCTGGTGTGTTTATAATCCCATGGAAAGTTGGTGAACACTGGAATGAAACCAGTCCACGGCTGTCCCTGGTGTCTGTGTGCTCCCTGATGGAAGTCACAGGAATGGGGGAGGGGCTTAGGACGAGTGTCTGTTTCCTGGTGCTCAGACATTTAGACTCATTATACACTGCATTGCCAACACAAGACCAAGTGTGTGACTTGACATCATTAAAAACTGGCACTAGCCCTAGCCAGTTTGGCTCAGTGGATAGAGCGTCAGCCTGTAGAGTGTCAAGGGAACATGCCCTGTTGGGGGCTCCATCCCCGGTAGGGGCCATGCAGGAGGAAGCCAACCAATGATTCTCATCATTTATGTTTCTCTCTCTCCCTCTCCCTTCCTGTCTGAACTAGGAGGTCACAATTTGATTCCCAGTCAGGGCACATGTCCAGGTTCTGGGCTGGATCCCCAGTAAGGGGCATGCAGGAGGCAGCCAATAAATGATTCTCTCTTATCTCTTTCCCTCTCCCTTCCTTTCTCTGAAATCAATAGGAACATTTATTTTTTTTTAAAGTACAGTATAGTAAATACATAAACTAGTAACATAATTTATTTTCACCATCAAGTCTTATGCACTGCTTCTAATTGTATGGGCTTTATTATTTTTTTTAATATATCTTATTTATTTTTTACAGAGAGGAAGGGAGAAGGATAGAGAGTTAGAAACATCGATGAGAGACATCGATCAGCTGCCTCCTGCATGCCTCCTACTGGGGATGTGCCCACAACCAAGGTACATGCCCTTGACCGGAATCGAACACAGGACCCTTCAGTCCCCAGGCCAAGGCTCTGTCCACTGAGCCAAACTAGTTTCGGCCAGTCTTTCTCTCTGAGCCTGTTTTCTGTGGAATGGGGCCTGGACCACCTGCATCTCAGAATATCTACCTGCTTTGCTCCACTCCATCTGGAGCAGTGGTTCTCAACCTGTGGGTCGCGACCCTTTGGGGGTCAAATGAGCCTTTCACAGGGGTCGCCTAAAAGCATAGGAAAATGTAGTAATGTAGTTTACTGTTGTTATATGAAGACCGTTACCCATGCTACACCATGCTTCAAGACAAAATTTCATTTATTTGTAATTAGAAATAAATATTTCACAATATCTAATTGTGATTATCACTATGCTTTAATTATGTTCAATTTGTAACAATGAAAATACATTCCGCCTATCAGGTATTTACATTGCGACTCATAACAGTAGCAAAATTACAGTTACGAAGTAGCAACGAAAATAATTTGATGGTTGGGGGTCACCACCACATGAAGAACTGTATTAAAGGGTCGTGGCCTTAGGAAGGTTGAGAACCACTGATCTGGAGGGTCACACCAGCCCCAAACAGGGACCCGCATGAGGCTCCTCCCACAGGTGTCAGGTGCACTGGATCTTGACAGGGACCGGCTGTGGCAAGTGTGGTTACCAGCCTCCTCTGGGTATCCATTCCCAGGGGGTGCACTGGAGCCCAAGGAGACAGTGGTCCCCGCACATGGCCGGAGGGGACACACAGACACAAAGCAGAAAGCGCACAGGAAGGGCTGACACCGAGCTGAGAAGGCAGCCCACCCGAGGGCCCACCAGGCTGGCGATGGAGAATAACAAGCAAGGACTCTCTCTCTCTCTCTCTCTCTCTCTCTTTTTTCTTTCAACTGGGGATCAAACCAGAAACCTAGGCACGTGCCCCAATAGGCAACCAAACCTGGACCCTTTGGTCCAAGATGCTCCAACCAACTGCCCAGGGCAAGGAAGGCTCTTTCACCCAGGTCTCCAGAGGTGGGTCTGAGAAGACGCCATCTCAGACTTGGAGTATCAGAAGGAGCCGATGCCTCTCAGAGCTGGAGGCCAGTGTTCCGGGCAGAGGACACCGAGGCCCAGAGAGGGTCAGGAGGGGCCCGAGGTCACACAGCCACTGCGCTGCCGGAGAGCCAACATGTGAAACCCTCCTGCCGGAGGCCAAACTCCCCTCCAGGAGGTCATGGGCTAGCTCAGCGCAGGCTCACACCTGGCAGGTCCTTTTCTTTTTAAATGTATTTTATTGATTTGTTACAGAGAGGAAGGAAGAGGGACAGAGAGTTAGAAACATCAATGGGAGAGAAACATCCATCAGCTGCCTCTTGCACACCCACTACTGGGGATGTGCCCTTCACCAGAATTGAACCTGGGACCCTTCAGTCCTCAGGCCGACGCTCTATCCACTGAGCCACACTGGTTAGGGCGCCCTGGCAGGTCCTAAGAAAAACCCCCTCTGCTGGGTCCCGGCTGGACAGTGGGTCTGGGGTGCAGGCTAGGCTGTGAGCGCTGGAGAAGGGCTGGTCTTCCCGCTCCCACTGGGAAAGGGGCGGGATTTTTAGCCCATTGTCCTTCCCTTCCTTCCTGCTCTCTCTACTCCCGCTCAGAGGGAGCAGTTTTAAAGGGTTTATTAAGGCCCCTTTGTCTTCAAAGGCCCACCTTGGAGCTGGGGCCTTTCCGGGTGGGGGATGGGTGGGGGTGACACAGAGGGGCTGAAAGAGGGTGGGGCCCAGAAAAGGTGGTGCGGGCAGGGCAGGGAATCTTGGGTCCTGGAGGGACTGAAGATTCACCTCTCAGAGGTCACCTTTTCCTGCGGGTTCCACTCCCTGCTCTGTGTGTCCTGGGTCCCGGGGTCACACAGTAGGCGGGCGATTAATATTGGATGAATGAAACAGTTATTTGTGCTCTGCCGTGTGAGAGGCATGGGGTTGGGCCTGGTAACACCACTTCCTGTCCACCCCGCTCTCCATCTCCCCAGTGGCAGCCCTGTCCTCACAGAATGACCGTGAGTCTTCAAAGCACTTCTCACCCTGTAATTACGTGCATAGTGTGAAGGTTCAGGGTGTCAATTCCAAGAAAGCAGGAATGCTTGGAGGTGTCAGCTGTTCCCCAGCTCGGTGTCTGGCCCATAGGAGGTGCAGGGAATCATCTGCTGGGTGAGGGAATGAGTGAGTGAGTGAGTGAATGAATGAGTGAGTGAGTGAGTGAATGAGTGAATGAATGAATGAATGAATGAATGCTGGTAAGGGCACCCCAAGGCTAAGTAGAGAAGCCTGTCTCTGTGTCTTGACGGTAAAAATGCCTACTGCTGCCGAGACCGGTTTGGCTCAGTGGATAGAGTGTCAGCTTGCGGACTGAAAGGTCCCAAGTTCGATTCCGGTTGGGGGCATGTACCTTGCTTGCGAGCACATCTCCACTGTGGGGTGTGCAGGAGGCGGCTGATTGATGTCTCTCTCTCATTGATGTTTCTGACTTTCTATCTCTCTCTCTTCCTCTCTGTAAAAAATCAATAAAATATATTAAAAAAATGCCTACTGCCCAGAGCTTCATGGGATTTTCCTTTTTTTTTTTTTAATTTTGCACAGTAATTGTCCCATAGTTGTGGTTTTTAAAAAATATATCTTTATTGATTTCAGGGAGGAAGGGAGAAGGAGAGAGAGTTAGAAACATCAATGAGAAACATCCATCAGTGCCTCCTGCACACATACCCAGTAGGAGGCATGCAAGAGGCAGCTGATGGATGTTTCTTTCTCATCGATGTTTCTAACTCTCCCTCTCACTTCCTCTCTGTAAAAATCAAGAAAATATACATTTTTTAAAAAATGGGAGTGCTTTCTTTGACTCTCTGTAAGCGCCTCCTTGAATGTGGCTGAACATTCTCTGAAGACACATTGAACTTTCGAGCAGTGAGAAGCCAGGTAGGAAGCAGGAGGCTTCAGGGGAGTCCTTTCTGAGATTAAAGGGGCTCTGCCTGCAAGGCAGGAGCTGAGCTCACTGAGGGCTAGGTATTCATGCGATTAGTCTTTAACAAAATGTATGTGTTTTTAAAATTGAGTTTGGAGAGAGAGGAAGGGAGAGGGAGAAGAAACATCAACGAGGAGAGAGAATCATGGATCGACTGTCTCCTGGATGCCCCTTATAGGGATGGAGTCCAAGACCGGGGTTTGTGCCCTGGCCAGGAATGGAACCGGTGACCTCCTGGTGCACAGGACATGCTCAACCGACTGAGCCACACCGGCCAGACTCAACTAGTCTTAATTGTGTGTGCCAGGCATAGTGTGGTCCCCGTGTTGGTAGAGCTGACCTACGGGCAAAACAGGCATTACTAACGTGTTACTTAATTATAATTTCGAGGAATGTTCCAGAGAGGGAGGGTGCATGGACAGGTGGAGTTGCCAGACTAATCTGGAATGGGCCAGAGGGCCTGTGGCTTCATGGTGAGGGTGAGAAAGCACACAGGGTTGCTTGCTGCCCTGGTGCCTCCCCCACCCCCGATCTCCACCACCCCGGCTTTCTTCTCCCCACCCCATTCTCCAGGGAGCCTACTTCCCTTTCAGCCTCCACCTCCCCTAGCACACATGTGCCTCAGATTTTTCTTCTTTCCTTCCTTCCTTCCTTCCTTCCTTCCTTCCTTCCTTCCTTCCTTCCTTTTTTTAAGTATATATTTTTTAATGGGGGAAGAAGGACATATATGTAATACCTTAATTAAGAAAAAAAATTTTTTTAGCTGAAACCGGTTTGGCGCAGTGGATAGAGCGTCGTTCTGTGGACTGAAAGGTCCCAGGTTCAATTCCAGTCAAGGGCATGTACACTGGTTGCTGGCACATCCCCAGTGGGGGGCGTGCGGGAGGCAGCTGATCAATGTCTCTCTTTCATCGATGTTTCTAGCTCTCTATCTCTCTCCCTTTCTCTCTGTAAAAAATCAATAAAATATTTTTTTAAAGAATATATTTTTATTGATTTCAGAGAGGAAGGGAGAGGGAGAGAGAAACAGAAATATCAACTATGAGAGAGAATCACCGATCGGGCTGCGTCCTGCACCCCGGACATATGCCCTGACTGGGAATCTAACCGTGACCTCCTGGTTCACAGGTCCACGTTCAACTATTGAGCCACGCCTGCTGGGCTCAAGACTTTTCCATCCTAGAAAAGTTTCCTCAATGGTCTTGTCCCACCCAGGTATATACAACATGCCCTCCAGCACAGCTAAGCCTCTGTCTGTTTCCTTGCTCATCCATTCACTCCTTTCTTTTCACATATAAGCCACATAAAACTTGAACTTTATAAAGAGGGAGATGAAACTTACAGCACCCAGCCTGGCCGTTGGTGGGAGCATTGCTCCACGCACGGAAAGAGTGACGGTTTGATTTCTGGTCAGGGTACCTGTACCTGGGTTTCAGGTTCAATTCCTGGTTGGCGTATGAACTGAGGGTAACCAATTGATGTTTCTCTTTCACATCAATGTTTCTCTCTCTCCCCACCTCTCTCTGCTTTCCTCTCTCTAGTAAGCATGTTCTTGGTGAGGGTTAAAAAATAAATAATAAAAATAAATAAAAGAGCTGTGAAATAAAATCTAAACCCTCCCCCGGAAAAAAACCCTGCCCAGCTGGTGTGGCTCAGTGGTTGAGCATCTACTCATGCACCAAAGGGTTGTCAGTTCAATTCCTGGTCAGGGCACTTGCCTGGGTTGTGGGCTTGATCCCCAATAGGGAATATGTAGGAGGCAGCCAATCTCTCTCTCTCTCTCTCTCTCTCTCTCTCTCTCTCTCTCTCTCTTTCAAAATCAATAAAAGTATATTAAAAAAAAATAAACACCCAAAACTTAAATTACCCAGAGGCAAATACTATCAATATTTGGATCTGTACTTTTAGGTTTTGTTAGTGAGGCATCAAATTCCCTGCTTCACCAAAACAGGTTTGGCTCAGTGGATAGAGCGTCAGCCTTCGGGCTGAAGGGTCCCAGGTTCAATTCCAGTCAAGGGCATATACCTTGGTTGTGGGCACATCCCCAGTGGGGGGTGTGCAGGAGGCAGCTGATCGATGTTTCTCTCTCATCGATATTTCTAGTTCTCTATCTCCTCCCTTCCTCTATGTAAAAAATCAATAAAATATATATTTTTTAAAAAATTCCCTGCTTCTTCCAGGACAAAGGAAGGCTGTTCTTACACAATGATGGTAGCCAGGACTTAGCAGTCAAAGGCCACTCGCTTATTAGGGATCCCATTGTAACACCTCAAAGGAATATAAAGTACTCTTGAATGTCAGCTGTGATTGAAAAATAAAAGAGAAAAAGAGAAACATTGTTATAAAAATGAGATATACTGTATGTAAATCGCATTTTATAAATATCTTTCATATGTTGCAATCGTTTTGCTACATGTAAACATCTATATAACAATAGTGCTAATGCCACCTGACATTCTATACCATATGTCAGAAAAACTCTCAACCAAGGGCCTCTGTCCATTATTTTTCAAATACTAAGCCCTAGCTGGTTTGGCTCAGTGGATAGAGCCGGGGACTGCTGACTGAAGGGTCCCGGATTCAGTTCTGGTCAAGGGCACAAGCCTGGGTGGGGGACTCAATTCCCAGTAGGAGGCATGCAGGAGGCAGCCAGTCAGTGATTCTCATCATTGATGTTTCTATTTCTCTCCCTTCCTCTTTGAAATCAATAATATATATATATATATATATATATATATGAAGAAATGGCTTCTCAAAAAATACTTATTGAACACGTGTTGTATGCCACAGCTTGGCTTGGCATTTACACTGACTGCAGAATCAGTCACTGCTAACATAGTAACATTATTATAAACTAGAGGCCTGGTGCATGAAATTTGTGCATGGTGGGGTATCTCCTCAGGCCAGCCTGTTCCTTCTCCAATCAGGGACATCCTTCTCACAATCCTGGACTGCTGGCTTTTAATTGCTTGCCTGCCTGCCTGGTCGCCCCCAACTGCCCCCCTCCCCCTGCCCCCTGCCTGCTGGCCTGGTCACCTCCAAGTGCTCCCTCTGCCAACCTGGTTGCTCTTTACAGCCTGCTGTTCAGTCATTTGGTCATCTCTCACTAACATCCCCTGCCAGCCTGGTTGTAGGCAGCCATGTTGTGAGGGTGTGGTGGTCAATTTGCATATTACCTCTGTATTATATAGGATATGTTGCTTAATATCCTTGGGGCTCAATGCCTGAGAATCTGTAATTGTAAACTGAGGAAAAATTCCCATAAGTGTGGTATCTAGATTAAAGAGGAGGTATACTTTAAGGTAAAATTACCCTCTAATGAGGTTTTACCAACTTGCACTCACATCCACTCCCTGTGATTAGTTTCCCAAGAACACTCATTACTCTCTCTGCTTCCTCCTTTTGTTCCTAAGCCCTCTGCAGGCTGGTTTTTGTCCCCACTACTCCGATGAAATTTGCCAAGGCCACCAGTTATCAACTAAGCTGCCAACTTCAGTAATCCACTTAAATAAGGACCCTTTCTGCCCTTATCTTTATTGACCTGTTTGGGCCTTTAATACTTGGGACCTTACCCATACCCTTCTTTTCCTAAATTTTTTTTCTTTCTTTTTTAAAAAAATATATTTTTATTGACTTCAGAGAGGATGGGAGAGGCAATCAAAGAGAATCATTGATTGGCTGCCTCCTGCATGCCCCCTACTGGGGACCAAGCGCACAACCCTGGCATGGGCCCTGACAGGGAATTGAACTATGCGAACGATGACCTTCTGGTTCATAGGTCAACACTTAACTACTGAGCCACACCGGCCGGGCATTGAATCAGCAAGTCTGGTCTTAGGAGCCTCATTTCGCAGCTGGGAACCCAAAGCCCAGAGAGGTCCTGAGCCTAAGAGGACACACAGCATTCTGAGCCTTCAAATCCGGGCCTCCTGACAGCCACAGCCACCAGCTGCTTTTTGAGTGTGATTTCTGGAATTCTTGGTGATGTTTGCAAGTTTTTTCCATCATCGGGAGTCCTCCCAAGAAGAATTTTGTTTAGTTCTTTCTCTGCAGTGAGAGCGGCTAGAAAGCCAGGACAAGTGGAATAGGGAAACCGGGACGGACAGGTACACAGCCGCTTGCAGCCAACCAGAAAATCTAGCCTCCACGCCATCTGCAGCGACCTGCTAAGGCCTTTCCTCCCTAAACCAAGGACACTTAGGAGTAAATAATTTGCATGTCTCCGCCCCCGCCGGAGGGTAAATAACGTAAATCACCCGGAGACAGCAGCAATCCAATTAGTGCCATTTGCCAGCCACACCTAGCACAGAGGAAGTTAAAAGAATACATCTCTTTTTGGTACATCAGTCTAAAACTGATAAACACTCAATCCTCCGCTCAGAGTTCCCCTCAAAGCTCAGCCTTTTATTTTAAAATATATTATATTGATTTTTTTTTTACAGAGAGGAAGGGAGAGAAATAGAGAGTTAGAAACATCAATGATAGACATAGGCTGATCAGCGGGCCTGCAATCAAGATACATGTCCTTGACCAGAATCGAACCTGGGACCTTTCAGCCTGCAGGCTGACGCTCTATCCACTGAGCCAAACTGGATTTGGCAAAGCTCAGCCTTTTAAATCCCCTCAAAACCAGGTCCCAGCCAAGACTGGTTTGGTTCGGTAAATAGAGTATCGGCCTGTGGACTGAAAGGTTCCAGGTTCGATTCCTATCCAAGGACATGTATCTTGGTTGCAGGCACATCCCCAGTAGGAGGCGTGCAAGAGGCAGCTGATTGATGTTTTTCTTTCACTGATGTTTCTAACTATCACTCTTCCTTCCTCTCTGTAAAGAATCAATAAAATATGTTTAAAAAACAAAACAAAATAAAACAAAAAAGCAAACCAGGGCCCTGTCCTGCTCTCCCTCCCAGGGGTGGGTGGGTTCCTTTCCCCTCCCCCTCCACAGCCGAGCATCTCCCAAAGCAATCCCAGGAGGCTCACAACCAGGGCGGCAAAGGACGGTGGCAGTGCCCCCAGCGCAAGTCCCCCGAACCTGTCCCCAAGACCCCCTTTTCTCTGACTTCTCAGTGAGTCCATGCCGCCCAGCTGAGGCCCATTTTCCCACCTACTCCCACTCCTGCTATCCCAGGCCTTTCCTGGTTTCACTGTCCCAGCTTTACTAAACATCCCGCAACCAAAATGCACCGGGACTCACATTGTGAAGTTTTTCCTGCACGAAGTCAAGAACCCACACACTATAGTCTGGCCCAGGCAGACCCCCCAAGGGCCCCTTCCCAGTAACATAGGAAGAAATTTCCATAGCATCTCGCTCTCAGCATCCCGGCTTATCTTAATTGGTCCTCAAGGCCTTGGCTAAAACAGGGGCCCCTAATTGAGCAGGTTTTCATCCGGGAAAGTTCGGAGACAGCAGGAACGAGGCCCAGGACCTGGCAAGGAGGCTCAGGACAAGGCTTTGGCACCCAGCAGCCCTGTGGGGGTCTTGGGCAGAGAGGTACGTGGCCTTCACTGGGTGACCTGGGGCGTGACTCTGACCATCAACACACCCTGTGGCGTAAGACCTTTGCTTCTTCCTAGCCTTGTTTTGAGGCTTTCGTAAGAGCCACACACATAAAGGTTTAGGCCAGGGGTCGGCAAACTGCAGCTCTCCAGCCGTGGATTGCCGCTCTGTTGACTAATGAGTTTGAGGACCACCGGTTTAGGCTCTTTGCCTGACACAATGTACCCGGTCAATAACTGGGTCTTTTTTTTTTTTTTAATATTTTATTGATTTTTTTTTTACAGAGAGGAAGGGAGAGGGATAGAGAGTTAGAAACATCGATGAGAGAGAGACATCGATCAGCCGCCTCCTGCACGCCCCCCATTGGGGATGTGCCCGCCACCAAGGTCCATGCCCTTGACCGTAATCCAACCTGGGACCTTTCAGTCCACAGGCCGACGCTCTATCCACTGAGCCACACCGGCTAGGGCAATAACTGGATCTTTAAAACAAACAAACAAGAGAAAACTTTTATTTTTCCATTGATTTTTAGAGAGCGTGGAGGGGAGAGACAGAAGAGAAACGCTGGTTGGTGGCCTCAAGCCATGCCCTTGGCCAGAATCGAACCCCACACTCTTCAGTCCCTGGGCCAAGGCCCTACCCACCGAGCCACGCCCGCTGGGGCCATAACGGGGTCTTTACTTTTGGTTGAACAAGGCTTTTTGGGGTGGCAACCTCTTTGGGGCCTTCCAACTCTGCAACCCCTCTGGCTCCGCTTATGGATATTTTAAGTGATCCTTCCATTGGGGCAGGAACTGGAGGTGCTCAGAGGTTGGAGCACTTGAGTTGGGGGGTGTCCGCCCTCCGGAGCAGCGCGGGCCTGGCTCGGCGGGGGAGGCCCAGGCTGCCCCGCTGCTCCAGGGCCTGCAGGTCGTAGCGCTCGCCAGCCTGCCGGGCCGCAGCCTCCGGCGCCCGCCCAGGCGCCCTGCCGCTCGGCGCCATCTTTGAGCCTGGCGCGGGCGGCTCACTTTCGCCCTTCCCTCCCCCACGCACGGGAGAAGCCGCGCATGCCTCAAGCGTGCCCACTCGGGGGATGGGGGTATCTAAAACTGGTCATGCTGGTAGCACCGGCTTAAAAAAAAAAAATCTCTTTTTTCTGGGTGTTGAAGGAAGCGTTCTGCCCAATTCAAAGATGGCGCCGACAGCCTCACCGCCCCGGCCTTCCGGTCCGGAGGTGCGAGGGTGGGGCCGAAGGTCGTGCTGGAGTGCGCCGGCGCGAGAGGGCGGGGCCGTCTCCATGACAACCCGCGCGCAGCCGCGGCCGCTCGGTGTGGCGGGCAGCGGGCGTGCTGAGGCGCTGGCGACAGGCGGGGCCGCGAGCGCGGAGGCGCCCGGGCGGCCGGGGCCGCTGCGGGACGAGACCCTGGGCGTGGTGTCCGTGCCCTCCCAGTGGAGGGGCGTGCAGGGCATCCGCGGGGAGACGGTGAGGGCGCGGGCCCGGCGCGGGGCGGCGCGGGCGGCAGGGTGAGGGCCGCGCGAGGCCGCCGGGCCAGGTTCTGGCGTCCCCTCCCCCGTTTTCCCTTTATATTTAATGGGCGCGGGAGCTGGCCTTGGGGGTACCCCCGCCCCCCCGTTTCCTCAGCCTTTGGACAGCACCCCCGAGGCGTCTCTGGTTGTAATTTTTGAAGAAGCCGCCGGCCGCCCTGCGTGGAAGGGTGTTGTGTGTTGGGCGCTTTCCCGCGTTTCCGGGGCCCAGGCCGCCTCTTCGGCGCCAGACGCGCCGGCGCGTGCGGTTTGAGCGAAGGCGCAGAAAAGGGGGTGTGGTGAGCGGAGCCGCAGCGCCGGGGCGCCGGTCCCCCCCCGGGCTCGGCGCGCGGACTGGGCTTCGTCCCGGGGCCGCGGGCGCGGCTGTTGGCGGGGGAGAAGGCACACGACGCGGGCAGCGCGCGGGGTGCCCTGCGCCCGATAAAGGAGGCCCACCGGAGGGGGCAGAGGTGGCCTGGGCCCCGGCTCCCTGGGAGCGTCGTCCGGGCACCAGACAGGGGCGTCCGGCCCGGGAGGAACCGGCCGGGGCGCGTCTGGGAGGCCGCCCGTCCTTCCGTCCGTCCGTCCTTCCGTCCGTCCTTCCGTCCGTCCGTCCGTCCGCCCTTCCGCCCGCCCCTCTCTCCCTGCCTCCCTGGCTTTTCATAAAATAAAATAAGCCCTGGCCGGTTTTGCTCAGTTTAGAGGAGCGGCCTGCGGACGGAAGGGTCCCGGGTTAGAGTCCGGTCCAGGGTTTGGGCCGGAGCCCCAGTAGGGGGCGCGCAGGAGGCGGCTGATGGGTGATTCTCATCATTGATGTTTCTCTCCCTCTCTCTCTCTGAAATTGATACGAACATGTTAAACAAAAGATAGACTTTTTAAAAAAAATTTTTTTTTAAAAGGATGGGTTGGGCAGTGAGAGGGTGAGCTGCAGCGTGGGCCTCGTGGAGGGGGTGACATTGAACAAAGACTGGGAGTGAGGCAGTTAGCCCCGGGGTGTCCCAGGCAGAAGGGTCCCCGCAGAGCAAACTGCAGGTGCAAGGCCCGTGGGGCAGGTGGGCGGGGAGGACGAGGGCCCGGAGCCTGGTCCCGGGGAGGTCAGGCAGGAGAGCAGAGGCCGGGCAAGCAGGGTGAGGTTGAGTTGGCCACCCAGGTGGCCGCAGAGGCCAGGTCCTCACCCCCACTTCTTGCCTTAGGCCACGGGTGGGGAACCTCTTTCTGCCGGGGCCATGGGGGTATGTAGAACATCATTCCTGGGCCCTGCAGAATGATCAGCTTAAACGTTATCAGCTGTATCTGATCAAACCTGTGATTAACCCGCCCCTAAAGCCTCCGCAGGGGATGTGCCCACCCCTGCCTCAGGCCTCAGCGCACTGCCACTTGGCCACGCTGCCCGGAACCATTCTGGTTAAAAAGTACATAAAGGCAGTGGATATTTAATTATGTCCTTATCACAGGCACACAAGTAACTCACTGGCTTTTAAAGAAGCGCTTGACCGCTTGCTTGCTAAAGATTCCGATTTTAGAAGACTCCAGGTTGGGAACACGGATTCAGCCCTTGGTTGGTTTTTAAAGAGTGTGATTAAGCGTGTTAATTTTGTGGTCGATAGTTTTAACCTGTGGAAAGAACCGATTCTAGGCTTTTATTTGTGAGGGTGGTTCACTTGAATCAGCCTCCTATCTCATTAAAGAAGATTTAAAAAATATATATATTATATTGATTTCAGAGAAGAAGGGAGAGGAAGAGATAGAAACATCAACGATGAGAGAGAACCATCAATTGGCTGCCTCCTGCACGCCCCATATTGGGGATTGAGCCCACAACCCAGACATGCACCCTGACGAGTTGAACCATGACCTCCTGGCTCAGAGATCTACGGGCAACCCCTGAGCCACACCAGCTGGCATTACCACAACTTTTTTATTGTTTTCGTTGATGCTCCAACCAACTGAGCCAGGATTTTAGACTGGGAGAGAACACCAAGACTGGAGGACAATGTAGTGTCACAGGTCAGACTGCTCTGTGGTTCAAGGATATGTTTCCATTGATTTTATTTTATTTTTATTTAATAAATCTTTATTGTTCAGATTATTACATTTGTTTCTTTTTTCCTCCCACATAGCTCCCCTCCAACCAGCTCCCACCCCTCACTCTACCCTTACCTCACCCTGCCTTGTCCTCCTCCATAGGTGAATGATTATTGTCCAGTCTCTCGCCCCTTTCCCCTGGAGAATTATCAGCCCACTCCCTTTCTGTGCTCCTCATTCTGTTATATCCACCAGTTTATTCTGTTTATCAGATTTTTAATTCAATTGATTTTTAGATTCACTTGTTAATAGGTATGTATTTGTTGTTCATAATTTTTATCTTTACCCTTTTCTTCTTCCTCTTAAAGAGTACCTTTCAGTATTATACATAATACTGGTTTGATAGTGATGAACTCCTTTAGCTTTTTCTTATCTGTGAAGCTCTTCATCTGCCCTTCAATTCTGAATGATAGCTTTGCTGGGTAGATTATTCTTGGTTGTAGGTTCTTGCTATTCATCACGTTGAATATTTCTTGCCACTCCCGTCTGGCCTGCATCGTTTCTGTTGAGAAATAGGCTGACAGTCATATGGGTGCTCCCTTGTATGTAATGAACTGTTTTTCTCTTGCTTTTTAATATTCTCTCTTTGTCTTTTGCTCTTGGTATTTAATTATGATGTGTCTTGTTGTGGTCCTCTTTGGATTCCTTTTATATGGGGTTCTGTGTGCTTCCTGGACTTGTAACTTACCAGATGTGGGAAGTTTTCAGTCATTATTTCTTTAAATAGGTTTTCAGTATCTTGCTCTCTCTCTTCTTCTGGCACCCCCACAGTTCTGATGTTGGTACGCTTGAAGCTGTCCCAGAGGCTCCTTACTTTATCTTCACATTTTTGGATTCTTTTTCTCTTCTTGTTTTTCCAGTTGAGTGTTTTCTGATTCTTTATATTTCAAATTCTTGACTTGATTCTTGCCTTTCTCTAGTCTGCTGTTAGGACTCCATATAATATTTTTTTATTTCACTCAGTGTATGTTTAATTTCTAGTAGGTCTTTTTTCATCTCTAGTTGGATCTTTTGCATCTCTAGTTGATTCTTTTTCATCTCCTCTTGGGTCTCGCTAACTTTATCCACCTTTGTAGGATATTCTTGAAAAACTTTATAAGCTTGGTTTTGAATTCTATATCCAGTCGTTTGTTTTCCTCCATTTCTTTTGTTTGTGATCTCTTCCCCTGTCTCGGCATTTTCACTATGCTGGGAGAACTTCTGTGTTGGATTCAGCCTTATGATACCAGACTTGCAAAACTGCAAAAGCCTCTCTGTTGAGCTTGGGAGGGTGGAGTCTCAGGGCTTATGAACCGCCTTGTCTTCCAGTCGGCCCCGCCCTCCACGGCCCCTGAGTCTCAGGTGACTGGGTAATGGCTGGTGCGGTCCCTGTGTGCGTGCTTGCGCTCTCTCGCAATGCCTCTAGGCTGCTGCCCCTCAGGCTCTCCTGCGCTCCGGGACCATATGAGTCTGGGCCCCAGGGTTTCGCCCGAAACGGGCTCAGTGGAGTCAGAAGTGGCACAGTTGGGAGGGTCTGTCTCCCGCCCACTCCTGAAAGCCAGCGGCACAATCAGCAGTCGGTCCTCTGCTCGCAGTGCCGTGCGCGCCACCAGCCTTCTGATCTTTTGCGGCTCCCCTAAATTTCTGTGCACTTCTCCCTTTTCAAAGTCCAAACTCCCCCCGTATGAGTTTCGGCTCGATCTGGGGTTTAGTGTCATAGGATAAGGGGTTCAATGCCTTTGAGAGTCGGTCTCCCTCCCGCCAGAGAAAGTCAGCCAGGTTCTCCGGCTCCCGCTCTCTCCTCGCGTGCGTCTCCGTACCTTAGCTTTTTGCAGCTCCTCTGGGTCTCTGTGAGCCCCTCTCTTCCCTTCTAGTTGTAGAATTTCCACTCCGCCAGCTTTCCTGTGGTTCTGGATGATGTCCGTTCTGTCTCTGAGTTGTAGTTTTGAAAATGTTGTGCGAGGCAGCAGTGTAGGTGTTTACCTATGCTGCCATCTTGGATTCTCCTGGCCTGCATTGATTCTGTTGAGAAATCAGCTGACAGCTCCCTTGTAGGTAATTAACTGTTTTTCTCTTGCTGCTTTTAATATTCTCTCTTTGTCTTTTGGCATTTTAATTATGATGTGTCTTGGTGTGGCCCTCTTTGGATTCCTTTTGTTTGGGGTTCTGTGTGCTTCCTGGACTTGTAAGTATTTTTTTCATCAGGTAGGGCAAGTTTTCAGTCATTGTTTTTTCAAATAGGTTTTCAGTATCTTGCTCTCTCTCTCTTCTGGCACCGCCACAATTCTGATGTTGGTACGCTTGAAGTTGTCCCAGAGGCTCCTTACACTATCTTCACATTTTTGGATTCTGTTTTCTTTTTTCTTTTCTAGAGTGTTTTCTGCTTCTTTGTATTTCAAATCTTTGACTTGATTCTTGCCTTCCTCTAGACTGCTGTTAGGTCTCTTATAATATATATATATAATATATATATATATATATATTTAAATTAAACCTTTATTATTCAGATTATTACATTTGTTTCTCTTTTTACCCCTCCATAGCACCCCTCCACCCAGCTCCCACCCTTCCCTCTGCCCTTACCTCCCTCCCATTGACCTCATCCATAGGTGTATGATTTTTGTCCAGTCTCTCCCTGTACACCCCTCACCCCTTTCCCCCTGAGAATGATCAGTCCATTCCCTTTCTGTGCTCCTGATTCTATTATATTCACCAGTTTATTCTGTTGATCAAATTTTTAATTCACTTAATTTTTAGATTCACTTGTTGATAGATATGTATTTGTTGTTCATAATTTTTTGGCTTTTACCTTTTTCTTCTTCCTCTTCTAAAAGAGTACCTTTCAGCATTTCATATAATACTGGTTTGATAGTGATGAACTCCTTTAGCTTTTTCTTCTCTGTGAAGCTCTTTATCTGCCCTTCAATTCTGAATGATAGCTTTGCTGGGTAGATTATTCTTGGTTGTAGGTTCTTGCTATTCATCATGTTGAATATTTCTTGCCACTCCCATCTGGCCTGCATCGTTTCTGTTGAGAAATCTGCTGACAGTCCTAATGGTGCTCCCTTTTAGGTAATGAACTGTTTTTTTCTCTTGCTGCTTTTAATATTCTCTCTTTGTCTTTTGCTCTTGGTATTTTAATTTTGATGTGTCTTGGTGTGGTCCTCTTTGGATTCCTTTTATACGGGGTTCTGTGTGCTTATGGACTTGTAAGTCTATTTCTTTTACCAGATGTGGGAAGTTTTCAGTCATTATTTCTTTAAATAGGTTTTCAGTATCTTGCTCTCTTCTTCTGGCACCCCCATAATTCTGATGTTGGTACGCTTGAAGCTGTCTCAGAGGCTCCTTACATTATCTTCACATTTTTGGATTCTTTTCTCTTCTTGCTTTTCTGGTTGAGTGTTTTCTGCTTCTTTATATTTCAAATTTTTTACTTGATTCTTGCCTTCCTCTAATCTGCTGTTAGGACTCTGTATAATATTTTTTATTTCAGTCAGTGTCTCTAGTTGGTCCTTTTGCATCTCCTCTTGGAACTTGATAATTTTATCCATCTTTTCTAGCATATTCTTGAAAAACCTTATAAGCGTGGTTTTGAACTCTCTATCCAGTCGTTTTTTTCCCTCCATTTCTTTTGTTTGTGATCCCTTCCCTTGTCTTGGCATTTTCACTGTGCCGGGGAAACTTCTGTGTTGAATTCAGCCTTATGATACCAGACTTGCAAAACCAAAGAAGCCTCTGTTGAGCTTGGGAGTGGTGGAGTCTCAGGGCTTAAGGGACCGCCTTGCCTTCCAGTCAGCCTCGTCCTCCACGGCCCCTGAGTCTCACGTGACTGGGTAATCGCTGGAGCGGTCCTTGTGCACACACCCACAGTGCCTCTAACCGCTGCCTTTCCAGCTCCCCTGCGCACCAGGACCACACGAGTCTAGGTCTCCAGGGTTTCGCCCAAAACAGGGTCTTAGTGGAGTCAGAAGTGGCACCTTTGGGAGGGTCTGTCTCCCGCCCACTCTCGAAAGCCAGCGGCACAATCAGCAATCTGTCCTCTGCGCAGTGCCGTGCGCGCCACCGGAACTCTGATCTTTTGCGACTCCCCTAAATTTCCATGCACTTATCCCTTTTCACAGTCCAAACTCCCCCCCTATGAGTTTCGGCTGGATCTGGGGTTTAGTGTCGTAAGATAAGGGGTTCAATGCCATTGGTAGTCTCCGTTTCCTTCCCGCCAGAGAAAGCCAGCCAGGTACTCCGGCACCCACTCTCTCAGCGCGCGCGTCTCAGTACCTCAGCTTTTTGCAGCTCCTCTGGGTCTCTGTGAACCCCTCTCTTTCCTTCTAGCTGTAGAACTTACACTCGGCCAGCTTTCCTGTGGTTCTGGATGATGTCCGTTCTGTCTTTTAGTTGTAGTTTTGAAATTGTTGTGCAAAACAGCAGTGTATGTGTTTACCTATGCCGCCATCTTGGATTTCTGCTATATATTTTATTGTTTTTTACAGAGAGGAAGGGAGAGAGAGAGTTAGAAACATCTGAGAGAGAAACATGGATCAGCTGCCTCTTGCACACCCCCTACTGGGGATGTGCCTGCAACCAAGGTACGTGCCCTTGACTGGAATCAAACCTGGGACCCTTTAGTCCGCAGGCCGATGCTCCATCCACTGAGCCAAACCGGTTTCAGCTGTATAATATTTTTTATTTCAGTCAGTATATGTTTAATTTCTAGTTGGTCCTTTTTCATCTCCTCTTGGGTCTTGCTAAATTTATCCGTCCTTTCTAGGAAATTCTTGAAAAACCTTATAAGCGTGGTTTTGAACTCTATATCCAGTTGTTTTTTTTCCTCCATTTCTTTTGTTTGTGATCTCTTCCCTTGTCTCCACATTTTCACTATGCCGGGGAAACTTCTGTGCTGGAATCAGCCTTATGATGCAAGACTTGCAAAACTGCAAAAGCCTCTCTGTTCAGCTTGGATGGGGTGGAGTCTCAGGGCTGAGCAGAGACAGCCTTGGCTTCCAGTCAGCCCTGCCCTATGCTGCCCCTGGGTCTCAAGTGTCTCTCGGTAACTGGTAATTGCTGCAGTCCTTTCTGTGCACACTCGAGGGTGCCTCCAGACCTCTGACTTTCCGGCTCCCTTGCGATCCGGGACCCATATGAGTCTTGGTCCCCAGGGGTTCAATTCAGTTAGAAGTGGCACAGTTGGGAGGCTCTGTCTCCTGCCCACTAGAGAAAGCCAGCAGCACAATCAGCAGTCAGTCCTCTCTGCGCGAATTGGTGTGCGTGCCCCAGACTTCTGCCCTTTCGAGGCTCCCCTAAATTTCCATGCACTCTTCTCTTTCACAGTCCAGACTCCCCCACTATGAGTCTCGCCCAGAGCTGGGGTTCAATGCAGTAAGATAAGGGGTTCAGTGCTGTCACGAGTCTCCATCTACCTCCCACCAGAGGAAGCCAGCCAGGCACTCTGCCACCCGCTCTCTTCCACACGTGGATCTCTGTACCACAGCTTTTTGCAGCTCTTCTGAGTCTCTGAACCCCTCTCTTTCCTTCTAGTTGTAGAATTCCCACTCAGCCAGCTTTCCTGTGGTTCTGGATGATGTCCATTCTGTCTTTTAGTTGTAGTTTTGAAATTGTTGTGCCAGGCAGCACTTTAGGTGTTCACCTATGCCGCCATCTTGGTTTCTCTCCTGTTTCCATTGATTTTAGATAGAGTGGAAAGGAAGGAGGGAGGGAGGGAGGCACAGACAGAGAAGCATCAGTGTGAGAGATACAGTGATTAGTTGTCTTCCCAATGCTCCTCGTTCCATGCCCTTGACTGGGAATGCAACCCATGACCCTTTGGTGCACACGATGATGTTCTAAACACTGAGAAACACTGGCCAGGGTGTGGGAACCTCTTTCCACGTCCCGCGTGGTTCAGGGTTCCCGGGTC
>JAAGEH010000339.1:0-28945 GCA_011751065.1 Lasiurus cinereus
GAATACATGGCCCAGCACCTGGTGTTTGCCAACTGCATCCCTCTGATCCTCAAGTTCTTCAATCAAAACATCATGTCCTACATCACTGCCAAGAACAGGTGACGGGGACCAGGGCTCGGGAGGGGGGCACGGGGACAGATGGCAGGGCTCCCAGCTCAGCACCTACAGGCCAGCTCTCTGCCAGGCCTCTCAGAGATGAATGAGCATGGTCCCTGCCTGTGGAAAACACCCGTGTGTCAGATCTGAGTCTGGCTGTCCAGTGACACGTGACTCAGCCTGTGCCTGGGTGGGAGGGGTCTCCTCCTGGGCTCCAGTACAGCCCTCGCTGTCCCTAGCCTTTTAAATTTATTTATTTATTTTGAGGGTGCCAGCCAGGCTGCCTGCTTTCCCTAGGGAGCTCAGCCATATGGCCTGTCACCCCTGACTGCTGACTCCTAGCCCCCATGCTCATGCCACCTGTACTTGGCAGTGCCTGCTCATCAGTGTGGTACATCACAGGGCAATTCATCAGCCGACACTGTCTCCCGAGTGGCGTGGCATACACTCATTGCCTTAAGAAGTCTCCCCCAAATGGGGGAATTCCTGCAGGGAAAGCAGGGTCTTTCCCCTCCCCCTCACCCCCTTTACACATGCCAGAGGGACCCATAGATTCTCTGGGAGCAAGTGCTTCCTCGCCTTAGAGCTGGAAACCAGGGCGGTGCAGGCTTCCCCCCAAGCGAGAGAGGAGAGCAGAGCCGGCCCCAGCCCTGCTCACGGTGGGCGCCTGCCTGCGCTTGCCCTCGCAGCATTTCCGTCCTGGATTACCCCCACTGCGTGGTGCACGAGCTGCCAGAGCTGACTGCCGAGAGTCTGGTGAGTGCCAGTCTCCACCGCTGTCCCTCTGTGTGAGGGGGGTTGGGGTCCCCACCTGGGATGGAGGCGTCTTCACAGATGAGGTCGCTGTGGAGTGCCTGGCTTTTAAGACACTGCTTGCATACAAGGGTGGGGAGGGACCTGGTGGGGCAGAAAGATTGGGGGTAGGGATTCCTTTGTTGGGAGCATGGTCTTCAGGGGCTGATGACCCCAACTCACCGGGCCGAGTTGCTTCTCTCCCCCTCGCTGGAACTCTGGGGGCCCAGCTCTGAGGGATGGAGTTTCCCGGGGGCTGGGGAGAGGAGTGGGTGCGGGCACAGGCAGGGAGACCCGCAGTTCCGAGGTCATGGATGCACCTGCCCTGAGGTCGTGGTCCCGGGCTCTCCCTGCAGGAGGCCGGCGACAATAACCAGTTTTGCTGGCGGAACCTCTTTTCGTGCATCAACCTCCTGCGGATCCTGAACAAGCTGACCAAGTGGAAGCACTCAAGGACGATGGTGAGTCAGCGCGGTCAGCGGGCATCCTGGAGCCGAGCAGGAGCCGGGTCCGGGGCGGGCTCGCTGCTGTGGCTGCATCCTTCCTCCTCGCTTCCCGGCAGCCGCTCCGTTGTGTTTTAAGGACTGACTCCCGGTTCCTTGACGAGTTGAGCTGGGGGCTGGAACCGTCCCACTCCCAGGAGGGCCTCCTCTTGATCCGGGGTCTGGGAGTCCCCCTGCCCCCAAGCCTGTGGATGCCTCTGGGTGGGGAGGGCCGGGAATCCTTGGGAACTGTAGGGACGGGCACACAGCAGTGTTTCTGAAGGAAGGCATAGCTTTCTTCAGAGTGGCCAGCGGTCCTGGTTGGCCTGGGACTTGGTGGTCTTAGCAGTGAAGTCCCGTGTCCCAGCAAACCCCCCAGTCTGGGGAAGCTGGTCATCTGTCGGTGACCGCAAACGGGTGAGCAGCGGCTGGGGATCAGGCTTGATTTGTGCCCGCGTGCCCTCCCAGATGCTGGTGGTGTTCAAGTCGGCCCCCATCCTGAAGCGGGCCCTGAAGGTGAAGCAGGCCATGATGCAGCTGTACGTGCTGAAGCTGCTCAAGGTGCAGACCAAGTACCTGGGGCGGCAGTGGCGCAAGAGCAACATGAAGACCATGTCTGCCATCTACCAGAAGGTGCGGCACCGGCTCAACGACGACTGGGCCTACGGCAACGGTGAGGCCCGCACGGGGGCGCGCTGGGGGTCGGGCAAGGGCGACCTCTCCCACTCGGCTCCGGCTGCCCTGAGGAATCCGGGTGGGGGCGCGAGGAAGGACCCTGAGAAGCTGCCCCGACACAGTGGCTGGTCATCCCCATTCCTCTGTCCTTCCCGGAAGTCCTGCCTTTTCCAGAAATTGTCCTAAGTCTCTCCCCCTGCCCACAAGTTCTCTCAGCTCTTGACCAGCCTCAGACTCCACTCTATTGATCTTTCTAGAGTGGGGTCTGTGGGCGCTCCGAGGAAAGGCCTTCACTGGCCTCCGATTGCCCTTGGAATTGGAGCCAAACTCTCAGACGTGGCGTATGAGGCCCACATTCTTCCTCCTCCTCCTCCCCTTCCTCCCTCCCCCTCTCCCTGCCTCCTCCTCTCTAGCCGCACCCAGCTTCTCTGCAGCCCAGCCCGTCACTCCGGGTCTCAGCACACAGAGCACTCAGCCTGTGCACATAGCCTGTGCCCCTCTACTGTGCCTTCTGTCAGGGTGCCTCCCCCCCACACACGCCCCAACTGTCCCATGTCCACCTGTTTCTTCCCCTCTGGGCAGCTGCCTCGGCCTCCTGGGCAAAGTGGGTTCTTCTAGGTGTCCCCGGCCATGCGGCCGCATCATTCCAGTTCCCGGCCAGCGCCCTGTGCTTGGTGCCTGGGCAGGGGATCGAGAGAAGGAGCGTATGGGGGACCTGCACGCTCCTCGCTGGTCCAGAGAGCCAGGGACAGGTGGCTTTCAGAGCAGCGGGTCCCACTGTGGCTCCTCGGTAGCTCGGCTTTCTCCTCACCCGACTTTCCCTGGTATTCAGGAAAGGTCCTGTCAGTGGTGCTGAGGGTGGGGCTTAGAAGTTGACATCCTGTCAAGTGGGGGCGTGGCCTGGCCCTTAACATGTGCATGCAAGGGGAGCTGCGTGAAGGCCTGGCCCCTGACCGCGTCTCCCTGCTTTGTCCCAGATCTGGATGCCCGGCCGTGGGACTTCCAAGCCGAGGAGTGTGCCCTCCGTGCCAACATCGAACGCTTCAACGCCCGGCGCTACGACCGGGCCCACAGCAACCCCGACTTCCTGCCTGTGGACAACTGCCTGCAGAGCGTCCTAGGCCAGCGCGTGGACCTCCCCGAGGACTTCCAGATGAACTATGACCTCTGGTTAGAAAGGGAGGTCTTCTCCAAGCCCATTTCCTGGGAAGAACTGCTGCAATGAGGCTCCTGGAAGGGCCCCGAGAGGAAAGGTGATGTGTCCAGGTGCCCGGGCTGTCCTGGCTCACTGCAGTGCGCCCGGCCCCCTCCAGGTGGCAGCACCACCTCACTGTGCCCTCCCCCGCTGCTCCGGGCTGGGCCTCTGGTTGATCCTAGCATCCTGCACGGAGCGTTTTCTCTGTTACCACCCTCTCCATTCCTCCTCCCTCCTCTCTCGGACATGCTCTCTCGGACATGGCTGGTTGCAGCTCATTTCTCATTCAGCCCCAGGCCGGGAAGCGCTGGGATAGGCTGGGATCCCAGCACATCTGGATTTCGGGGCTCACACTGACTCTTCCTGAGATAGGCAGATCCTTGGCAGGTCCAGCTTGCCAAGGAGGACACTTAGCACTGGGCCAGGGCCAGAAGTCAGAGTCCTGCTTTTGCTTTGGGGGTTTCTGAGGTCATCATCCCAGCCCCCCGCTGAGTTTCCTCCGGAAGCGATTGCAGAGGCTCCTGCGGCTCCCTGGGCACTGGGCGTGGACAGGCCGGCGTGGGAAGAGAAGCTTCCCTTAGCCGAGGTGCCCTTTCCCTCTTGATCTGCAAGCGTCTGTAAATACCTATACATAAACCTGTGTGTATTCTCTTGTGTCACGTTGGGGTTTCTAATGTGTTTGTGTATTCTGTTTACATTAAAAGGAAGTAAAAGTAATCCCAACCGCCTTGTCTGCAGAAAGTACGGCCTCTGAACATGTCCTCCAGGTCTAGAGATGGGTTTTCTTGCCAGCACATCTCCTGCCAGGCTGCCCGCCTTTCCGATCCATGGGGCACTTTTCCCAAGTGTTCTCTCCCCGCATCCATCCATCTGGAGGTGCCCAGCTCAGGGCTCTGCGTTGCTAGGTGACAGGCACGTCCTGCACCCCTGGGTTTGATGTCATGCGGTAGGAGCTCCAGGTTTCTCGGGATCACAGTCCTGAGCTGGCCGCAGAGCCCTGGCTGTGTCTGCCTCCTCCTCCCTCAGCTGCGGCTCTGCTGGGATCCCCCCTCTGCTGATGGTAAAGGAGCATCCTCCCCAGAACTGCTAGAAGCCCCCCAGCTCACCCACAGGTCGGATGTGGGAGGTTCAGTCTCCAAGGGCTCTGGGTTTACGAAGGAAACGGGTTCTGGGGGAACCTCCCTGTGTTGGTTCTTCCATTCAGTGCCTGTCCTGCCAGGTCCTGCCGAGCCCAGTCCAGGCCCCAAGCTGGCCTCTGGTTCAGGCCCCGATGTGCCAGTGCAGCGAGGGGCGGCAGGGTGGCAGCCGGCAGTGTACGTCTTAACGTAAGTCACACAGCCTCTGAGATGGGACGTCCCTGGGACTGATGGGCATTTCGCCCCAAAGTGACCTGCACAGGACAAGGGAATCTGGCACAGGTTGTATGTGCGTGATGGGTTTTTTGCCGTCTCCCGCCAGGCCCTAGAGGACGCATGCGCTGTGAGGTGACAGTCTCGGTAAGATGGATTTGGCCTTTCTTCCTCCCCTGGCATCCTTCCTGGTCAGCCAGCCTGCCCGCGTGCGCTTTGTTCTCCCTCCTCTGAGGCTTCCTTAACCAGAGATGCCGTTTTCCCTCTTGGTTTGCCACGGCCTGTAAATACCCGTATGTATCTGTGCAAAACAAGCACAGACTGTCAGAGCTGTGAGGACGCAGAGCCTGGGCGAGGAGGCCAGGGCCAGGGGCCTCCGGGAGGGGAGCCCAGTCACAGCCGGAGGGTGCTCCTGGCAGGGTGGCCATTTGGACCCACGTCTTTGTACAGAAGTATCTCTTGGAGCCAGTGACCACCCGCTCTCTGTGGCTTTGTACTTCATCTGGGCCGTGAGGTAGACAGGGTCTGTGAAGGCCCCTTTGTAAATCGCTGAGCTACATAAAAGGTGGATTATTGCTAACCAGGCTCATGGCCCAGTGCTCCTTCAGTCCGCTCAGAGACAGATCACCCCGTGGCCGTATCACTTTGAGGATGGGAACTTGTCAGTCAACAGTTAGCACTTAGCCTGGCCGGTGTGGCTCAGTGTTCGAGTGTAGACCAAGAAGTCACTGTTTGATTCCCGTTCAGGGCACCTGCCCGGGTTGCAGGCTCGATCTCTGGTGGGGAGCGTGCAGGAGGCAGCTGATCAATGATTCTCTCTCATCATTGGTGTTCTTATCTCTCCCTCTCCCTTCCTCTCTGAAATAATGTGTGTGTGTGTGTGTGTGTGTGTGTGTGTGTATTTATTATTATTATTTTTAAAGTCAACCACTTAGGGGCGCCAGATAGGCAGGCAGGGCTGATACTGATGCTTCCCGAAAGCCTGGTTTCCACTAGCAGCCAGCGATGGGCACTAATGCTTACTATGCGCCAGCCGCTGCTCTGAGTTTCTGTCGGTTGCGGATTGTCTATAATGCCTCTGAGAGGTGGCATTATTGCAGTGTCTGATTTGCAGATGAAGAAACTGGCACCCCACAGGTAAAGAACTTGCCCGAGGTCACAGAATAGCGAGAGCCAGAGCTGGATGGAAATCCAGGTCCCTTTCGCAATGTGTGGATTGCACTGGCCACCCTTCCGCTGTTCATCTCTGTCACCGGCTCTGACCAGCAGAGCATGGGCATGCTGCTAATTTATTCACCTTAGCACGCAGCGTTTGCTCAGGCGTGAACTCTGGAGAGCTTCTTGGCAAATATCAGCTGCTTTAGGCTCTGAGTGGCCACCCTCGCTTGACCTTGGCCTGGCCTCTGGGGTGCCCCAGATGGGCCCCCCTCAAGGTAACTTGGTTATCGCTGCTACCTGGTCGTCTTTTTCTGGCCAAGCCTGAACGTCTGTCTCTCCCGGATCCCAGGGGGCTGTGTAGCTGCCGCTGCCGTGCCTGCTCCTTATCTCCCGGGAGGCCGGCTTCCTGTCTGCCCTCCGAGGAACCGGCTTCTCCGAGAAGCAGTAGCTGTGCCGTTCCTTTGGCACTTGGCATAGTTGGCCCCAGGCTGCCAGCTATGGCACAAGCACCTCTGGGAGTCGGCAGCGCTGACGGTCAATCTAGCCTCGACGGTGCGGCTCAGGGCCTCCCTGAGGGACTGAACTGGTCAGGGCCAGCCCAGCTTGTCTCTCTGGGTGAGCTGGTTTGATGGGAGCAGGTGGCAGTGAGGCCTGGGCAGGGGGTAGCGGACCCACACACCCGATGGCAAGAAGCAACAGAGAAAAGGCAGCTATTCTTTTTTTATTATTAATCCTCACCTGAGGATGTTTTCCGGTTGATTTTTAGGTGGGGTGGAAGAGAGAAGGAAAGACAGATGTGAGAGAAAAACTGAATAGTTGCCTCCTGCATGAGCCCCTACCAGAGATCGAGCCTGCAACCAAGGTACATGCCCTTGACCGGAATCAAATCCGAGGCCCATTGGTTGGAAAACTGGCCAGGGCTAGCAGCTATTCCTTTTTTTTTAAATATATTTTATTGATATTTTACAGAGAGGAAGGGAGAGAAATAGAAAGTCAGAAACATCGATGAGAGAGAGACATCGATCAGCCGCCTCCTGCACACCCCACAGTGGAGATGTGCCCGCAAGCAAAGGTACATGCCCCAGACCGGAATCAAACCTGGGACCTTTCAGTCTGCAGGCCGATGCTCTATCCACTGAGCCACACCTGTCTCAGCTAGCAGCTATTCCTAATATCGCTAATGACCTTCCAACTCTAACCTTCTGTGAATTTGCATTCACTTCCTGTGTCCCCTGGCAAACAAGCTCCCTCCAAGGACCGTGTTATAGGCCTTTATCCCTGACCCTTAGCTCGCCGCTCTGAACACAGACTCTCCAGAGCCAGCCGCTGGTCCAGCAGCCCTGCCAGCGGGCCCTGGGGTCCAGGGGACAGAACATGGCTCGCTTTCCTTGCCAGGCTCACAGCGGACAGCCAGCCTTTAAAGCAAGTGAGAGCCATACGTGGAGACAGATCTGCAGGCCGCACAGGCCGCACTGGCCCCGGCCCATGCCTCTTACTGGACAAGAGACTGGGCGGGAGCCCGCAGTTGGTGAGTAGAAACGGGGAGGGGTGGGGGGCCTAGAGCAGACCTCTCCCACCCCCTCGTCCCCGGAGCAAACAGCCAGGATGAGCCTGTGGCAGAGGCTGGGGCGGCGGTGAGGTGTGTGTTCCCTCTGCCCAACCCGGGAAATGCCCAGTCCCTGGCGGTGCCAACCTCTGTTTCTGTCGGGCCGCAGAAGGTCTGCGCTTCAGGCTGTAATTCGGGTGGATGTGTAAAGGGCGGGGGTGGGAGGGGTGATGGAGACGCTGAGGCCGGACTGAGACTGGAAGGCTGGTGCAGGCCTGCTTGGTTCCCCCCCTCCACATCCTCCTACGGCTGGGTTCCTGGGCCCTGACGGACCAAGACTTAGGGTTTCTCTGGGGGGGCCTCACTGGGCAGAGGGGAGCGTAGCCAAGGCGAGCAGCCCTCTCAAAGCCGGGACTCCAGGAGGAGCCACCTCCCCTTCCCTTTACCAGAAGGGTGACTAGAGGCTCAGCCTGGCCTTGGGGAGCAGGGGGCCTGGACCGAGGGCCACGTTCACGGCGAGCAAGGCTGGACCGTGGCCTCTGGCGCGCCGGGGGCCGCGCCTTTGCGGTGAGACGCCGAGAGAGGGGAGGAGGGGACAGGAGGATGGCTAATGGGAAGCAGGTGGCAGGGGTGCCTGTGCCCCAGCCAGGGGACAGGCCGCGGGGATGGCCCCGTCAGTGGGAGAGCCCGTCAGCACACAGATAATCCGGGGAACAGGCTCCGGGCCGCCCATTCATATTCATTATGTGTGAAGCGGGCGGTTGTAAAGTTCGCTTTCCCTTCATTTAGCTGTCACTGGCCGGGAAAATATGAGCTGTGGGCAGATGCCCCTGGCTGGGAGCCAGGAGCTGGTCTCGGCCTCCCGGTGCCCTCCCCCGCCGCCCCTCCTGGCCTCTGCCCGCCTCCTGCTCCCCCCGCAGGGATCCGGGCTCCAACGTGCTTTCTTCTCTCATCTGTCTCCGTCCCTCGCCCGCTTCCTCGGCCTCCCCGGGCCTCTTCCTCTCCCCTCTCCCCATCTTTTTCTAAGCTGTGCCTGACCGCTGCTGGGGCTCGCACCCAGCACAATGCCTGGCATCAGGTGGTTTGCAAAACGAACAACTCTCTCTGACTTGGTGGGTCGGAAAGTCCAAAACTGTGCTGGCCTCTCTCCTCGTGGCCAGAAACTTCTGGCCTTAGCCCTGGACGGAGAAACGTGGGTTTGCGCCCCGGATCAGCGACCAGCTGGAGAGGCCGCTGGGTGCCTCTCCCTCCGCCGGGGACTCTTCCCTTCCTTAGGGAGCAGGCTCGCCTGGAGCCCAGGGCCGGGCCCGAGAGGAGAGAAGCCGCCGGAAGGCAGGCCCTGAGCGAAGGGGACGGGAGGGGGACACGTCTAGTCCAGGGGCTGTCTCTGCAGGAAGGTCCATCTGAGAGGGGACTTGCTCCCCTTTGGGAAGAAGCCCAGCACCACGGGAGTCTGTGCTTGGCTCTTTGCGCCTGCAAGAGGAGGTGCTGGGGAGGAGGGGGGCCGGGGGCAGGAGGCGGGGCTGCTGGCTGAGCTGAGCTGGGAGCAATGTGGTGGGATTTACCGAGGGAGGGAGGGCTCTCTCCTGCCGTCCAGGCGTGGAGATAAGGCAGAGTGGGGATGAAGGATAGAACGGGCGATACTCCGCAACCACAAGAAAGGGTCCTGGCTTTCGTCTCTGCCCCGCAGCCCAGACATGCTCCCCGGGCGTCTGGGGAAGGAGCACCCCACCCCCACGGCTCGGGGGTCCCGCCCAGGGGAACTCACAGCCCTTGGTGGGCTTGCTGGTCTCCCCTTCCCTCCCCTTCCCGCCACCAGTTTGCCCTGGGCACCGGGTACACACAGCCACAGGGCCTGGGTAGGTGACGGGGCCACATGGCAGGCACCAGCCTGGAGGGCCTGGCCCAGCCCGGGTCCTGGAACTACCCCGTGCCAACCCCTGAAACACGCCATCGCCAGGCTCAGAACGCCGCACCTTTATTCCTACGCTGGGCAGCGCACTGGTTTTTACAAAAGCATCTTTACAAAAGTGTGGGGTGGATCTCAGGGGCTCAGGGTGGTGGTGGGGGGCTCTTTCTTCCCAAGGCCCCGCCAGGAAACCAAGGGACCCTGGGGTTTCTGTGGCCTGACCCCAGGGGGGAGAACCCAAGCGTCTGGTGGTTTCCGGTGGAATGCCTGCTCCTTGGAGGGGAAGAGGGCTCCATGGCATGTGGGGGTGGGGCACGGGGAGAAGGAAGGGGCGGCTGGAGCCGGGGGAACCCCAGCATCAGCTCCCTTCAGCTTCCAAGCCCTCCGCTGGGTGCGCGCCCCCTGGTGGCGGGTGCTTTCCTTCCCCCTAAGGCACCGGATCCTCTGCCTCCACCCTGTCCGCTCCCACTTTCCTGCCTTCCCAGCGAGGCCAGTTCCGCGGGAGGGGCAGCAGCGACCCCGGACAGAGTGTCCATCCCGCCGGCTTCCCGGCCCTCTCTCCTGGGCAGCCGCCGCCTCCTTCTTCTAAGAGAAAAGACGCAGCAGCGAGAGGCTGAGGCCCGGCTGCCCTGTCCGCCCTGGGAACCAGCTGCAGCTCGGAGGCCAAGGTGTGTGTCTCTGACAGCCAGGCCAGGGTGGGGTGGGCGCAGCCGGCCCCGGGGAGAGGGGGTGGCAGCCGAATCCATGCGTCCACACGCGTCTGATCACGTGGTCCAGTTCAGCAGGCTGGGCGGCTCCTTCGGCTTCACCCTGAGCGAGACGAGGCTTGGAGACTTGTAGTCGACGTCGGGGGCGGCCTCAAAGCTGGGGTCCCCCAGGGCAGGGGAGAAGCCGTGGAGCGAGTAGAGGCCAGGAGGGGCTCCGGGGGAGGCGGGCACCCCCACGAAGCCAGCCACGCTCCCTTGCGAGTGGGAGTAGGGGGACATGCACTGGGAGGGGACGCCCTCCGGGGACACGAGACAGGGCCCGGCTGGGCTCCCGGACGCGGGGCTGGACCACAGGGCGTTCTGCAGCTGCGGAGAGAAAGCAGGTCCGTGAGTGGGGGGCCGGGACTCCCCCCTCCCCCCCGTAACCAGGGCTCCCTCTCTGCCCTTGGGGCTCTGGATACTCCCCAGAAGCCTCCACTTGGCACAGGCCTGAATCTGCCACCCTCCTCCTCCCCCTGCACCCCCCTCGCAGGGGCATCTCAGGCCCTGGCACCGTTTTCCTCTGTGCCAGCTGCTCCGTGCCGTCGGCGTGACCAGGGGCCCGCTGGCCAGAGGAACGCGTGGTTTGCCCACGTCACACAGGCCCCCCCAGAGCCAGAGCTCACACTCATTGGCCACCCCACGGACACGGTCGGCAGGGGTGTGGGGTTGGGGGTCGGGGGGCATGTCACCTGGGGGTGGCTGTCTGTCCGGGGCAGCACAGAGATGTCATAGGCAGACGAGAAGGGGTTCCGCCCCTCCTGGATCTTCCCGTAACGCTCCCGCTTCCGCCACTTGGCTCTGCGGTTCTGGAACCAGACCTGGGGGTGCAGGGAGGGGGGATACAGCAGCCCTGAGGAGTGGGAGGGGCTGGGGGGGTCCATGGCTGTGTCTCACAGGCTGGCAACCGGCCATCCTCCATGTGTCGGCCTCTGGACTAGCGGTTGGCAATCTCAAAAGCCAGCCAAACCCAAACCGCTCCCCTGCTTTCTAGGGATCTAGCTGGGGCTGCAAACAGAAGCAGCTGTGTGTGTGTGTGTGTGTGTGTGTGTGTGCATGCACCCGTGCACATGCGCGTATGAGTGTGCAATAGGGCTGCAAACAGAAGCAGCTGGGTGTGTGTGTGTGTGTGTGTACCCGTGCACATGCGTGTATGAGTGTGTAATGGGGCTGCAAACAGAAGCAGCTGTGTGTGTGTGTACCTGTGCACATGCGTGTATGAGTGTGTAATGGGGCTGCAAACAGAAGCTGCTATGTGTGTGTGTGCATGCACCCGTGCACATGCATGTATGAGTGTGTAATGGGGCTGCAAACAGAAGCAGCTGTGTGTGTATGTATGCGTGCACCAGTGTACATGCATGTATGAACGTCTCAAAGTCACCTCGCCCAAGCCCCTCATGCTGGTCCACGGTCCTCTCCCCATGCAGGCAGGCCAGGCCCTGAGTTAAGAAGCTAGGCACAGCCCACCCCCCACCTGGGGTGGCAGAGACCCCCCAGCAGGCCTGGCCAGCTTAGGGAGGCCGCCCGCCTGCCAGCCTTCCTCTCTCCTGTGTCCCTGCTCCAGGGCCTCCATCACAGGAAGCTTCCGGACTAGGTCTGGGCCTTGTGGCTGCGCCCGCCCCACTCCCGGGTGAGAAGCCGAGGGGGGGAAGGTAGGGGTCCCAGAGCAGCCCTGAGGGGGCGCTGGTCGAGCCCAGCCCGGAGCTGGCTGCAGCCAGGGGGGGGGGAGAAGGGGGGAGACCTGCCACTCTGACTTGGTGCTTATGTAACCTGGCTGTGTGACTGTGGCCACCTCCCACCCATGGCTCCAGGCCCCGGGGAGCCGGTGGACAGTTCCAGAAAGCAGGGGTGGGGATGGGCTGGGAGGCCCGGGGAGAGGCAGACCCAGGAGGAGGTGAGAGGAACACGGAGGCAGGAGGACCCGCACAGAAGCGGGGACAGCCCGAGCCCCCCGGTCCTGTGTGGATCCAGCCAGAGGGCCTTCTCCATTGGGCAGCACTGGCCTGAGGCCCCACATCCTGCCAGAGCTGCCTGCGCCAGGGACTTCACCGGCTCCGAGAGGCCCCGCGGGGTGACGGAACGCGCTCTGCCCCAAGAAGTCTCCCGTCTAGAAACCCTCTCCGCGCCTTCCCCAAAAGTCCCCCCCCTTGTCCCACCCTCCAGGCCTCTCCCAGGGCCTCCCGCTCGGCAGGGCAGGGACCGGCTGTGTCAAGCCCATTCCCAGCAAGGCCACGGCGGCCACCTCCTCCAGGGCCTGACTCACGGAGCCTCCCACCCCATTGCCACCCCTGCTGGCCACCTTCAAGTTCATTCCCACTTCCAAACGCCTTAGACCAGTGGCCGGCAAACTCTTCAGTCACAGAGCCAAATATCCACAGCACAACGATTGACATTTCTTCGGAGAGCCACATTTTTTAAACTTCTTCTAACACCACTTCAACATAGACTCGCCCAGGCCATGGCATTTTGTGCAAGAGGCACACTCAAGGGGCCCAAGAGCCACATGTGGCTCGCGAGCCGCAGTTTGCCGACCACTGACTTCCTGTCTCCCTCTCCCCCTTGTTCTAGGCCCCCAGTCCCACCTGCATCCCCACCAGCTGGGTGAAGCCGGGCCGCGGCCCCTCCAGAAGTCTGGGTTCTGACTCAGGCAGGGCGGTTTGCGGGGTGAGGCGGGGTGGGGCTTCTGGCCAGGGTCTGAGTGTCGTGTCGGTAGGACTGAAAGCCACTGGCGCAGGATGGCCTTGGGTGTCACTGAGCCCGGACCCCCCCTAGGAAACCCTCCCACCCCACAGCCACCTCTGGATACGTGCTCAGCATCTCACCGCTTCCACAGGCTGCCTGCCCTTGGGGGCGCCCTGAGCTGGGAAACAGAGACCCAGACATTCAATGGCACGTCCCCGATCACCCGGTCAGCTGGTGCGTGCAGAGCGCGCCCCCCCCCCCCCATACCCAGGCCTCAGCCTCAACGTGGGCTGCCAGCCTGTGGCCCCCGCAGAGCTGGGCACGGAGGGCGAGCCCAGGAGGGCAGGCAACCTGGCACAGGCAGTTCTGGGGGTGTTGGTTCCCCCTCTCCCAGCCCCGGGCGGCCTCACCTGAACCCGGGCCTCGGTGAGGTCGGTGCGCAGGGCCAGCTGCTCGCGGGCGTACACGTCGGGGTAGTGCGTCTTCTGGAACACCTTCTCCAGCTCCTCCAGCTGGAACGTGCTGAAGGTGGTACGGTTGCGGCGCTTTTTGCTCTTGCTCTTGGCCAGCTCCATGGAGTCGGGGAGCCTCGGGGACAGGGGGACGCGCAGGCCGGCCAGGCCCGGGCCCGGGGAGCCTTGCAGGGCGGAGGGCCCGTCCCGGGGGGCCCCTCGGCAGTCCAGGGGCAGCGGGGGGAAGCTGGCCGCCTTGGGGGCCTCCTCCTCGGCTGCAATGGAAACACAGAGACGATGGGAACCGGAGCCGAGGGTTTTGTGGGTGGGAGGGAGGGAGGGAGGGAGGGAGGGAGGGAGGGGAGACGACTGACGCCTCGGTCCCCGCCTCCCCCTTCTTCTGTCTTTCCCTTCCTGGGGCGGCCACCCTCCCCGGGAGCCTGGCAGGAGGACGCATCCTGCTGAGCCTCCAGCGGGGGAGGGTGCCCAGGGGAACCGGCTGCCTGTGGTCTGGGCGGATCTGCCGGGGCCAGAGGGGGTCCGTTTCGGGGAAGCGCTCTGGGGTGGCACATCCCACGGGGTGTGGAGGTGCCAGGATTGGCGCCATGGCAGGGCCTGGCGCGGGGGGTGGGGTGGGAGGAGGGGGTGAGGATGGAGGGGCATGGACAGCTATCTCCCTGCCCCTGCCAGAAAGGGCCTCCTGGTCCCGGACTCGGCGGGCCTTGGTTCCCATGTCCTCACGCCCATAACACGAAGGCTGGCAGCCTTTGCCGGCCTGGTCCCCAGGTCGAAGGGCTAAGTCACACCCCCTAGCCTTGGGGGATGAAGGGCAAGTCGGGGCAAAGAAACTTCCAGAGGCAGGATCTCTTCCCGCCCCCAGCGTGATGTGTGGGCACGGAGTGAGCGCCAGCCACAGAGGCAGGAGGGGGCTGGACGCAAGAGAAAGGCGGCTGAACAACCAGCCCCAACCCATCGCCCCCATCCCGGCCTGCCCTCCCCTCCTGCAGAGCCCCACAAATGGGGGGACCCGAGTCCCCAGCAGCCTCTTCCCGGCGCCCGCCCTCCCTCTGGAAGCGTGGTGCATCCTGCCAGGCCCCAGACACCGTGAGAAACAGGTCACCCCACTGCCCGCTCTCCCTCCGGGGAGGCCCCCAGCAGCGCCACCCTGAGATCGCCCCACAGCCGTCCCCTGGGATGGCAGAGCAATGCCACCAAGACGCGCCAGACACCACGGCCCCTTCCCTGGCCCGGGGCCCGTCCTCAGAGGGCCTGGCCCCCCAGGCCCAGCCAGCTGGCACCCAGAGGCAGTTTCTGCCCCCGGATTTGGGCCAGGATCGCAGCTATCACGGTGGGGGGGAGGCGGGAGCTGGCTTCTGGGGTTCCGGGTCTGATGCATCCCTATGAGCATGGAGAGGACCAGGTACCCCTCAGCTGGAAGGCGGTCAGGGACCTCCCAGGACCCCCAGGAGCGGAAATAATTGTGTGTCCTGGAGGCTTGGGGGGTCAGGCAGGGCTCTGTGCGCAGAGTCCCTCACAGCTGGGCTCCAGGGTCCTCACGGTCAGGGGGAGCCTCAGACACAGCAGCGGAGGGTGTGTTCCCGCTCCGGCTCCCATCCTGGGCCACGTTTCGTGGTCCTTGTTCCAGGGGCAATGCCACGTGGTGGGAGCGTCGGAGGAATGGCTTTTGGAAGCTGAAGTGGGAACTGGAAATGGCCGGGGAGACGGGAGCTGACGAGGGCTGACACAGAGCAGGCCTGAGTGTCAGGTTCGGAGCGAGGTCCTGCTGGACTCAGAGGACAGGGCGAGGGTGGCTCAGGGATGGGGCTCAGGGGGGTGCAGACAGCACCGCAGAGGGCAGTGCCCTCACCCCAAAGCTCTGGGGCTGGCTGGCTGGTTTCTCTGCCTCTTGGGCCCTCAACCTCTGTCCCCAGGGGATCTTCCTGGAGGAAGAGACCAGATCTGGGGCTGGAGGGCTTGCCCTCCCCCCACCCCCAGTCAGCCACCCAGGATCAGGGCTTCTCAGGATGGTCCCCCACAAAGCACAGCCTGCTGGCCTGGGGTGGCTTCCCACGCCTGCCCCGTCCCCAGCCCTCACAGGGGACCAGAGCTTCTCCCTCCTGCCATTGCCCCCCAACCTCCCCATCTGCCTGAGGACCCGGGGAGGACACGGTCCCCCTCTTTGGAGGACAGGGCAGCATCCTGAGGTCGAAAGCCAGAAAAGAGGGGGAGGGGGAGGCGACGGCAGGCCAGCAGTTTGAACGTTAGCGTCTAAGGCCCGGCACCCACAGGCTGTGTGCGAGTCCCTTGCACCTTGTGGGGACCCTGGGCGGTAAAGGAGGAGCGCTCACGTTGGACGCTGGGAACCTGGGGCTCTACACTCCAGTGTCCAGGGCCTGTCTCACCGCAGCACCACGGCAGCCAGAGGTGGGGGGAGACGCGAAAGCCAGGAGCCAGGACAAGGACCTCCGAGGGGCACGGAGCTCCGTCCCTGGCTCCCTCCCCCACTCCCAGCGCTCCCACCGCACCCAGGCCGACAGCACCCTACGAGCTGCAGCTTCCAGAGGCCCAGCAGCTCGGGAGCACACCACTGGGGCGCCTGCTGGGGTGGAGGCCTGGAGCTGGGTACCCCCGGAGTAGGGGCCGCACTCCCCAGCGGTCCGTGCCTCAAGGGGCTTCCAGGCTATGGGCCTCTGGCAGAGGCCTCCAGGGCAAAGCTGGGCAACTCTAGGGAAGAGCACCAGGCTGCACCCACAGGCTGTGTGGGAGTCCCTTGCACTTTGTAGGAACCCTGGACGGTAAAGGGGGAGCCTTACTGCCCCCACAAAGGCGTCCACGGAGGCCCCGGAACCCACAACCCCCGGCTTTGAACTTTCTGGGCAGCTTGCTCGGGCTGGCGCCGTTTCCCAAGCGACCCTCCGTGCCAGCGGAGGCCGGGGCTCCTGCCACCCGTGTGGACACACAATCGTCGCATGCGGGACCCCTGCGGGTGCAGCCTGGGGCTCTCCCTAGAGTTGCCCAGCTTGGCCCTGGAGGCCTCTGCCAGAGGCCCATAACCCGGAGCTCCCCTTGAGGCAAGATCCGCTCGCGAGTGCGGCCCCTACACTTCGGGGGTACCCAGCTCCGGGCCTCCGCCTTTGCAGGCGAGATCCGAGGTCGGGGAGCCAGGCGAAGGGACCGAGCAGGAAAAGGACCCGCCAGGCCGCTCCCCGGCGCTCGGAGCAGCAGCCAGACACTGCGGGGCGCGAGGCAGACCGCGCCGCCGGGGACCCCAGGAGCCGTGGAGCAGCTCCGGGGCGCGCCCGGCTCCGGGGCGCGCAACTGCCCGGCCGCGGCCAATCTCGCGCTGCAGATGGGGAGCAGCTGCGCGCTCCCCGGCTTGAACGGGAAACATCCGCGCCCGCTCCTTCCAACGCCGGCACCTAAGGCGGCTTCTTCCCCGGGGTGCCCGCCACGTCCCCACCGGGAGCCCGCGCGCCCCGGGCGCCTCCTTTCCATCCGGCCCGTCGCCCTCCGCTCCGCTGGCACCGCGCCTTCTCTTCGCGCCCCCACCCCCCCACGCCACCCCCATCCTTGGAGCTGGTTTTTGCTCTCTCTCTTGGGGGAGGGGGGGCGCCCCGTTTCCTCTCGTCTCCTCGGCTCCTGCGCTCTTCGTTGCTGTGTTGTTCGCTCCTCCGTGTTGCTGTACCCGCTTCGTCCGATCGCCGCTGCCTTTCCTCCCCGGGCGGCTCTTTCCCCCGTTCCCTTGGCGTCCCGCCCAGCGCGCGCGCATGCCGGCCGCCCCCCTTCCCCTCCGTTCCCGTCTCCTCCGACGCTCGGCTCCGTCTCCCTCGCGCCCCTCCTGCGGGCGGTGGACCCGCGTCGGCTTTCGGGCCGCGCGTTCCGTTCGCGGCCGACCCCTCGCCGCCGCCTCCGCCGCTTCCTCCCTCCGCGCCTCCGGCTCCGGCAGCGCCCTCCGCAGGCTGCGCGGGCGTAGCCGGGCCCCGGCGACCCCCCTGGTCCGGGCGGGGTCCGGTGCGCCCCGCAGGGAACTCCGGGGCCCGCGGGAGGGTCCGGCCCGACGCCGCCGCCGCGCGCCCCGCGGTACCCGCGCCCCGCGCCGCTGGGTACCTGTCCCCGGCGGCCGCGATCAGAGGAGCCGGGCCAACTGCTTCTCATTAAGCCGCCGCCGCGGCTTTGTATCAGGAAAGCCGCGTTCAAAGGGCGCGGACACGCAGCGCCGCGGCCTCGCTCATTTCCTCCGCCGACCCCGCCGCTGCACCGGGGCCCGCGCGCGAGGCGCCGGCGGGGCGGAGGCGGCCGATCTCGGGGGGTGGTGGGGGGGATCCAGCTCGGAGCCTCCGCTACGGGGTGTGGCGGTGCCGATGGGGGCGCCCGCATTCCTCCAGGTCCGCCCGCGCCCTGGGCGCAGGGGCTGCGGGCGCGCCGGGCCGGGCCGGGGCCGGGCCATTCCGGCTCCATCTCGAGGAGGAGGCGCCGCCGTCCAACCGGCCTTCGCGCCCCGAGCGGCCCGGGCGGCTCCAGAGGGCCCGGCGGCGGCGGCGGTGGCGGCGATCGGGTGCGGGGACGCCCGGCCGGCGAGAGGGCAGCCATCGCCAGGTCAGTCTGGGGAGCAAGAGCGCCGCTGCTCCGCCGTGAGCGCGGGGGCCCGGGCCTGCGGGGAGGCGGCGGCGGCGGAGGCCAGGCCGCAGCCCGGGGCGCCGCCTCGGAGCTGCAACAGGAGCGACACGCAAACATAATAATAATAATAACAATAATAATAATAATAATAATTTTAAAAAAGCGCCGCGCCTCCTCCACCGCAGCCAGGCCCGGCGCTCAGGGTGCCCCGGCTCCGGGGAGGGGGTGGCAGCCCCAGCGCCGCTCCGCCACCACGCGTGCGGCTCCTTCCCCCGCGGCTCCGGGCGCCTGGGGGTCCCGGCTGGGCCCCGCGTTCTCGCCGCTCGACCCCCGCCTCCCATTCCCGCTGCAAAAAACGCACACGTGGCTGCCTCCCGCGCCGCCGCCGCCGGAGACGGAGGAGCCGCGCGGTGCGGTGCGTGCGGGCGGGCGGGTCACCGGGTGGAGAAGCGGGCGGGCGGGCGGCGGGGAGGGAAGGGGAGCAGGTCGGCGGCGCGCTCCCCTCCCCGCCGCGCACCCCGCACCCCGCGTTACCTTCCGCCGGGCCCGCGTAGAAGCGGCCGCCGTTGAGCGCCGGGCCGGGCCCCAGGTCCTGCAGGTACTTGGCGGGCGGCGTGGCCGGCTCCGGGAGGTAGGGCTCCCGCGGCCCGCAGGCCGCAAAGCGGGCCAGCCGCGGGCCTCGGGGCGGCGCGGGGTGCAGGTGAGCCCCGGCGGCGGCGGGGGTCCCCGGGCCGCGCGCAGGCTCGTCCCCAGCGGCCGCGTAGGGGTCGGGCCCGGGCCCCACGCCGAAGGGCGCGCAGCGCTCGGGGTCCATGCCGGCTCGGCTGGGGCGCACAGGCCGCCGCCGGGGCTCCCGGGTGCGCGCCGCCTGCGAGGGCGCCCGGCCGAGGGGGAGGGACCTGGGCGCCCCCGGGAGCGGCGGCCTGTGCGCCGCCGGGGCGCGGGGGGTGAGGGGTGGATGGGGTGGATGGGTGGGGGGGGGGTTTGGAGGGGGAGCGGCGGGCGGAGGACGCGAGGGGGGCCGCGCCTCGGCTGGAACCATCCACGTCACACGTGCAGCCCCCGCGCGCGGGTTAACCCCTGGGAGGCCGGGAAGCCCCCAGATTCACCCCAACCCGCGGGTGCGAGGAGGGAGGCAGCTGGAGGACCCAGGGAAGGAGGCCCTTTTGTCTGCCGGTTCCCCGGGTGAGGCCCCAGTGCAGAGCTGTAACCTCCGTCTGGAGGGGTGACGCATGGTTTGGGGATAGAGGCCTCCCTCTGTGTTCCCCCAAAAGGAATCGGGGGGGCTCCCCCCCCGCAGCCCGGGAGGAGACCTCAGCAGGTAAGGATTGGCACTTTGCTAGCTCTTTGCCCCTTTGTAGGGACCTGGGGGGAAGTTGCCTCCAGCAAAAAAAAACGCCTCCCTTTAGAAATCGCATTTTTCCAGGAATCGGAGTCTCTGGGAGTGGGGTTTGGAACGGTTCTGAGCTGGGGCTGTGTTAGCTGCGGGACCTTGAACCAGCCGCTGGCTGCCCTCATCTGACCGGTTAACCGAGTCCATCCTCCGTCCTCCTCTGTTCCTGGTGGGTCTGAACCGGGCCAGGCAGGGCTGGTGCAGACAGGAAGACGTGCAGGAGCAGGTGGGGTAGCACTGGCCGGTTCTGAGTTTGAGCAGCAGGCATGGAGTGACTGCCTTCAGTGGGCGCATGACCTGGAAGTTTGGGGGGGGGGGGGGGTGAGGGTTAGGGTTAGAGAGGCTCCCAGCAGCTCAGATCCAAGGGCTCAGCTGCCCCTGGCCTGCGGCTCTGCAGAGAGGAGAAGGGAGAATCACATCTGAGAGTTGGGGCTCCCCAGCCTGCGTGCGGGGAGCATAGGACTAACTAGCACAGTAGCTCAGAATTCCTGAAAAGGGACCCGACCCCCCATCGGGCGCTAAGATCCGGGGAAGAAATACCAGAGGGTCCTGCTGGCTTCTGTGTGCTGAAGAGTCCCACCGTGTGGGTCACCCTGGTTTTCTGCTTTTTTATTTTCAGGGCCTCCGGAGACCAGGGAGAGAAGTGGGGTGGGGGGAGCCCCCACATCGTTTGTATTTCATTTGAATTCTCAGGTTTTTTTTAAAGGAATCCAAGAAGCCTGGTGTGAACACTTCCCTCTTCCGCTGGGGGCCGGAGGGGAGAGGGGGGGGTTCTTGGCTGTCCTCAGCCGGGGTTGGGCTATAAATCAAGGCCAAACAGGAACCAGAAGCCTTGCATCTCCAAAGTAGTCATTAAGCCATTATTAAACATACCGTAACTTCTCTGCTGCCTTATTGGTTTAAGCACCACATTGGAGGTATTATGGCCATTAGGGCCCCTAATCACAGGCTTCAGCCGGGCAGCGAGGGGAGCCCCTGGGGCTGGGGCTTCCAGCAGAGAGGGAGGCTCGCTGGCTCCCGGGGAAGTTCCTCTCTGGCCTCTCCGCCCTAGGACTCCGTTCTCGGGGGCCCAGGGGGGAATCCCGGCACTAGGCAAGCAGCTGGCGTGGTCTTCACGTGGTTTTCCGGTAGTTACTGGGTTGCTCGGGTGTGGGTACCCGTTTTCCTTCCAGGAGGATGTCAGTGTTGATAAAAAGGGCGCCTTCGTCTATTCGGCAAAGGCAGCTGAGCCGCTCCCCGTGGAAGACACAAGTCTGACACACGGGAGAGGTGTCCCCCACCAATAGTGCCTGGCTTAAACGCCAAGCGTTTTGCCTCCGGTGATAAAGGAGGCCTTCGTTCGTTCGTCATAAAAATGGGCTATGCTTGCCTTAACCGGTGTGGCTCAGTGGATAGAGCGTCGGTCTGTGGACTGAAAGGTCCCAGGTTCAATTCCGGTCAAGGGTATGGACCTTGGTTGTGGGCACATCCCCAGTACAGGGTGTGCAGGAGGCAGCTGATTGATGTTTCTCTCTCATGGATGTTTCTAACTATCTCTATCTCTCTCCCTTCTTCTCTGTAAAAAACAATCAATAAAATATATATATTTTTAAATGGGCCATGCCCATGGATGAGGGATATTTGAAAGGCACTTACGTTTCAATGGGTGTGATGAACTGTGTTAACTAAAGAGACGGTTACTGCTGGAACCGGTTTGGCTCAGTGGATAGAGTGTCGGCCTGCGGACTGAAAGGTCCCAGGTTCAATCCCGGTCAGGGGCATGTACCTTGGTTGCGGGCACATCTCCACTGTGGGGCGTGCAGGAGGCAGCTGATCGATGTCTCTCTCTCATCGATGTTTCTGACTTTCTATCCCTCTCCCTTCCTCTCTGTAAAAAAATCAATAAAATATGAATAAAAAAAAAGAGAGAGAGACGGTTACTATCGTGACACTGTTCAGAAGCAGCAGTCCGGACTTGTGGGTTCTATCACCAACGTAAAGAAAGGCTCCTGACCCCGGACTGAACGGGCCAGAGGCTGGGGCTGAGCAGACAGACTTGGGGACTGCTACCCCCTTCCCAGACCCAGCAGCCCCCCCGGGGCACTTTCCTACTCACACAGGCCAACCTGGATGCCAAGACGTTGCTGCCAGCCCAACTGAGGCAGCAGGCGGCCCCAGCCTCACCCTCCGCTTGGATGAGTGGCTGGAGATGTCCCCTGGGAGGGTCTGGCCCAGGACCATGGAGGTCAGGGCATGTGGGGGAGCCTGTGCGGTCCCCTTTAAATCACTGCTGCAGACTCTGCTCTTGAGCCATACGTGGTCTGGGACGCATTTGATGGGGCAGGTGCATCGAAAATGCCAAAAAAAAATTTTCTTTTTTCCGTTTAGTAGGACCACAGGCCCTCACTGCGCAGACAACAGACAAGAGTGCTAGCTAGCTGAGACCGGTTTGGCTCAGTGGATAGAGCGTCGGCCTGTGGACTGAAAGGTCCCAGGTTCGATTCCGGTCGGGGGGCATGTACCTTGGTTGTGGGCACGTCCCTGGTGGGGGGTGTGCAGGAGGCAGCTGATCAATGTTTCTCTCTCATCGATGTTTCTAGCTCTCTATCCCTCTCCCTTCCTCTCTGTAAAAAATCAATAAAATATATATTTTTTAAAAAAGAGTGCTAGCTAACATACAGCCCTTCCCGTGTGCCAGGCACCCCCTCACGGGGCCTGTGTGCACTGATTCACTGACGTCTCCCAGCAACCTCAGGAAGCAGACGTGGCTCTCCCCGTGTTACAGAGAAGGAGCCGGAGCCGGCTGCCCCGGGTGAGCACAGCCGTCCAGAGCCAGGGTCTCCCAGGCCTCCAGCTAACACCCAGCAGCCGATACCACACGAGACCCCCCCCCCACTCCCCTTCCCAGAGGGAGCATGGCCAGGGTTTCTCTCTGCTGGGGGACAGGCTGGTCTCAGGTGGAGCCCCACAGCTGCCTTCCTGATGGCCAGGTGGCAGTTTCTGGGGACCCTCTCGGCACCCCGCTTGGTGGCCCTGCCCTCGGTAGAGAGCGGTGTCTGCTGAGAGAGACAGCGAGCCTAACACCCGAGAGGTTTACGACCCTCCAGCTCAGCCAGAGGTGAGGCAGAGCTCAGAGAGAATGTGTAAGTTCACTGTTCACGCTGTTTAAATGACCAGTTGGCTCGCAATAGCGCTTGGCACGGATGGACCCATCGAGATGAACTGACCAGATGATCCAGAAAATTCTAGCTCATGAAAAAAAAAAACACACACACAAAAGGAAATCTCTGTGCCCACTGAGAAAGAATTACTTTTAAAATGGGAATGCCCTCGACGGGCTGTTTCCATGCCAGTGTTTCACACGGGCTCATGGCTCAATGCACCCTTTTAATAAGAGGACCTTGCCGAGACCGGTTTGGCTCAGTGGATGGAGCGTCGGCTTGCGGACTGAAGGGTCCCGGCTTCGATTCCAGTTGCGGGCATGTACCTTGCTTGCGGGCACATCTCCACGGTGGGGCGTGCAGGAGGCGGCTGGTGGATGTCTCTCTCTCATCGATGTTTCTGACTTTCTATCTCCTTTCCTCTCTGTAAAAAATCAATAAAATATATATTTTTAAAAAATAAGAGGACCTACCACGTGACGGGCATTTGCTGGCACTGTGATGCGGCAGAGAGCGAGACGAGCGGACCTCAGTTTTCATGGGGGGTGCGCTCTGCCGGGAGGCATGGCGGTGTCTCCATATGAGCACAGTCATCATTTGGACGTGAGGGAGAAGAGCAGAGTTCGGACTTCTCGCCCCCCACGGGATGGTCAGTCGTTGAATCCGGGACCCTTCTGTCCCTACTAGCTTTTTGTTTCCACTTCCCTCCGCCTACACCCCAGGAAGGCGAATGCCCTCTTTCCCCCAGCGAAGATCCACCAGGGGTCGGGACAGAGAAGGGACCTCACCTCTGACATTTGTTGGACGTACACAAACTTCCTTCCAGACAGAACAGCGCCGTGACTTTTTTCCCTTCGAAGGGAAGATGGACAGGATCACCCTGGCCCTGTTTGGACTCTGAAACCCTCCGTGGGTCCCTGTGCGAGTTCTGGGTTTGGGAGCGGAGTGGGTTGTTTCTCATTAGGGACATTCTTCCGGGCAGGTCAGGCTCCGGAATGGTAAATAAACGTGCGGATCCGGTGCTTCCTCCCCAGCCATGATATTTGAAAGAAAGAAAGGAGGAGGAGGCTGGGGGAGAGGGCTCTGGCCTGTGGATACCCAGAATCCGTGCCTGGGATTCTCCCCATCCAGGCTGAGGTCGGTGCCTCCGAGGAAGATTTCTGGAAAGCGAGGGACCTACCCTGCTTCCCTGAAAGTAAGACATCCCCCCAAAATAAGACCTACTTCCAGTTTTGTCTCTCGCTGTCATAGAAGGCATCCCCCCGAAAATAAGGCCTCCCCGATCATCAGGCCTTCCTGGAATAGAAGGCCCCTGAAGCTACCCTCAGGCGTCTGACTCCTGACTTAGAGACCTCGCCCTGCCTGAACAGCTCCGGCTGTGCTGCGGCCCATCAGGGAGCTGGTTGGTGATGACAACGACTACCATACTGTAGACAGGTCATAAATTTTTGTTGTTGTTGTTCAACAATAAGTGTGTACCATATTCTTCCTCATGGAAAAATAAGACATCCCCTGAACATAAGACCTAGCGCCTCTTTGGGAGCAAACATTAATAGAAGACGCTGTCTTATTTTCGGGGAAACGGTATTTCTCTGCTTCTCCTGATTTCACCTGTCCCGCTGGGGAGGCACTTACGCTGTCTGTGCCCCGCCTTCACCCCTGGAACACCGCGAGGCGCGATTCTGTAGTTCGGTGTGCCAGGGCGACCCAGACCGTGTTCATTCTCCACCCGGAGCCTCTCTCCCTCTCTGCCCACCTCCCAGGGCTGAGAGGTGATGCTCTGTCTGGGATTGATAGCATCCGAGGGCGGGTTTGCCCGTATCTGCCTCACTCTCGGCCTTGGTGTGACTTCTGTAACTGGTTCTGGGGCGAGTGCCCGCATGGACCAGACGTCATTTTTTGGGCGGGGGGAGGAGAGGGTGGAGTCTTTGATGAACTCATGCTTTGTGTAAAACAGAAGGGACCAGGTTGAGATTTCGTGGCCATTTCCACACTTTGATCAGTTCATCTTATGCGTCGTTGATTCACCAATCCTTTACCGAATGCTGGCACTGTGCTCGCCGGGGCTGCGCCGTGTGGAGAGTCGGACACCCCCCCCCCCCTCACTCTCAGGGCTTTGCCGGACCAGCCAGAGCGCTCGGGACATCGTGAGGCCGTGCGACAGGCACCTGTCCAGGCCCGGGGTTGGGAGCAGCTGTCATGGAATGCTTCCACGCTGAGGGGTGAGGGGTGAGCCAGGGGCAGGCGTGTGTGCAGAGGGGCAGGGAGAGCGGGAGAGCGGGCCTTCAGGAGAGGACCCCCCGAGGTGAGAGAGAAGAGCCGGGCTGGGGAAACTGGGCTTGGCTGAGTGTTGGTGGAGTCTGGGCGGGAGGAGGGTGGGGGTGGGGCCAGGAGGAAGCGGGACAGTGGTGTCCATAGGATCAAGGGACACTCAGTGGGAGGCAGGGAGGAGGATGCCCAGGCCTGAGAGGTCCCCTCACTCTCAGGGGGAGCCAGGCCATGCCCAGCAGGCAGGTATGAAGGAACCGTGACTGTAATAACCGTTGCCGGAGCTGCGAGCTAGAGAGCTGAGCGCGCAGGTCTGGGGGGGCCTGTGATGCGGGGGGGCGGGGGCCTGGGTGGGGGCCTGCGGGCTTTCTGGAGCCGAGCTGCGGCTCTGGCGGGGAAGGAAGCCGGCCAGGGCCCCCGCTGACCTCGCTCCGGCAGGAAATCCATTGGTTCCAGAGCCCGGCTCCAGATTGGTTATTTTCCAGGCCTAACAAGTATGAAATGATCACATGGGGGGCCCTTCTAAAGAAATGCCGGCACACACCACTGAGCACCCTGAGAATGGGGGGTGAGCCCAGAGTTCTGGAAGGTGCGCCCCACTATGTCACAGACATAATCGGCCAGTCCGGTGTTTCTCCCACGCTGGAGGAAGACGGTCAGGCCTGAACGCGACAAGAGACCAGCAGAAAAGCAAGTGAAAGCGGGGAGGGAGGGGTCTGCCCACTCCTCTGGGGTCTCCAGCCGTGAGGTGGGGGATGGGTAATAATGATGATGCCCACCCCCGACAGAACCCCTACAGCCTGCCAGGCCAACTCCCTCTCACTTCATCTTCCCAGGGTTACTGCGTCCGTAGTAACAGTCCCATTTCACAGAAGACACCGAGATTGCTCTGTGTATTAGTCACCTAATGCTGAGTAACAAAGCACCCCAAACTTTGCAGCTTCCGGCGAAGTCCGTGACCGTGGGCCCCGGAACCCAGGGGCAGAATGGCTTAGGGGTCTGCCTTGCTTTGCCCCCTGAACCCAAGCGTGATCTTGGCCGGGCTCGTTTTCTGAAGGCTCAGTGGGGCTGCCGGACTTGCCTTCCAGGGGCTCGCTCACCTGATGGCAGTTCCAACCTGGCAGCTGGCATCCCCCTCAGCGAAGGGTGCAGGAGACTGAGGTGGCAGCTGCAATGCCTTTTGGAAGGTTGGCCTCGGAGCTCACATGCCCTTGCATCTGCCATGGCCTGCTGGTCACGCACAGATTGCACGTACAGGAGCCACCAGCCTGGCTCTCGGGGGGCATCAAGGAGGCTTCAGCCAGAGCTGATTCAGAGAGCTGCCCAGCCCCCCCCCCCCGGCTGTGCTCAGCGGGGAGTCTAACCAGGGGGCCTGGCTCCGGGGCTCTGCTGGCGAGGGGCGGGTGTCAAGGAGTGGCTGTGGGATGGGTGAAGAAGGGGACCCGAGGGGCATGTGAGGTGTCTCCGGGCCACTGGCAAAGCCCCCTGGGCCGTGAGAACCACACTGTCTGTCCTGAGGAGGACTGAGCAGGTCCCGGGCGGGGGCCAGTTGGACCCTGGCTTTTCTGCACCCTGAATGCTCAGCTGACCAGCAGGCACGCTCCTTGAGGCTTCCTCAGCACAGTGAGCTGATCTTGGGGCTCCATGGGGCTCATGGTTCATGTAGGGGAAGGCAGGAAGCAGACGCGCCTTTTCTCCGAGGAGGGCACGACGCCCTCTGTTCGCATTATGGGAGGCTTAGCATGGTGACCCCTGACCTTAGGCCTGGAGCTGACCGACGGGGGAGCAGGCGGTGCTGAGAGCTCACTGGACGTTAGGTCCTCGCCAGCCACTCTCTGTTTTATTTTTTTAATTTTTAAATTTTTTAAAATACGTTTTATTGATTTTTTACAGAGAGGAAGGGAGAGGGATAGAGAGTTAGAAACATCAATGAGAGAGAAACATCGATCAACTGCCTCCTGCACGCCCCCCACTGGGGATGTGCCCGCAACCAAGGTCCATGCCCTTGACCAGAATCGAACCTGGGACCTTTCAGTCCACAGGCCGATGCTCTATCCACTGATCCAAAGCGGTTAGGGCTTCTCTGTTTTAAAAGCTCATCTAATCGGCTCAGGAGATGGCTGTGCTGTGTCTCCTTTACAGGAGCTCAGAGAAATGAAGTCCCGGTCGCACACTCCTCACAAGCTGGCTCCACCCCCAGCGCGTCCCGCTGCCCGTCTCCTGTGGCTCTGCGCACTCGGGGCAGAGACTGTGCTGGGCAGAACGGGGGGTCCCTTCACTCCAAAGCTGGGGTGGACCCTTCTGCCTAGGCTTTTTTTCTCCTGGGGACACGAGGTTTGGACACAGGGACAGCTACGCAGTAACACGCTGGTAGTGAGTGTGACTCAGGCTGTCCCAGCTGAGGGGCAGACAGACACCTGTCCCAGCTGAGGGACAGACACGCAGGAAGGGCTGGTGCTCTCCAAGGTCACTTCCAGGTGGAGAAGAAAACCCCTGGGTGGTCGTGAGCACCAGAGCCTGGACTCCCCCAAGTGCACAGCCCCCGGGACCACGGACAAGGGCCGCTCCGAGCTGCAGCCGAGAGCCTGGGCCAGCCAGCAGCCTGCGGGCAGGTGGGGAGGAGGTGGGGGCCGAGGCCCGGCCACATGGACAGGACGTCCGTGCAGGGCGAGTGGCTTTGTGAAGGAGCCACAGACTGGTCACAGGTTGGGGGCACTGGGCAGGCCGGGGATGCGCAGATGCAGAAAGAGGAACCCTTTTCCTTGGGCAGTGGGCGCCCCAAGAGTGCGGAGAAGCAGCAGAGCAGGGCCTGGCCGCTCAGGAGGGCCCCACGGATGTTAGCATCCTTCCTGCTGCTGGTCGAGCAAAATGAGGGCTGTGCTCTGGGAAGATTATTTCGGTAGAAAAATAGTGGTGATAATACCTACCGTATTTCCCAGCGTATAAGACGACTGGGCGTATAAGACAACCCCCAACTTTTCCAGTTACAATATAGAGTTTGGCAGTTTGGCTCAGTGGATAGAGTGTCGGCCTGTGGACTGAAAGGTCCCAGGTTCGATTCCGGTCAAGGGCATGTATCCTGGTTGCGGGCACATCCCCAGTCGGGGGCGTGCAGGAGGCAGCTGGTCGATGTCTCTCTCTCATTGATGTTTCTGACTATCCCTCTCCCTTCCTCTCTGTAAAAAGTCAATAGAATATATTAAAAAAATAAAATATAGAGTTTGGGATATACTCGCCCTATAAGATGACACCCGGTGTATAAGACGACCCCTGACTTTTGAGAAGATTTTCCTGTGTTAAAAAGCCGTCTTATACGCCGGAAAATACGGTAGCATTCATGCAGCGCTTACGACCGGCGAGGCCCTCCCAGAACATTAGCTGACTGAATTCTAACTTCCTGTGGAGGGAGGGACTGTTATCCCATTTCACAGATGGGAACACCAGGGCACAGGGAGAATGAGTGACTCCCCCAAGGTAGCCAGGGCACCTGGGAGAAGAGGACAGTCTATGTGAGAGAGCCGTTCAGGGGGTGTGGCCAAGGATGTGGGAGGGAAGAGGCCTATAGGAGGAAGAAATGACAGACTTACTGCCACGTGGGCCAGCCTGGGGGTGATGGACGGTCACCAACCCAGAGAAGGGCGGCTGCAGGGACAGGACCCAGGGATGTGTCTCCAGGGGCAGCTGAGCCTCTGAGACGGTTTTCCCTCCAGAAAGGGGTCCTGCACTCGGTAGGCATGGCATCTGTCCAGCCCCAGCTGCCCTCCAGCTGTGGGCATGTGCCAGGCTCTGGAGCGCTGTGATGGACGCCATCCTGGTGACCGCACCGGGCACACCGGTTGCTGAGTGACAGTGGCCTGGCTGCTGGCTGGCTGGTCCCTCAGAGAGGATGAGCCAACCGAGGGTCCGGGCTGAGAGACCTTAGATGGGGCTGGAGGTCGAGAACCCCGCCAGGAATGGGCAGGATTCCTCGGAGGCGAGCAGGATGCTTGTGGGGAGGGCGAGCACAGGAGAAGACCAGCCCTGTGTGTCTTGAGTCCACCCGTGGAGATTCTGACACACTCCGTCCCTTTAAATGGCTGGGGAGGCTCAGTGGTTGAGCATCAACCTCTGAACCAGGAGGCCGAGGTTCGGTTCCCGGTCCGGGCACATGCCTGGGTTGTAGGCTCGGTCCCCGGGGTGGAGGCAGCTGATCAATGATTCTCTCTCACCCTTGATGTTTCTCTCTCTTTCTCCCTCTCCCTTCCTCTCTCTGAAATCAATGAAAATTATTTAAATAAATAAATAAACGGGTGGGAGGGCCCAACCCTCTCCCCTCCCCCCGGCTGCAAAGGAGGTGGCTCTCTCCACAGAGGTCCCCAACCTTGGGATGGAGGTGACGGTGATGATCTGAGAAGCAGCCCCTGCTCATTGGCCAGGGCACTGGAGGGGGCGCAGAGGCGGGGAGG
>JAAGEH010000340.1:13719-26711 GCA_011751065.1 Lasiurus cinereus
GTCGCCCCAGCCTCGTTCCCTCCTTTGGGACGGTCCTGGGGTCCCAGGAGGCCGTGGGCGGGTTCTCCCTGGTTCTGGTTCTGGTTCCCGTGTCTGGTGCGGCTCAGTGGGTAGAGCCTCCGCCCATGGACTGAAGGTCCCGGGTTCGATTGTGGTCCCGGGCGCGGCCCCCGGCCCTGGTGAGGGCGCAGGCAGGAGGCGGCCCACCCCTGCGTCCCTCTCACGTCGATGTTCCTCTCTTTGTCTCCCTGCCTCCCTTCCACTCGCTCTAAAACAGCGGTTCTCAACCTGTGGGTGGCGACCCCTTTGGGGGTCCATCAACCCCATCACAGGGGTCGCCTAAGACCAGCGGAAAACACAGATATTGACAATACGATGCATAACAGGAGCAAGATTACTGTTAGGGAGTAGCAAAGAAAATAATTTCATGGTTGGGGGTCACCACCACATGGGGAGCTGTCTTAAAGGGTCGCGGCCTAAGGAAGGTTCAGAACCCCTCTCTCTAAAAATCAACCGAGAAAGACCCTCCGGTGAGGAGGAGGAGGAGGAGGAGGAGGAGGAGAAGGAGAAGAGGAAGAAGAAGAGGAGGAGGGGGAGGGGGAGGGAGAAGAGGAAGAAGAAGAAGAAGAGGAGGAAGAAGAAGAAGAAGAGGAGGAAGAAGAAGAAGAGGAAGAAGAAGAAGAGGAAGAGGAAGAAGAGGAAGAGGAAGAAGAGGAGGAAATAATTCTCTCGTTCCACCGCAGGCTGTGAGATGAGCAGCCTCGGGAAAGGCCCGTGTGAGTGGCAGGCACCCCGGGGTCAGGAGACCCACCCCCACCTCCACCCCCTCCACAGCGCACCCCAGTCCCGCGCCCCCCCCTGCCCCTGGGGGCGAGGAGGCTGTGTTCACAGAGCCGGTGGGGCCAGAGCTCTCAGGTGGGGGCCCTGAGACCAGCGCCCTCACCCCCACCTCCACCCGCTGCCCCGAGGCTGAGCCACTGGGCCCCTACCTCACACGGCTCTTTCGGGAGAAACTCGCCCAGACCCAAGGCTGGGTGACCCCTGGCACTGGCCACCCCCCTCCCCCCGCACCTCCCACCCCCACAGCCTCTTTTTTTTTTTTAAATATATATTTTATTGATTTTTTTACAGAGAGGAAGGGAGAGGGATAGAGAGCTAGAAACATCGATGAGAGAGACATTGATCAGTCGCCTCCTGCACGCCCCCTACTGGGGATGTGCCCACAGCCAAGGTCCATGCTCTTGACCGGAATCGAACCCGGGACCTTTCAGTCCGCAGACCGACGCTCTATCCACTGAGCCACACCGGTTTCGGTCCTCGCAACCTCTTAACTAGACCGCACAAGAGAACTTCACATCATTTTGGAAACCGAAAACTGAGAGGTTATACCCCGGCTGGTGTGGCTCGGCGGTTGAGCATTGACCTATGACCCAGGAGGCCAGGGTTCAATTCCCGGTCAGGGCACAGGCCCAGGTTGCAGGCTTTATCCCCAGTGGGGGGCGTGCAGGAGGCAGCCGGTCCCTGATTCTCTCTCATCGTGGATGTTTCTGTCTCTCCCTCTCTCTTTCTCTCTGAAATCAATTTTAAAATATCTTTATAATAATAATAATAATAATTTTTAAAAGCCGGAAGTTCTAAGTTAGAATTCACAAAGGCAGCTTGATGGAACTGCAATTCACCCTGAAATCCTACTTCAAAATCTGCTCTTGCCCGGCCCACGTGGCTCAGGGGTTGAGCGCTGACCTAGAAACCAGGAGGTCAGGGTTCGATTCCCGGTCAGGGCACAGGCCCAGGTGGCGGGCTCCATCCCCCGTGGGCGGCGTGCAGGAGGCGGCCAACCCATGACTCTCTCATCACTGATGTTTCTCTCTCTCTTCCTCCCCCTTCCTCTCTGACTTCAGTAAAATATATATATATATATTTTTAATATATTTTATTGATTTTTCACAGAGAGGAAGGGAGAGGGATAGAAAGTCAGAAACATCAATAAGAGAGAGACCTCGATCAGCCGCCTCCTGCACGCCCCCCACTGGGGATGTGCCCGCCACCAAGGTCCGTGCCCCCGACCGGAATCGAACCCGGGACCTTTCAGTCTGCAGGCCGACGCTCTAGCCACTGAGCCACACCGGTCTTGGCAGTAAAATACATTTTAAAAAACAGCACAGAAAACCGGTCCTCTTCTCACGTGAGGGACCCAGGTGCTCAGAGTCTGAAACCTCGCCGCCCTCACTCAGTGGCTCCGCCCCATCCAGGCCACGGTGCTGCTTTTAGGAGGCGGGTCTGTGCCGGAATCACCAGTGGGGGAGCTGGGAGCAGGCGGGTCCCCACATCTGTCCCTGAGATGGGGACGGGGCTGAGTGGGGGGAGGCACAGGATTGCATCTGTCTCCCCACACACGCCCCTGGGGTCACTGGCCTGACCGCCTTCCTCTTCGCGGCCATCTGTGGGAGTGAGCGCACCCCTGTGGACCTGGCCTCCGCCTGCCGCTTTTTCTCTTTTCTTTCTTTTTTTTAAAAATATGTTTTTATTGATTTTAGAGGGGACGGGAGAGGAGGAGAGAGAGACATCCACGCTGAGAGGGAATCAGGGACCGGCTGCCTCCTGCACGCCCCCCCACTGGGGATGGAGCCTGCCACCCGGGCCTGGGCCCTGACCGGGAATGGAACCCTGACCTCCTGGTTCAGAGGTCGATGCTCAACCCCTGAGCCAGGCCGGCCGGCTGCCTGCTGCCTCCCACCTCCCACAGGCCGCACGGTTTGCTGGAGGGGAAACCAGGCATTAAACACCTGCTTTTTTCCAAACGCCGAGGACTCAGAGGCCCCAGGAGTCTCGGGGTGTGTGAGGAGGGGGTAGGAAGGGAGGGGAGAAGGCCCTGAAAGAGGCCTCTCTGACCAGCAGTGCCAACCGGTTTGCCAAGGGACCAGGCTCGGCTGCTGCCACCAGGGGGAGCTGGAGGCCCGGGATCGGGAGCCGAGGCCGGCCCGGCTCTGTGCCTGCACCCCCGCATTTCGCCGGCGGGCACTGCCCGGTGGCTGCCAGCTCTTCCTGCTGCAGGGACGGTGACGGTGTTCGGCGGGGACAGGACACAGCCAGGCCGGCTGCGGGTCCTCCCACCTCCACCCCCCCACCCCGGGCTGCAGGGAACCCTGGTCTTCCACACGCCTGTTCTCACCGGCAGGCCCACACAGGCCGCCACCCCACGCCTCGGCGTCAGGTTGTTGGTTTTTAAATATAAATATGTATTTTTAAAGTAGCTTAGCGGTATCTAGAGATACCTTTGTTGCCATCTTTTTAAAAAAAATGTATATTTTTATTGATTTTTTACAGAGAGGAAGGGAGAGGGATAGGAAGAAACATTGATGAGAGAGAGACATCGTTCAGCCGCCGCCTGCTTGCCCCCAACTGGGGATGTGCCCGCCACCCAGGTACATGCCCGTGACCAGAATTGAACCCGGGACCCTTCAGTCCGCAGGCCGACGCTCTATCCACTGAGCCGCACCGGTTTCGGCTAAAATATTTTTTTATTGATTTCAGAGAAGAAGGGAGAGGGAGAGGGAGATGAATGGGCAGGTGATGGATGGAGGGATGGAGGGATGGGGATGGATGGATGGATGGATGGATGATGGATGGATGATGGATGGATGATAGATGGATGGATAGATGGGTAGATGGATGGATGGGCAGATGATGGATGGGGATGGATGGATGGATGGATGGGTGATGGATGGGGATGGATGGATGGATGGAGGGATGGATGGAGGGATGAATGGATGGATGGATGGATGGATGGATGGATGGATGGAAGTTGGATGAATGGATGGATGAATGGATGGAGGGATGGATGGTGGAGGGCAGGGACTGAGCACAGTTGAAAGGGTTTGTTACCTCACAGCCGGCACAGGCCCCGTCGCACATTGAACAGCCGTCTTAGAGGACCGTCAGCGGACGGGACACAGAGCATGAGGGGCAGGTCTGCTCTGCTTCACCCGGAGCCTGGGGGGCACGGGGGTCCCGGACAATCACGGTCTCTGTGGTGACGGACGGGCTGGTCAGCAGGTGGGCCCCGCACCCGAGTCCCCCGACCTCCCGCCTCAGCGCCTCCCCTGGGCGGGGCCTCGGGGGACAGGACCTCGGCCTCAGCGTCCGGGATGCTCCGAGGCTCGTCCCTCCCTTCTCAGCTGGCGAGGCCCGGCCGGGACCCCCCTAACCCCCCACACACCCCGTCCCATTGGCCAAGGCCACGCCATCCTCCTCCTCCCTATTGTCCTCCTCCCCATCCTCCCCCCACAGACCCTCTCCCTGTCCCCCAGGCCCGGGTCGCTGCCCCTCAGGCGAGGACTGGGAAGGAGCCCCCATCCGCCCTGCGCCCTCCTCCCCGCCGGTGTGGGGGGGCCTGGGCGGGAGGGGGTGCGTGGCCCAGCTTGGCCGGGGCCTCAGCGATCTGTTCCGTGTTGTCACGTGCTGAGGGCTTCACGTTGGGCCTCTGAGGGGTGCGCTTGCCGGGAAGCTAAAGATACCCCGAGTCGCCCAGAATAGACCCGAGCTGCTAACAACGTGCTCTCTCCCGCGCCCGCCAGCTGGGCCTGGGGCCGCACTCCCACCGCCCTCGGGAGCCAAACCGGATCCACAACCGCGAGCAGGTGACGCCGGGCTGGCCAGCAGGCCGCGCTCCCTCCACTCGCCGGACATTTGGGGGTGTGGGTCATGGAGCCCCCCCCTCCTGTCCTCCCTTCCTCCCCCTCCCTCCTCCCTCTCCTGAGCCCCAGGTCTGTCTGGCTGTTTAGGAAACGTCGGTCCACACGCCGGCTTCTGGCTGTCCTCCCTCGGCGCCTGCATCGGGAGATTCTCGGGTTTCTGAGAGCGGAGAGAACCCCAGGTCCTGCCTGCAGGCTGCGAGGGTCCCCACTAACCCCCACCCCACCTTCCGCCTCAGTCCCGGGAGCCTTCCCGTGAAGACCTGCCTGGACCAAGATGCGACGGGTCCGTAACCAAACGGCGAGCGGTGCTGGCCAGGGGAGTGGTCACCGGAGGAGAGTGTGGGCACAGAACGCGCTCGGTGCCCGGCGCCCGGCGCCCTTGAGGGGAAGCCTCATCGCAGCAGGATTTGCCCGGACAGACGCCTTGGGGCCTGGCCCCGGCCCCCTCCGCCCGGCCTCCCCACGCCAGCTCCGGGCACTGCGGGCGGCGTCTCCACCGGCCTGCAGCCCCGGCTCTGGCGGGGACCCGGCCGGGGTGGCTCCCAGGCCCAGCGGGGCGGGCGGGGAGGGGTGTCAGCCTCCCAGGAGACCCCACACCCCACAGCGGCCAGGAGTCCCCCATGGAGCACAGCGGGAGCGGGGATGGGAGGCGTTTGCTGCTATGTAACACTTGCTGGCTGCTTTCTTTTTCTTTTTCTTTTAATATATTTTATTGATTTTTTACAGAGAGGAAGGGAGAGGGATAGAGAGTTAGAAACATCGATGAGAGAGAGACATCGATCAGCCGCCTCCTGCACACCCCCTGTGCCCGCAACCCAGGTACATGCCCTTGACCGGAATTGAACCTGGGACCCTTCAGTCCACAGGCCGACGCTCTATCCACTGAGCCACACTGATTCCGGCTGTTGGCTGCTTTCTTATGTTCGAGCTGTGGAAGGTCTGTCTGCTGAGCTGGGTGTTGTTGTTTTTAAATATATTTTAATGATTTTCCATAGAAAGTAAGGGAGAGGGATAGAGAGTCAGAAACATCGATGAGAGAGAGACATCGGTCAGCCGCCTCCTGCACGCCCCCCACTGGGGATGTGCCCGCCACCCAGGTACCTGCCCTTGAGCGGGAATCGAACCCGGGACCCTCAGTCCGCAGGCCGACGCTCTATCCACTGAGCCACACCGGTCTCGGCGGGTGTTTGTTTTGAGTGGTTGTTCTCTGGGGCGACATGGGAGGTGGGAGGCGGGCAGTGAGCGGCGGGTGGCGGGGTGCCCTGAACATGACCCCCCATCCGCCACGCCCCAGCCCGAGCCCGCCCTGCCGCTGGGCCTGGGGAGCAGGGTGCCGCCCGGACAGGGTGCAGCTGGCACCATCCCCTCCCCAGCGTCTGACTGAAGCAGCCGGAGGCGCTGGCCTCCTGGGCACGCGGGGACGGCGGGGGGCACGGTGGGCGGGGGCTGGGGGCGCCCGGGTGAAGCTCTGGGGAGTCCTCCCCGCTGTGGCCTCCCCCACCCCGTGGCCACCGGGGAAGTTTCCCCTTCCAGCCCAGCCTCACCCTGGGGGGAGGGTCCCTGGATTCTGAGGCCACACACACACCAAGCGGTGATCTCTGCGGTCACCAACGCGCCCACTGCACAGATAAGAAAGCCGAGGCTCGCTCTGGCCGGTGTGGCTCAGTGAATAGAGCGTGCGCCTGCGGACTGAAGGGTTCTGGGTTCGGTTCTGATGAAGAGCATGTACCTTGGTTATGGGCACATCCCCAGTAGGGGGCGTGCAGGAGGCAGCTGATGGATGTTTCTCATAGATGTTTCTAATCCTCTCTTTCTCTCCCTTCCTCTCTGTAAAAAATCAATAAAATATTATTTTTATTTTTTTAAAAAAAGCTGAGGTTCACCCTGGCCAGCTTGGCTCAGTGGATAGAGCGTCAGCCTGCGGACTGAAGGGTTCCGGGTTCGATTCCGGCCAAGAGCACAGGCCTGGGAGGCGTGCAGGAGGCGGCCGATCCATGATTCTCTCATCATGGATGTTTCTCTCTCTCTCTCTCCTGCTCCCTTCCTCTCGGAAATCAATAAAGAAATATATTTTTTTAAAAAGCCGAGGCCCACATTTGCATGAGGAGCCAGCGGCCGGGCCCATTTCACAGATAAGAAAGCCGGGGCGGCGGCTGGGATTTGCATGAGGAACCCGGCCCGGCCAGCCCTGCCAGTTCCCCGCCGTCTGCCCGGCGCCCTCCCCGGCCGCCCGGGGCCTGGGTGGGGAGGCCTTCCCTGCCTGCATACGGGCGCCTGGACTCTCGGGGCCTGCTCCCCGCTGGGGGGGTCAGCAAACCAGAAAGGGGTCCCTCAGCTCCTGGTCTCAGCGGGGCCTATGTCACGGCCCCCCCACCGGCCCTAACCCAGAGGGTGCTGGGGGGAGCCGGGCAGGGGCGTGGGTAGCGGGTGGGCAGCCCCAGGAAACCGTGGTCAGGGCAGGTGCCCCCCTCGGCGCCCCGTCCTCCTCTGCCCCGCAGAAGGGCCTGCTTCCCTGGCGCTGGCCCCAGGGCGGAGCCGGCTGCCCCAGAGCGGGGCCGGGCTGCACTACCGCTGCCAGCCGTCAGAGGGTGCGCGGACCAGAGGCCGCGGAGAGGAGGCCGCCCGGTCTGGTTGGTTCAAGGAGGGTCTCCATCCCCCAGAGCCTGCCCCCAGCAGTCCGCCTATGACCCTATGACCCTAGGACCCGAGGAGGTCAGGGTTCAATTCCTAGCCAGGGTACTGGCCCGGGTCCAGTGTGGGGCGTGCAGGAGGCAACGGTCCATGATTCTCTCTCAACATGGATGTTTCTCCCTCTCTTTTCCTCTCTGACATCAATAAAAATATATATATTTAAAAAAAAGAAGAAGGCCGAAAAACGGTGGATGGAGCGTCGGCCTGCGGGCTGGAAGGTCCCGGGTTTGATTCCGGTCAAGGGCATGTATCCTTGGTGGTGGACACATCCCCAGTGAGGGAAGGGGGTCCAGGAGGCGGCTGATGGATGTCTCTCTCTCATCGATGTTTCTGACTGTCTATCCCTCTCCCTTCCTCTCTGTAAGAAATCAGTAAAATATATTTTAAAAAAACGGTAATTAGGTCCCTCAGAGCCCATTTCCACCCGCGAAGACCCACAGGACCCCTGCTCGGTCCCTGGGCCCAGGCTGGGCCTCGGGGAGGACACGCGAGGGCGTGGGGGCAAGCTGATGGATGTTTCTCTCTCATCGATGTTTCTGACTCTCTATCCCTCTCCCTTCCTCTCTGTGAAAAAAAAAAATCAATAAAATATATTTAAAACTGTTTTTATTGATTTCACAAAGGAAGGCAGGGGGGGTCGGGGAGAAACCTCAATGAGGAGAGAGAATCATGGACCGGCTGCCTCCTGCACGCCCCCCTCCCGAGGATGGAGCCCGCGACCTGGGCCTGTGTCCAGGCCGGAATTGAACCCTGACCTCCTGGGTCAGAGGCCACGCTCAGCCAGGGCCAAGGGAATTCTGACCTGGAGACGGGAAGGAAGCTGGAATGAGAGGCCTTGTGACTCAGAGCAGGTGTGGCTTCTGGAGATCCTCCCACTGAGCCGTTCTCTCGGTTCAGGGTTCAAGATATCTCAGCTGCCCGGCAGGTCTGCCCCCCCCTGACACCCCCACCCCGTGCCCATGGGCTGGGCGCCTTCGAAGCCCCCGCTGGACCCTGCCCCGAGCACCCAGCCTGGCCCTCTCCCTCCCCCAGGACACCCCCTCCCCCAGGGCACCCCCTCCGAGCCCCGTGCTTGGGAGACATACGCTGCTCCCAGCTTGTCAAGTGGCACCGCATCCAGGAGGGCGGAAATAGCAATATTTTCGCGTTTTCAAATGCTATTTTAACACAAATACCAGAGCAACGCTCGCATACATCAGCGGGGCCCAGCCGCCCGCCCGTGCGGGGCGTCAGCTGGTGTGAGAAAGCGGGGGGCGGTGCAGATGGCGGGGGAGCCGGGGCCGCTGTTTCACCAACACGCGCTACCAGCCTGGCGCTGCCTGCTGCTCCCTCCACTCCCCGCCTCCCACCCTCCACCCCAGGGAGGCCGGGGCCTGGGGGGGCGACCGCACCTTCTCCGCTTCATCTGCTGGTTTCCCGGTCGCCGTGGTTTCGGGGGGAACCCGCATGAGAGAATACGGCTTTCCTTCTCCTCCCTCACTTTTCTCAAGCTGCCCCTGGGGCTCCAGAAACTCGGGGGGCGGGGGGCGGGGAAGAGGGGAGAGGCGAGCAGCCACGTCCTCTCCCGTCTCCTGGGTTCGGACCTGGTGCAGCGGGCACAGAATCAATCGCCCTCAATGCGCCGGCCGGCCTGGTTCAGTGGGTGAGCGTCGACCTGGGACCCAGGAGGTCAGGGTTCGGTTCCCCGTCAGGGCACAGGCCCGGGTGGCGGGCTCCATCCCCGGTGTGGGGGGCGTGCAGGAGGCAGCCGGTCCGTGAGTCTTCCCAATTATTGATGTTTCTCTCTCCCTCTCCTTTCCTCTCTGAATCAACACAAAAATGTTTTCAGAAATTAAAAAGAAAGGTCAGGGACCTGGGTGGCGGGCACATTCCCAGTGGGGGGCGTGCAGGGGGCGGCTGACCGATGTTTCTCTCTCTCGTAGATGTTTCTGGCTCTCTATCCCTCTCCCTTCCTCTCTGTAAAAAATCAATAAAATATATGTTGAAACTGGTGTGGCTCAGTGGATAGAGCGTCAGCCTGGGGACTGAAAGGTCCCGGGTTCGATTCCGGTCGAGGGCATGGACCTTGGTTGCAGGCACATCCCCAGTGGGGGGCATGCAGGGGGCGGCTGATCGATGTCTCTCTCTCAGCGATGTTTCTGGCTCTCTATCCCTCTCCCTTCCTCTCTGTAAAAAATCAATAAAATATATTTAAAAAAATTAAAAAGAATCCCCTTAAATGCAAGCTGAGGGGCCGGTGTTGGAGCCCCCTAATTTCCCCGAGGATGGATGAGGGTTGGGGAGCAGAGCAGGTCTGAGCCTTTCCTGCCCCCCATCCCCCCGTCCCCCCGTGGGAACATACCCGGGTCCTGGGGAAGCCACAGGCCGCCCTGAGGCTGGTCTGGGGGTCTCTCCGGGCTGTCCCGGCTCCATCACGTGGCTGCGCCCTAGGAGATGTTGGGGACACAGGCTCTGCGCCCAGAGTCCCGCGTCTCCCTGACATCCGCTCGCCCGCTGGCCAGGTGGCGAGGCCCTGCCGCCCGCTCTGCCCTCCGTGCCCGCGGCCCCACCGAGCCCGTCATCCGGGAGCCCTGCCCAGTCCCATCCCTGTGGCGTCTGCTCCGTGGGGGGAAGGTGCCGGCATGCACTCCCCAGGGCCGCAGGGAGGGCTGCTGGACCCGAGATGCGGGGGTTGAATCCCGCCCCCCAATGTGTATTGAGGCCCTGCCTCCCAAGGCTTAGGAGCGTGACCCTGTTTGGAAAGAGGGTCTTTGCAGCGTCGCCGAGGTTAAGCCGAGATGATGCCGTTGTAGGGGGGCCCCTGCAGTGCCCGGTATCCCCCTCAGCTCCCTCCCGTCCTCTCCCCTGAAGGAATATATATATTTTTTAAATATTAATTTTTTATTCAAATGTTCTATTACTTTATATATATATATATTATTGATTTTTTACAGAGAGGAAGGAAGAGGGATACAGAGTTAGAAACATCGATGAGAGAGAGACATCGATCAGCCGCCTCCTGCACGCCCCCCACTGGGGATGTGCCCGCCACCATGGTACGTGCCCTTGACCGGAATCGAACCTGGGACCTTTCAGTCCACAAGCAATCGCTCTATCCGCAGGCCGATGCTCCATCCACTGAGCCAAACCGGTCTCGGCTGAAGGGAGATTTTTCAATGTGTTTTTATTGATGTCAGAGAGGAAGGGAGAGGAAGAGAGAGAAACATCCATGATGAGAGAGAATCCTGGACCGGCTGCCTCCTGCAGGCCCCTCCCTGGGGACGGAGCCCACACCCCAGGCCTGGGCCCTGACCGGGAATCGAACCCTGACCTCCTGGTTCAGAGGTCGACGCTCAGTCACGGAGCCTGGCTGCCGGCCCCGGGCAGGGAGAACTAGTTCACCTGGACTCGTGTCTCAGCTCAGGTCCAGGAAGGCAGGCCCGGGAGGCGGCCACTCCCTGGGGCCCTTTGGTGGGGAGGAGGGGGAGGGGAGGAGGGCGGGGGAGGGAGGAGGACGGGGTGCGGGGGGTAGGGGGAGCGGGGCTGGGCGGGCTGTGCAGGGACCGGGCAGGTGGGGGTTCGAACCCAGGACAGGCCTCTGCTGGTGGCACAGCCCCGGGTGCAGGGCCTGGTGTCTGAGTGGGGGCAGGGGTGGGGGCTCAGGCCGCTGCGCAGCGCCCACCCGGACGGAGACCCCGCAGCCCACACACAGGCCTCCTCGCTGGACTGGAGAGGGGGCCCCGCCGGCTGGGTGAGCCTGGACCATGAACCAGGAGGTCAGGGCTCGATTCCCGGTCGGGGCACCTACGCAGGCTTTGGTTGGATGTGTGTGTATCTCTTTCTCCCTCCTCCCCCTTCCTCTCTGACATCGATAAACATATATTTAAAAAGAGTGGGTGCCCCCACCCCGGTGCCTGACGGGGACCAGCCTCCTGCAGCCGGGGGGAGGGCGGTGAGGGGGGGCAGGAGGGAGGTGGCAGCCTCAGCTGAGGCCCCACAGGCACTGTCCCGGCCCCGCACGAGGCCTGGCTGGGGCCGCAGGAAGCCATCCGTCAGCAGAGGGGACCCCCACCCCCTGGCTCCTGGGCCTCCCACCCTCTCACCCTCTGGGGACCCTCCCCCCCGGCTCCTGGGCCTCCCAACCTCTCACCCTCTCACCCTCTCACCCTGCGGGGGCCCCCACCCTGCTCCTGGGCCTCCAGCTCCTGCTGCCTAGGACAGGCCTCCCCGCCCCTCCCCACCCTGCCCTAAGGCCTGGGCGCACGGAGGTCAGGGTTCGATTCCCGGTCAGAGCACAGGCCTGGGTGTGGGCTCCGTCCCCAGTGCGGGGCATTTTGGGGGGCATTTCCTTTCCGGCGGGACCCGAGGGGCATCAGGCCCGACCCGCCCCGGGCCCGGCCCGCCCGCTCACGTCCTTTGCCGGCTCCTGCCTCGGGAGCCGAGCTCCCCACCACCGAGCTGCTGTTTACACTTCCTCTCCCCCTGAGCCTCCCAGAAGTTTCCACAAAAACAGATGTAGGTAATCAAAGACTTCCTGGCCCGCACAGCCTGCTCCCGGCGCTTCCGCGAGGAGCCTCTGCCGTTGGCGGAGGGCGGCGGGCGGGCGGGCGGCTCCCGGAGGCCTCCTCCGGGCAGGGGCGCCCTTGGGGTGGCAGATCCATGGTTCCCCTCCGAGTTCTGTGTCATCCTATCGGGAACGGCAGCTCGCCGCCCCGGCCCCGGCCTGGCCCGTTTCGAGGGGCACCCATAGCCACGTGGGGCCCGCCGGCCTCAGGCCCCCGGGGCTGCAGGCTCATCCCCATTCTGCAGATGGGAAGGAGGAGGCCACGGCTGCAGGGACTGCCTCGCTGCCTTCTGCCCCAGATTCCTGACATTCCAGGAGAAAGGTGGGCGCTGCCGGGCTCGTCCTTGGGGCAGGCAGGCCCGCTGAGGGCCCTGTCTCCGAGCCTGCATCGCTGTCACTTCTGTCCGGTGCGGGAGGGGGTCCTCGCCCTGGCGGGGTGGGACGGGGGGGACAGAGGGCCAGGCCCAGGGCTCCCCCCATGCTCCCTGCACCTCACCACGCGCCGCCAGTGTGGGCTGAGCAGAGCTGGCCAAATGATGTTTAAATTGGTTTTAGTGCGGCCGGCGGCCAGCATGGCTCAGTGGGGAGCGTTGACCTCTGAACCAGGAGGTCACCGATGCCCGGTTGGGGCCCAGGCCCGGGTGGCGGGCTCCATCCCCAGTGGGGGGCGTGCAGGAGGAGGCAGCCGGTCCAGGATTCTCTCTCATCATGGGTGTTTCTCCCTCTCCCTGCCTCTCTGACATCCATACAAGCACAGTTTTAAAGAGCACCCACTCAGTGCCTCCTCGCGCCCGGGGGTTGTCCCCGGCTGGCGCCTCCGCGTTCTCCCTCCTCCAGGGCGCAGCCGCTCTGGCCTCTGCTCTTATCTGAAACCAGCCGGCCTGTTCACCTCCCGGCCTCCCACTCAGCTCAGCGGGAATGCACTCCCCCCGCGTGGCTGGCCCCTCCCAGCTGCTCCTCCCGGGAGCTGCTCCTGTGGAGAGCCGCTCAGCACCCCTCTCCCCTCCCCTGGGGCCTTCCCATTGCCGCTTCAGTCACCCTGATCCCCTCCTTCCTTTCGC
>JAAGEH010000340.1:41281-53747 GCA_011751065.1 Lasiurus cinereus
GCCGCCACCCCGCTCCGCAGGGATGCCCAGGAGCCGGACAGCATGAAGGAGGAGGGCGGCCCGGACGCCTCGGCGGCGCACTCCAGGAAGAGGAAGGCGAATGTGGCCGTGGTGAGTTACAAAGGGCGGGCCCGCTCCGCAGGGAGGCGCGGGCGCCGGGCAGCATGAACACACCCCCCCCACCACCACCACCCCCCACCTTCACCTGCGGGTCCCCCCGTCCGGCCCTGTGGGTATGGGGAAAAGGAGGGGGTGCCCTAAAGGGGCGGCCGGCGTGGGCCCAAGAGAGCTGGGCGCCACCTGACGGGCTTTTCTGTCCCTTCTCTCGCTGTCTCTCTCTGTCTCTCCTTCTCTGTCTCTGTGTTTCCTCGGGGGGACGGCGTTTTTGCGCGGCGCAGTTTCTGCAGGATCCCGACGAAGAAATTGCCAAGATCGACCGGACCGTGCGGGGCCCGTGTGGCGATCAGGTGGGTTCCCAAGGCCGAGCGGGGAGGCCGGGGGTCAGCGGGGAGGTCTGGCCCACACTGGTGGTGTGGGTCAGCGGGTCTCTCGCACGGTCCTGCCGCTCGCTGGCCGGGCTTTCTCGGGGGCCGCCAACGCCAGGGGCCTCTGCCGGCCTCAGTTTCCGCCTCGTGGTGCCGCGGGTTTGGAAGGACCGGAAGGGACGTGGAGGGACCAGTCCTCACCTTTCTGCCCTTGAGGAGACGGAGCCCGGGCAGCCTTCCCCGGGGCCCTTGCACAGCCAGGGGCGGGCGGGGCCTCCAGCCGGTCTAGGGGCCACTGCCCCCCAAGAGGGCTCCTGACCCTGCTCTTCCGGTAGCGTGACCCTGGTCTGCGTCTATGTGGGGTTCATCCACGGCTTCTCCCCCATTCACACTTGTCCGGGCGCCTCCTAGGGCTGGGATTCCCTTCCCTCCACCCCCCACCCCCCTGCCCCTCCTGCTGTCTGTAGGTCAGGTTTAAACGGTGACCTTCTGGAAGGCCTTCCAGCCCATCGAGCCATGGCCTGCCGTCCGGGGCCGGGCCTGGCCGCCGGGAGGCCCGGGGGTTAGTGGAACGTGGGGCGTCCTGCGTGCGTCTCAACACAGACTTTTTTATTGACCGGCCGTGTCTCCCGCCCCTCCTTTCACGGACTTCCCGCCAAATCGCCTGCGTGCTCATGATATCATTATAATATCAGAAGTTCCTGGCAGCACCAGCGAGCATTATCTCCCTGCCTCAGCGATGGCTGCGGACTGCAGTTACCGCTGCCGGCCTGTCTCCCGCCCAGCCCGCCCGGCAGGCCTCGGGGGACGCCTCCCGCAGGTAGAGAGGCGGAGCTCGAACCCCACCTGCGCCGAGGGCAGGGGCCGGGCCAGGTGAGCCGGGGGCAGCGAGCGCATGGCTCTGCGGGCAGGCAGCTGGGCGTGGGAGAGCCGGGGCCGCACTGCGCCCCCACGGTGCCCTGCAGGAGCGGGGGTGGGGGGGAGCATACCTGGCCGGCTCCACCGAATAGCGAGCCGGGGCTGAAGACGACCTCCTTCTCTGTTAGAAGAAGACATAGTTCACTGGGACAGGAAGTGACAGTGCACCCCAAGTTCTCCCCTTAAAACAAGCCTTCAAGCAAGTCGGTGTGTGTGTGTGTTTTGTTTGTTTGCGTTCTCTTTTTGGTTAATCCTCCCTGGAGGGTATTTTCCCATTGATTTTAGAGCGAGGGGAAGGGCGGGGGGAGGAGGAGGAGAGAGAGAAACATTGAGGTGAGAGGGCCGCATCCATTGGCTGCCTCTGGCACGGGCCCCCGGGTACCTGCAGCCCGGGCAGTGCCCTTGACCGGAATGGAGCGGAGACCCTCTAAGCACGGAGCCACTCGGCCAGGGCGAGCGCGTGGCGTGGACCCTCGTGGCTTTACGGTGTGGGTCTCTGCTCGGTGGGGTTCAGGGTGGCGCTTTGCTCGGAGGGGGATTTCAGCCGCCGAGGCTGTGGCCCGGCCACCCGGAGGTGCCGAGGATCTCTGCTCTGGAGGCCGGACGGGCGGGGCCCGGTGCCGGGGCGGAGCTGTGGCCTGTCCCCGCCGCGGAGAGCGGAGCGGGGCGCTCGGTGAATTGCCATGTGATTTCTCACCAGAAGGCATTTGCGTGCTTGTCCAGAGATTAATGATAACAAGTCGGTGCACATGTCGGAGAGCAGAGAGCTGGAAAACTCCAGCTGCGGATGGAGCAATCGAGGTCTCGCTGTGTCTCGGAGTCGATTGGTGAAGCTGGCGCTTTTGGGTGACGTGGAACCTTCTTGCCCGGGAGTGACACGGAGTCTCCGGGTGTGCCGGGTCACCTTTGGGAGTCGTTGTCCGCTTGTCGCGAGTTTGAGCTGCGGCTCGGAACCTGCTGCCCGTCGTGTCCAGCGGCTGGCTCTCGCTGCGCCAGCACCGGCTGGGGCGGCTCCCAGCGTCTGCCTTCGACCTGAGATTCATTCCTGAAGGAAGAGCGAGCAAATCCTCTCTGCTCGAAGGGAAGGCTGCCGGCACCCTGGGCCTGGGTGGGAGAGGGTGGCCCGGCAGCCGTGGACAGGCTGCGGGTGCATTTGCAGGCCCGTCTGTGCTCCGGCGGGGGCGGGGGGCTGTGACGGAGACGGGCGCACAGGCTCCCAGGTTCATGTACAGGCCCTGTGGTGTCCCCTCTGGTCAGCGGGAACAGCCTTGGCTTTGGACGCCAGCGGGTCAGACCGCCCTGGCCCCTGAGCCTCGGCATCGTCAGCTGCCGATCCCCAACAGAATCGCCACGTTGTGCTCGAAGCAACCGGTCCTGTGCAGACAGCGGAGTGGGGCTACCAGAGGGGAGGGGTGGGAGGAGGACAGGTGTGAGGGGCAGTGGGCAGGCAGCTGTCAGAACGTTGTCCGCCTGCAATGTACGTGATGTCACTCACCGGTGGCACCCCAATATATTTAACATAAACGTCCAGTCGGTCATGGGCTTTTTGAGAAGAGGATGACAGCTTTAGGGAGAAAATTCCCGAAATGGCAGAATGACCTGAGTATTTTCCCGATGAGGAAAGCTGGGTGAAATTCCGTATCCGGCACCTTGAAAAGCAGCGCCTGTTGTTTGGGGTCTCATGGTGGAGGCCTCACTGACCCCTGATGTGGGTCTGGCTCCCCGGTGCCCGGCCTCGGGCAGGAGATGGGTCTGCGGGGTCTCAGGGCCTCCCCCGTCTCCGCGGGCTTCTCTGTAACCTGTGACTGCGGCTCCGCTGGGGTCTGGCTGGGCGGGGAGCTGCTTTCTGTTCTGATGGAGGAACACGGGGTCCCCATGACATCATGGACTCGGTGGGCCCTGCAGCCGCGGAGAGGCCCCGTTTGAGGCGACGTTGTGTTTGAACTCGGGGAGACGGTATGCTAGACGGCCGTTTACACTTCTGCCTTGCACTGCGGATGGGAGTGGTGAGGTCAGAATGCTTATTGGAAGCGACCTTCCACCCAGGAGAAGTTTCGTGGGTGAGTTGTCCTTGTTAAAAAGACGAGTCTCTGCCTCCGGACAGAGGGACCTCAGTGCCCCGCAGGCCGTGCCCAGTGCCTCGCCGGTGCCCGTGGGCCCGTGCGCCTCTCGCTGGTGATGACGTGCGGGCATTTGTGGTGTCGGACGCTCTTACACCATTTCGCTGCTCAGACGCCTCCTGTGAGAAGGGTGATCAGAGGATCGGGTGCTGCTCGTTCTCAAAGTCGCGGGTTCATGTCCGTGGGCTCCTGGCTGTGCCGGAGGGAACAGACGCTCGGCCCTGGCAGGCGTGTCCCCTGTGCCCTGCGCTGGCTGTCTCTGGGGAGACGGCGGGACTCCTGCCCATGGAGGGGGGTGCCGGCCGGCGCTGACAGACGTGCCGTGCCTTCCCTCCCCAGCCGTGGGCCGGCGGCGCCGCCTGTGAGAACCCGTGCTCCCTGATCCCCACGCCCGACAAGGACGACAATGAGCTGGCGTACCCAGCCTCCGCACAGAAGCCTCCCGGCGCCAGGCCCCCCAGAGCCTCACCCCTGCCTCTGCTGAAGTGAGTGCCTGCCCGCCCTGCGCCCCTGGGCCCCCGTGGCCCGGCGGGCGCAGGCTGACCGGGTCCATGTGCTCGCCGGGGCGTCTCCGCAGCTGGGCCAACCGCGAGGAGGTGTGGAGGGTCATGCTGAACAAGGAGAGGGCGTACCCGCGGGACCATCACCTGCTGCTGCGGCACCCGCTCCTGCAGCCCAAGATGCGCGCCGTCCTCCTGGACTGGCTGATGGAGGTGAGCCCCCGCCCCTGTGCCTCTGTGCCCCCCTACCCGCCCGCCCGCGGCCTCATCCCCCGCACACGGCCCGAGTCCCCGGGTTTGTCGTTGGGACCCTCTGTGTCCGCGCGCGCGCCCGACCGCAGCCTGGAGTCCGCGTCTTCTTTCCAGACTCTGCCTCTTCACGAGGGGAGTTCGGACACTTGTAGTGTTTTTTATTTTATTTTTATTTTCTTTCTTTAAACGCGTTACTGATCTCGGGAGAGAGAGAGGGACATGGATGTGTTGGTCGCTGGCTGACACATCCACTGGTGGTGTTTTATGTGCCCTGCCTGGGGTCCGGCCTGCAGCCGTGGGGTATGGGATGGGGCTCCGGCCGGGGCGGGACGTGTGACGGGAACCAAGCGCTCGCTGGCCCCGCGGGAGGAAACATGCGGATGCTTTCACTCACGTCGGAAGGAAACTCAGAGGGGCAGCCCTCCGTGACCTCACATTTGTGACGGCGCTGCTGGCGCCGGCACTGACCACTCTCCGAGCTGGTTGCAGCTCCAGGTCGCGCCTCTGCCCGCAGGTGTGCGAGGTATACAAGCTGCACCGGGAGACCTTCTACCTGGCACAGGACTTCTTCGACCGCTACATGGCCACGCAGCGCGACATCGTCAAGACGCTGCTGCAGCTCATCGGCATCTCGGCCCTGTTCATCGCCGCCAAGCTCGAGGTGCGCGGTCTGCGGGCGCGGGGCGGGGCGCACGCTGACCCAGAGCGCCCCTGACAGTGTGTCTACAGTGCACACCCTGCGTTTTTCCACGGGAGGCCCCACAAAGCTGAGGCACACACGCAAACCCTGAAAACGAACGAGAAGGGCGAGAAGCAGTGCGTGCACGGACTGCCAGGGTCACGCAGTCCATTACTCGGGAAAGTTAGGCCCTGGCCTCAGAGGGTGGCAGTCGCCGTGTGAGGACGAGACTGGGTGGCCCAGCTCCCAGAGAGGCCGCTCAGAGTGGGGGAGCTGGAGAGTCAGACTCCTCCCCTCGAGGGGAAGTTTGACTGGCTGGCTGGCTGGCGAGGGTGGGTGTTTCGTTTCTTTCCCTTTAACGCAGTGTGACCCCCGGGAGTGAATCTGCATTTATCCCAGCCAAGTACCCCCCTCCCTTCCCAGCCACGCACCCCTTCTTTCCCGGCCATGCACCCCCTTCCTTCCCCGCCGGCACCCTGAGAGTGAGTGCGGTTAGTAGCAGTTTAATAGGTGAGTGGGCAGAGGGGGCCGTGGCTAGTAGCTCTCTTCCTTCAGGAAATCTACCCCCCGAAGCTGCACCAGTTCGCATACGTCACGGACGGGGCGTGCTCGGGAGACGACATCCTCACCATGGAGCTGATCATCATGAAGGTGGGCACACCTCCCTCCTCCGGCGCGCACAGCACCGCGCCGCCAGGGGCCTGCCGGTGCCCCTCCGGCGGGACACGGCCGGGTCGGCTCCTGGGCAGCTCCTTGGAGGACCGACGGGCCGACACGTCTTCCTTCCTCACCCGCAGGCTCTGAAGTGGCAGCTCGGTCCCCTGACCATTGTGTCCTGGCTGAACGTGTACATGCAGGTGGCCTACCTGAACGACATGTACGAAGTGCTCCTGCCTCAGTATCCCCAGCACGTCTTCATCCAGATTGCAGAGGTCGGTGCCGCCGCCCCGGGGGCCGCCCGCCCCCCCTCCCCGCCCCGGCCGGCGTGGCCCGCGGAGGCCTGGGGCCGCCCCTCACGCTCTGTCCCCGCAGCTCCTGGACCTCTGCGTGCTGGACGTGGGCTGCTTAGAGTTCCCCTACGGCGTCCTGGCCGCGTCCGCCCTCTACCACTTCTCCTCCTCCGAGCTGATGCACAAGGTCTCAGGTGCGCCTCTCCCCGGGGCAGGCGGGCGGGCGGGTGGGCGGGGGCCACCGGGCCGGCCGCCACCTCGGCGCTGACGGCCGCGTGCCCTCCGCAGGGTACCAGTGGGGCGACATCGAGAAGTGCGTCAAGTGGATGGTGCCCTTCGCCATGGTCATCCGGGAGACGGGGAGCTCAAAGCTGAAGCAGTTCCGGGGCGTGCCCCCCGAGGATGCCCACAACATCCAGACCCACCTGAACAGCCTGGACCTGCTGGTCAGTCGCCCCGCCCTTCCCCCACCTGCTTCCCCCCCCAGGAGGGACCGTTGCTCGGCAGGCGCGGGGCCGAGCGCTGTGCAGCCCGGGCTTCCAGGTTGTTCTGGGCTGTTTCCCCCCACCTGCCCCTCGGAGCAGCTCGCAGTGGGTTAGCCCCAAAGACCCTCGCCCCCGCGCTGACTCTGTGCTTGTCTGCAGGACAAAGCGCAGGCCAAGAAAGCCATGCTGTCGGAACAGAGCCGGGTCTCGCCCCTCCCGTCCGGGCTCCTCACGCCCCCGCCGAGCGGCAAGAAGCAGAGCGGCGAGCCGGAGGCGGAGTGACCGCCGGCCGCCTCACCAAAGACAGTGGTGCCCAAGTGCCTGCCCGCCCGCCCGCGCCCGCCGGAGGCCGCCCGGCTCCCGGCGCCGAGCCGTGCTCCTGTGGATGGCACCGGGCGGGGCGTTGCCGAGCCCTCGCCGCCGGGGCCAGGAGCGGGCCAAGTACACCAGCCACCTCCAGACACGACGGTCTCCATGCTGCTAGGAGGGTGCTGCTTGGCCCGGTCGGCCCTCCCAGACCACAGAGCGCGGCCTCCGGTCGGCCGGCCGGGGCGCTCGGTGCTGAGGGCGGGCGGGGCCGCCCTCCACGCTATCTATCAGTTGACAATGTACAATGCCTTTTATGAACTGTTGTTTAAGTGCTGCTACGTCTGCCCGTTTTAATAAAGGTCACACTGTCTTTGAGACAGCTGGCTGCACGCGCTGCGTCTGCTCATTGGCCTCAGAGCCCCGGGTGAACGCGCGGCGTCGAGTCCCCGGTTCCAACCGCACGCTTCTCGAAGCTCAGGGCTTCCCGCCGGAAGAGCTGGGGGAGCGGGAGGGAGGGCAGCCTGGCACGCCGCCCCGGCCAGAGAGAGCGAGGCTCTGCCCGGCCTGGCTCCCACGGTGGTGCCCGGCTCCTGCCTGCCTCGCCCGCCGCTCTGCGTGGAGATCTTAGCGGAGTGGCTGAACTCTCCTTGGGAGGAGAAAATGCAAAGTCAAGTCTCACGCAGCCCAAGTCCCTGAGGTCATCTGCCCGCTGACCCCGGCCACCGATGGGGTCACCGTGGGTCGGCTCACGGAGGAGGAGGCCGGGCGGGCACGGTTCGCCGGTTCATGTCACGCGGTCGCTCCCGTTCTCGACGGGGCGGCCTCCATCGCCGTCTTCCTCTCTCACGGGGCTTGGGCGTGTGAACGGGCTCGTAAAAGGGAGGGTGAATGAGCGAATAAATCACCTCGTTTCCCACTTGGCATTTTTATCTCCTCCTGCACAAAATCTGCCCGATGTGGAAGGAAAAGCAGCCATTCCCCATGTGTCCTGTGGAGAGGGAGGTGGAGAGGGACCAGACGGGGGTTCTGACGAGGGTGATGCCGTTTCCTGGTAAAACCGCCCTAAATCTCCAGGCAGCGCTGCCACCGCGACTGTCACCCCGACAGCAAGTCTTCCGTTTCGGCCGAAAACAAATGTTTTTAGTTTTTATTGATGTCAGAGAGGAAGGGAGAGGGAGGGAGAGAGAAACCTCAATGAGGAGAGAGAATCACGGATCGGCCGCCTCCTGCACGCCCCCCACTGGGGAGGGAGCCCGCACCCCAGGCCTGTGCCCGACCGGGAATCAAACCGTGACCTCCTAGTGCCTAGGTCGACACTCAACTGCTGAGCCACATGGACCGAGTGGTTTCAGCTGAATTTTTTTAAAATATATTTTATTGATTTTTTACAGAGAGGAAGGGAGAGGGAGAAAAAGGAAAAAGGTTTCCTGTGGCTTGGCTCCTGGGTCAGCACTCCGCTACTGAGCCACACCAGCCGGGCAATGGTTCCCCCTGCGTTTTTAATTGATACATCATCTATGAGCCGCACCTCAAGGTACTCTTGCTTTCGTTACGGCTGTCCTCTTCCTCCAAGTGACATTGAAAGTTACCGATGCTCTGAGGCCTGCCTGCCCTTTCACCCAGTGTCTGTCCCCGGTACCTGGCCGCGGCCGGGTCCAGCTGAATGGCAGACAGAAGTGACTCAGCAGATGGTCAGAGAGCCGACCGGCGGGGACCCCGGTCTGTACTGACCACGAGCCACAAGTGACCATGGGCGCAGGCCTGGACTGTCCGCAGCGAATGGTATTTTAGACTCTACCGTCACCAGAGGAAGGGAGAGGGATAGAGAGCTTCGTGGGGAGCGGAGACCCTGCTTACCGGGGGCCCGCGGGCTCCTGGCCGAGCCACAGGAAACCTTTATTCTTAGTCCTCTCCTGAGGGTATTTTTCTATTGGATGTGCCCGCCATCAAGGTACCTGCCCTTGACCGGAATCGAACCCGGGACCCTTCAGCCCGCAGGCCGGTCAGGGCTCAGGCCTGGGTGGTGGGCGCCATCCCCAGTGGGGGGCGTGCAGGAGGCAGCCGATTGACGTCTCTCTCTCTCATCGATGTTTCTATTTCTCTATCTCTCTCTTCTTCTCTCTAAAATCAATAAAATGTATGTTTTTTTTACACGACACTGTCGCCGCGGGCGACTCTGAATCTGCCGGCGGAGGTCCATCCTGGTGGGTAAGTGAAATCGGAGTGATCAAGACTGCCCGTAGCCGAAACCGGTGTGGCTCAGTGGATAGAGCGTCGGCCTTCGACTAAAAGGTCCCGGGTTCGATTCCGGTCAAGGGCAGGTACTTTGGTCGATTTTCCCTGCCTCATCCCGATTTCATGCTGGACTCCAGAGCCTCGAAGGTGCTCCGATTCCCAGACTTCCGGGCTGTTTCCCCAGCCTCCTATGGGGCCATGGCATCCTTTAGTGCAGTGGCCGGCAAACCACGGCTCGCGAGCCACACGCGGCTCTTTGGCCCCTGGAGTGTGGCTCTTTCGCAAAATACCATGGCCTGGGCGAGTCTATGTTGAAGAGGCGGCGTTAGAAGAAGTTTAAGTTTAGAAAATGTGGCTCTCCAGAGGAATTTCAATCATCGTCCTGTTGATAGCTGGCTCTGCGGACGAATGAGTTTGCCCACCACTGCTTTAGTGAATACATCCTCCCTCCGCCTGCTTTTATTTTATTTTATATTTTATTTTATTTTATTTTGGGGGATGTCTATGTTGAAGAAGTGGCGTTAGAAGAAGTTTAAGTTTAAAAAATGTGGCTCTCCAAAGAAATGTCAATCATGCTGTTGATATCTGGCTCTGCTGACGGATGAGTTTGCCAACCGCTGCCCTAGCGGGTTTGGCTCGGTGGATAGAGCAATTGCCCATCATCAAAAGGGTCCTGGGTTCGATTCCGGTCAAGGACACATGTCCCGGTTTGGGGCTCGATCCCCAGTGGGAGGCAGGCAGGAGGCAGCCGATCCCTGACTCTCTCTCCTCATTGATGTTTCTCTCTCTCTGCCTCTCCCTTCCTCTCTGAAACCAATTAAAATATATATTTCCCCCTGTTGGGGGGTGTCCTCTCTGATTGCTGTGGAGTTTTCTCTGGGGGGATGGACCCCGATCTCTCCATACTGCCCCCCCCGGGGGGCTGCCACCGCCTCGTGCACCTGTGTGCGCAGGTGTGGCTCAGTTCCCCCTCCTGCCCCTCCCCCCCCATCACCGGCAGCTGCCCGCACTTTGCCGCGTGTGGTCAGTCACTCCGCCAGATCGCGCTGGTTTCCCTCCCGGCGGGGAGGCACCGTGCCGGCCCACACCTGCTCTGACACGGGCACGCCGCCCCCCACCCCCCCCACAGGAACACGCCACGGTGTGTGTGATTGGCTTTTCTCTGGGTATGAAAGGGAAGCACCCGCTTGTGCTAGGAAGTCAGACAACGAGGAGGCACACAACGCAGACACCGAGAATCCCCAGAGACGGCTCTCCCCCCAGGGTTGGTGGCAGGCAGGGTGGGCCGCTCCCCCTCCGCTCGCTGCGCACACCAGCCCGCGGCTGAGCCGAGAGCCTGCGGCCGCCGCTGCTCCCTCTCCGCGTTTTTTTATTTTTATTTATTTAATATATTTTATTGATTTGTTACAGAGAGGAAAGGAGAGGGATAGAGAGCTAGAAACATCGATGAGAGAGAGACATCGATCAGCCACCTCCTGCACGCCCCCGACTGGGGATGTGCCCGCCACCAATGTACATGCCCTTGCCCAGAATCGAACCTGGGACCCCTCAGTCTGCAGGCCGACGCTCGATCCACGGAGCCACACAGGTCAGGGCCCTCTCAGCGTTTTTAAAGGCACAGGTGCACCCACTCCTCTGGCGGCCTTTTTTGTTGTTGAGTGCCCGCCAATTGGTTTTCTCGCCCAGCTCCGAATTTCAGGGCCTGAAATCACACACCTATGGATGAGGACAATGTGGTGGAGGTCAGGGCAGAGGGTGGGGTGGGAGCCAGGTGGAGGGGAGCTATAGGGGCCGGGGGCGGGGAAGAGGAACAATTGTAATAATTTGAACAATAAAGATTTATTAAATTAAAAAGAAAAAGAATTCCAGGCCGGAACCAGTTTGGCTCAGCAGATAGAGTGTCGGCCTTCGGACTGAAGGGTCCCAGGTTCGATTCCGATCAAGCGCATGGACCTTGGTGGCGGGCACATCCCCAGTGGGGGCCATGCAGGAGGCAGCTGATCGATGGTTCTCTCTCATCGATGTTTCTCTCCCTCTCTCCCTCTCCCTTCCTCTCTGTAAAACATCAATAAAATATACTTATAAAAAAAAGAGATATAAAACAAGAAGGAAGAGAAGGCGTTGAGAGCAGTGGCCAAGGATTGCGTTTTCCTGGGCGGGCAGGTGCCTGACCACCGTTCACACGCTGGACAAAGCTCCTGTCCGGAGACGCATTCATTGCCCCGCCCCTCCACCCCCGTTCCCCGGCCCCCGTTCTCCCGGCTCCTACAGGGTCTGTGTCAGATCGCGGGGCTGGGAGGTCTGGGTGGCTCTCAGCTCAGCAGTGACTACCCTGAGCCTCAGTTTCCCCATCAGCCCCGTGGGCCGGGCGGACGCTGCGTGGAGTGAGCGCGCCAGGGGGAGCCCAGCCTCCGGTGTCAGGGCTGCTTTCCGTTTCTCCGCCAACCCCCCTCTTCCAGGGGGTGACAGAGGCAGGTGGGGGTGCTGTGGGGTGGCAGCCACACTGCAGGAACGCCCTGCTTCCTGCCTGTTATGAGAAGGAGGTTTCGTTTCTCTAGATGTTGGGGAGCGATGGTGCACAGGGTGCAGGCAGGCTGGGGGGCTGCAAGCCTGGTGGGGGGGGGTCGGGCAGCTGCCCCATCTCCCCCTAGTCCTCCAGGGACCCCCTGGAGGGTGACCTTTGACCCTCCGCCCGGCTAGGGCAGGGCAAGGCGAGAGGTGGGACAGGTGTGGTTCCCGGATTCTGGGGCTGCTCTGCCCCCCAAATGGTCCCCCTCCCCCACAGGCTGCAGCCTGGCCGCCAGTGGCCCCGGCCCCGGTGGAGGGATGCTGGGCCCCCTCTGAGCTGCAGCCTGGGGACGGCCGCCTTCTCCCCGGGGCGGGCCCTGCGCTGAGCGGCCGGAACATGGTCTCCCCAGTTCTGCCCGGGACCCCGGACACGAGGCGGAGGAGGGGGCCAGCTGCGGCACAGAGAGAGCTCCCGGCGGGGGATTCTGCGCTGTCTGTAAGTCTGTCTGTCTGTCAGGTCCGGAGCGGCGGCTCGCTGTGGCTGGACCGATGCCGCCGGCGCCCGTGAAGGGCTCGTGGCCGCACCAAGGCGGGCGGGCGGGCGGGCGTTACAAAGGACGTGGCTCTGTCCTAACCAGGGTGCCCCCGGGTCGGCGTGGAAGGTACCACGGGCGCTCTGGGTGCCAGCCTGGCCTGTGTTTCTGTTCACAGTGAGAGAGAAAGACCAGGTCTCCGTGCCCGAGCGGCCGGGCCCGTGGCAGCCTGTGCCTCGCTGCCCTCGGTGCCAGCAGCAGACGGTGGCTCATCACGGTCCCCCGGCCCCGCCCTGCCTCCTCCCCTCTGCTTTCCACCACCCCGGCTTCGGGACTAGGCATGCAGCCGTGTCCGTGGGGGTGGAGTCACAGCCGTGTGTGTGTGTGTGTGAGTATGTGATATGTGCGTGCATGTTATGTGTGGTGTATGTGATACGTGTGTGGTACATGTGATGTGTGCGTAGTGTGTGATGTGCGTGGTGTGTGCATGTG
>JAAGEH010000340.1:61879-73179 GCA_011751065.1 Lasiurus cinereus
CTCAGCCTCCTCCCTGCGGCCTCCTCCCAGCTCAGCCTCCTCCCTGCTCAGCCTCCTCCCTGCAGCCTCCTCCCAGCTCAGCCTCCTCCCCGGGCGGCCTCCTCCCAGCTCAGCCTCCTTCCAGCTCAGCCTCCTCCCAGCTCAGCCTCCTCCCTGCGGCCTCCCCCGCTCTCCTGGGCCGCGGGCGCCCTGTGTACTGAGCCAGGCCCCTGGTGGGCACCGGCCCCGCAGGCTCTCCATCCTCTGGGGCCGGGGCCAGGGACACAGAGGCACACCTGGGACACAGAGGGTGGGGAGTGGGTGGGCAGAGGCTGGGCGCTGTTCAGACTTCCTGCTGCTGCTGCTGTCTCCCAGCCCCCCCACCCCCCAGCCTCAGCCTCAGCCTCAGCTTCAGCCTCAGCCTCAGCCTCCGCCTCCTCTCCCATCACATAGGCCACAGCCCCCCTCACAGGCCTGGTGGGTGCCTGTTGTTAAGAGGCAGGGCCATCCGCCCCATCCTGCCATGAACGGTGAGGAGGCGGACCTCCCGGGTGGGGCCTCAGTCTGGGTTTAAATGGGATAAAATACCCCCCAGGACTGTGCCCTCCGGGAGGTGGGGGGGGCATGGGGAGCAGCACACACGTGTCCTGATTGGGTGAGATTAGCATGGAGCAGCTCACACATCTGTCTTAACGGGTGAGGTTAGGGTGCAGCCAGCGCCCCCACTTGCCCTGCTCTCTGGGGTGACTAAGAACCAGGCACCTTTGGGGGAGAAGCGCAGGGGAGCAAAGAGTCGGGCGTTTCCCTTCTCTAGATGCCCATTCTTACCCGCCCGGCCTGGCTCCGGGTGAGTATCGACCTAGGAACCAGGAGGTCATGGGCACATGTTCAGGGTGTGGGCTCGATCCCCAATAGGGGACATGCAGCAGGCAGCCAATCCATGATTCTCTCTCATCATGGACGCTTCTGTCTCTTTCTCCTTCTCCCTTCCTCTCTGAAATCAATAAGTATATATATGTGTGTATGTATATATAGTTAGAAGTGACTAATTGGGATATATATATATATATATATATATATATATATTAAAAAGAACACCACAGTCTATTTTGTTTTGTTAATCCTTGCCCGAGGATATTTTTCCATGGAGTTTAGAGAGAGTGGAAGAGAAACATTGATGTGAGACAAACACATTGATTGGTTGCCTCCTGCACAAGCCCCAACCAGGGCCCGGGCCGGGGAGGAGCCTGCAACCAAGGAAGGTGCCCTCGACCAGAATCGAACCCCCGGGAACCTTTGGTCCGCAGGCCGGCGCTCTGTCCACTGAGCCACACGGGCCGGGCAAAGCTTTTTTTTTTTTCTTGCCAGTTTGGCTAAGAAGCGAGAGGGAACAATAGATTCAAACCGGAATCATTTGCATTTGTGATGAATCCCAAGGAATATCTACCTTGCATTTCTCCAAAAAAGGAAAATTAAACCCATTTTTAATTAACTGATAAACTATTAATCAAATTTTTGCCATGTTAGGTGACACATTATTCATTTAGACGGAATGACTGTGAGCTTAAACTAATCAGACCTGATTTGCCCACAGAGGGGTGATTGAGATACGTTTCACCCGGCAATACAGAGAGCAAACGCGGGCTTTCACCTGATGGTGAGCGCGCACGGCTGCGTTAATAAGGGCAGTTTTTTTAAATAAAGAAAAAAAAAGAGAGAGTGAGCGAGACCAGCCTTTCTTCATCTGCATATCAAAATCAAGAAGAACTTAATTGCAAAACACATATTCCTGAAATCTAATCATTACAGGGCTTTAGGGTATTTTATTGAAGCACGTTAAATTATGGGCAGAATATTAATGGGGGAGCTAATCAAACCCAATTAGTCACTTCTAACAATAGCCACATACATATACAAGCCGGGTCCCACAGCCCCGTGGCCGCGAGGTGACTCTGGGGGGGACGGCGAACCTGAGGGGCACCCAGAAGCCTCCGTGTGGAGTGTAAAGCCCCAGGTGATTGGTTCAGGCACTTGGGCGGACACCAGTCAGGCGGTGCCCTCCGGCCTGTGGCAAGAATGCACAGGTTCCCACCTATTTTTCGGGCGAACTCGGATCCAGGATGGTAGCGAGTCCGCAGTCCATCAGCAAACCCTAGGAGGTGGCTGACCGCATTCACGGCCCGGTCTGTTCCTCTTGCATCGAAGCGCTTGCCAGCCTTGGTTTGGGGACATTTTCGGGGCCTGGTGACAATGCGGGGCTGAGGGGCAGCTCTGAGGAGCGGGGGGCAAGGCGGTGTGTTGCCTGCTGGGCCTGGGGCTTCGTCGTCCATGTGTCTCCTCCCCCCTCAGGGCAGAGCAGGCAGGGTCCTCGCTACCTGCTGGACTCTCTGCCAGATTGAGGCTTCGGGAAAGGGGGTTTAGGGTCCTGGAAGTCCAGCCTTCCTGTGAGGGGTCTTTAATATGTATGTAAACTGGTGGGTCGTGTGCAGCCGGCCGATCCGCGCGATGACTCCTATCTCAACTGTTGCTCGTATTTCAAAGCAAAAATCGCTCGCTCGACGGCGGCTCGTATCTCAAAAATCTCGTGTGTTAGGGCACTCGTATCTCGAGGTACCACTGTATATATAATTGATTTTAGAGCGGAAGGGGAGAGAGAGAGAAACATTAACGACGAGAGGTGTTTGCACATCTCACACTGGGGATCGAGCCTGCAACCTGGGCCTTCGCCCTGACTGGGGAGTCGAACTGTGACCTCCAGGTTCATAGGTCGACACTCCACCACCCCCTGAGCCACACCGGCCGGACCTCTGAGAGTCTTGGTGTGAGATTTCAGGTCAGGGAGCCAGGTCAAAGCAGAGGCCCAAGGTAGACGTTCCTTGGATTCATCATAAATGCCAATTATTCTGGTGTGAATCTTTTTTTTTAAAAAAAATATTTTATTGATTTTTCACAGAGAGGAAGGGAAAGGGACACAGAGTTAGAAACATCCATGAGAGAGAAACATCGCTCAGCTGCCTCCTGCACGCCCCCTACTGGGGATGTGCCTGCAACCCAGGTACATGCCCCTGACCGGAATCAAACCTGGGATCCTTCAGCCTGCAGACTGACGCTCTATCCACTGAGCCACACCGGTTTCGGCTGAATCGTTTTTTTAAAAAAAAACAACCCATGTTTTTATTGATTTTAGAGAGAGAGAGAGAAACATTGATGTGAGAAGGAAACATCGATCAGCTGTCCCCTGCACGCACCTCTACCAGGGATTGAACCCACCACCTGGCTATCAGGACCGGGAATCAAACCGGTGACCTTTAGGTTCATGGGACGATGCTCAACCAACTGAGCCACACCAGCCAGCGCCCCTGCTTCTCTTCAGGCCTGGCTGCAGGGCCCCGGCTCCAGAGCCGCACCTGCCGGGACTGTGCCGGCACCAGGGAGTGGGCCCCAGCCAGGCCCCGCCCCTCAGTCAGGAGGCTGCCGACCTCACCGTTCCCTTTGCCATGTCCGGTCCAGAGCCCGCTGCCCCCTCTCCAGTCCCCGGGGGACAGCCCCCCAGCCACAGCGCTCTACGCCGCATCTCTGCCGGCCTCTGAGGGCGGGGGGCGGCCATCCTTCCGTCTCCCTCCCTCCCCTCTCCCCGCATCACAGCGGTTCTCAACCTGTGGGCCGCGACCCCTTTGGGGGTCAAACGACCCTTTCACAGGGGTCGCCTCAGACCATCGGGAAACGCAGATATTGACATCACGATGCATCACAGTAGCAACATGTCATGGTTGGGGGTCACCACTCCATGAGGAACTGTATGCCAGAGTCGCGGCCTGAGGAAGGTGGAGAACCACTGCCCCATCACCTCCCGAAGAGATGATCAGCATCCAAGTTCAAGTCCTCGGCCTGCTGGACCCCCTGCTCCCAGACCCCCCCACCCCAGGGCCCACTGGAGACCCGGGTGCCATCTCGCCGTGTTTGTGATGAAACAGACGCAAACACGCATTTGGAGAGGATAAGGCAGAGATAAAATAAGCACATTTAAAATAACTTATTTATTAACAACACAATCTCTTCGCTCTCACCCAAATATTAATCACGATGTGCTTGGTGAGTGGCAGCGTGATTAAACGCGCTTCATTATTCCTGAAGATCTTGATTAACACTTTGTGATGCAGCCGTTTAAACAGCCTGGTCTCGTTTCATTTCGTCTTGCTGCTTGGTTGCGTGGCTTTGGAGAGGAAAAAAGGCGTCTCAGAAAGAGGCATGGGTCCGAATGGAGAGCGGGCGTCCATCAGTCGGGTACCCGCTTCCAGGCCCCCCCTCAGATGGGCAGGCAGAGGTGCCCGTCAAAGTCTGGCTGGTAAACGCCCCTGTTCCCTGGGGCCACAGGGTTCTCGCTCGCTGACGGGAAAGAGTCGCAACGCTGTTTTCTAGACATTTTATTTTTAATTTATTTTTAATTTTTTAAATATATTTTTTATTGATTTTTTACAGAGAGGAAGGGAGAGAGATAGAGAGCTAGAAACATCGAGAGAAACATCGATCAGCCGCCTCCTGCACACTCCCCACTGGGGATGTGCCCGCAACCTGGATACATGCCCTTGACTGGAATCGAACCCGGGACCTCTCAGTCCACAGGCTGACGCTCTATCCACTGAGCCAAACCGGTTTCGGCTGTTTTCTAGACATTTTATTTCCAGAACGACGGGAGAGTCAAAGGCTTTGTACATTGAAGAAATTTGATGAGGCCTGGCTGGTGTGGCTCCATGGATAGAGCCCGGGCCTGCAGACTGCAGGGTCCTGGGTTCGATTCCGGTCAAAGGCACGTTCCTCGGTTGCAGGCTCGTAGAGGGCGTATAAGAGGCAGCCAATCAGCGTGTTTCCCTTTGTCTGCTCTCCCTTCCTCTCTGAAAATTGACGGAGAAAGATCCTCGTGTGAAAACTAACTAACTAGCTAGCTAGCTATATAAATAAACAAATAAATAAATAGCTACATAAATAAACAAACAAAAAGTGTTGCCCTTAACATTTAAAAAAATATATTTTATTGATTTTTTACAGAGAGGAAGGAAGAGGGATAGTTAGAAACATCGATCAGCTGCCTCCTGCAAGCCCCCTACTGGAGATGTGCCCACAAGCAAGGTACATGCCCCCGATCAGAATCGAACCTGGGACCATAGGCTGATGCTCTATCCACAGCCAAACCGGTTTTGGCGCCCTTAACATTTTTTGTTGATGATATTCCTACTTCACGCTCACCAATGCTGTACCGAGTCACCTTCTACCGCAGTTCAGGCTGGGCTACAAGCCTCTGTTTCTTCTTCCCGGTTTCCAGCGTGAGACGTTAACCTATTTCATTTTCACCGACCCAGTAAGTGAAATAGGCCGTCGATCCCAGGTGCGCCTCCCGGTGTCAGGGGCTGGGTAATTCCCACTGCGCACTGGCTCGTCCGCGCTCCTCTCCTCTGCACTGCGCGGGCCTGGTCCCTGTGCCCTTTTAGAATAAGTCCTCTGCGTGCTCTTCAAAATTTTGTGAGACCCAAACCCGACAGGTCCCACCCCCTGGCAGGACAGGGGGCACAGCCTCAGGACCCCAGGCCGGCACCGAACAGGGGGCTCGGTGTCAGGTCCCCCAACCCAGCCTTGGGTCCCCTTCCGAGGACGTGACAATTTGCATATTCGCTCTTTATTGTATAGGCTTTGCCTAAGGATGCTTTCCCCTCCCCAAAGCACGTAAGAACTCCAGAATTTGCTCCTCTATCGTGTTTATAATACTTTGTATGGTTTTGAGTCTTTTTTAAAATATATTTTATTGATTTTTCACAGAGAGGAAGGGAGAGGGACATAAAGCAGAAACATCAATGAGAGAGACATCGATCAGCCGCCTCCTGCACACCCCCTACTGGGGATGCGCCCGCAACCAATGTACATGCCCTTGACCGGAATCAAACCTGGGACCTTTCAGTCCGTAGGCCAACGCTCTATCCACTGAGCCACACCGGTCTCGGCTTGAGTCTTTTTAAAATATGTTTTTATTGATTACTGAGAGAGGAAGGGCGAGGACGGTTTCTCCTTCCCCGCACACCCCACACCCAGGCATGGAGCTGTAACCGGGGCAGGTGCCCTGACCCGGAATCCAACAGTGACCTCCTGGCTCCTGGGTTGAGGCTCCACCCCTGAGCCCCGCTGGCAGACGGTAGTTTGGGCTGGTGATGTGGAGCTGGGTACATGATTCTTCTCCGAAACCCTGGGCAGTTATTCCAACGGCGTTGATGGAATAATCCCTCCGTTCCCACCTCCTCCCTCCTTTCGAACCTGTGTCGTTTCACCGCCTTCATTTCGGGCAGCTCCTGGCGAGCCTGCCCCGCCCGGCGGGCCCCTCAGCCTGTGTCAACACGGCGCTGTTTGCCCGGGATTTGCAGGCAGCGCGCTCCCACCTGCTCTTTCCCCGCGAGCCGTATGCGTGGCATTTACCCTTCCGATGGACTTGAGCACATTAACGAGTTCATCACCAGGTCTGCGTGGACGTGGTGTGGGGGCGACTCGAGGACAGGGAACCGTTGGTAGAGCATCATCACAGCCCGGCCACCGTGGGTCCTCGCCTGCGGCCTGGGTTTGAGAAATCCTCGCCGGGGAACCGGGTCGTCAGCGAGAACCGCTGGGCTCGGGACTCTGGGTCTGTGGTTCTGACAGGGACCTGGTGACACGCTCCCACTCCCCTGGAGGCATCAGCCCAAACCCAGGTGTGGGGGCACTGGCTGGAAAGCAGGTATCTGCGTGCGTGGTACCGTGCACCCCGTACATCTCTGCGTGTGATTGCCCGTCTGGTGCTCTGTGTCCACGGGGGATGGATGTCTTTTAGGGCCGGAGCCCTATTCTGATGACTTTTATTTTATTTTATTTTTTAACATATTTTATTGCTGAAACCGGTTTGGCTCAGTGGATGGAGCGTCAGCCTGTGGACTGAAAGGTCCCGGGTTCGATTCCGGTCAAGGGCATGTATCCTGGTTGCGGGCACATCCCCAGTGGGGGGCGTGCAGGAGGCGGCTGATCGATGTCTCTCTCTCATCGATGTTTCTAACTCTCTATCCCTCTCCTTTCCTCTCTGTAAAAAATCAATAAAATATATTTAAAAATATATATTTTATTGATTTTTTTTTTACAGAGAAACATCAACTAGCTGCCTCCTGCACACCCCTCACTGGGGATGTGCCTGCAACCAAAGTAACGTGCCCTTGACCGGAATTGAACCTGGGACCCATCAGTCCACGGGCTGGCTGATGCTCTATCCACTGAGCCACACCGGTTTCGCCTATTCTGATGATTTTGTATCTTACAGCTGGCTCATAGTAACAGCTCACAACGCTTTTGCCAAATGAATGAGAGAATGAATGAATGAATGAATGAATGAAATAAAGTGACATCGAAGGGACCCCACACAGAGCACAACCATCTCCTCCCGAGTGAGTGGAGTGTGGATCCCCTTACACTCTTTCTGCTTTGCTATATGTTTTATTTATTTATTTATTTTTTGTGAAAACGTATGATCTTGTACTTTAAAAAAAAGAGAGAGAAAAGATGATTTTCACTTGGAGAAAGAGGGCAGCCGTAACGAAAGCAAGAGTACCTTAAGGTGCGGCTCATAGATTATGTGTCAATTAAAAACACAGGGGGAACATTGCCTGGCTGGTGTGGCTCAGTAGTGGAGTGCTGACCCAGGAGCCAGGAGGTCCCGGGTTCAATTCCCGGTCAGGGCTCAGGCCTGGGTGGTGAGCGTCATCCCCAGTGGGGGGCGTGCAGGAGGCAGCCGATTGACGTCTCTCTCTCATCGATGTTTCTGGCTCTCTCTCCCTCTCCCTTCCTCTCTGTGAAAAATCAATAAGATATATATAAAAAATTTTTAGAGCAGGTTTAGGTTCACAGCTATTTATGTACACTGAGTGGCCAGATTATGATGATCTCTGAATGCATAATAATCTGACTCCTCAGTGTATATATTAAGAGGGGGGCCCAGAGTCAAGTCCCCGCCCACCCACATGCGCCTCAAAGTTGCAAGACCTAGACCCTGCCGCTCCCCTCTTCCCCCTCCCCCCTCCCTCCCCTGCTTTGGGCTAGATCCAGAACCATCCAGTCCCCCCTTGTCAAGCCCAGCTGCACAGGGAGCATAAGCCTCAGGTCCCCTGGCCTGGTGCTAGGACAGGGGCATGGCCTAAGGTCCCCCAGATGGGGTAGGGGCATGCCCTGAGGTCCCCTGTCAAGCCCTGCAGGGTGGGGGACAGGGCCGGGGGAGGGCTTACCCTCAGGTCCCTGCTGATTGCTCGTTAAGGCTCCTTAAGGGAACTTGGCCTCAGCTGTGGGTGCAGCCATCTTTGTGAGGGAGTGGTGGTCAATTAGCATCTTCCCTCTCTATTAGATAGGATATTAGAGGCCCGGTGCATGAATTCGTGCATGGGTGGGGTCTGGTCAGCCTGGCCAGGCAGAGGGGCCATGGGTGGTTGGCTGGCCTGTCTGCAGGCCAAACTGGTCAAGGGGACAATTTGCATATTAGCCTTTTATGATGTAGGATAGACACTGAGTGGCCAGTTTATTGTGCGTTCAGAAATCATCATAATCTGGCCACTCAGTGTATATGTTTTTTTAAAATATATTTTATTGCCTTTTCACAGAGAGGAAGGGAGAGAGATAGAAAGTCAGAAACATCGATGAGAGAGAGACATCGATCATCTGCCTCCTGCACGCCCCACAGTGGAGATGTGCCCGCAAGCAAGGTACATGCCCCCGACCGGAATCGAACCTGGGACCTTTCAGTCCGCAAGTCGACGCTCTATCCACTGAGCCAAACCGGTCTCGGCTATGTGTTTTTTTTTAATAAATATGTTTTATTGATTTCGGAGAGGAAGGGAGAGGGAGAGAGAAACATTAATGATGAGAGAGAACCATTGGCTGTCCGCCTCCTGCACACCTCGCCCTGGGGATTGAGCCTGCAACCCTAGCATGTGCCCCGATCGGGAATGGAACCCTGACCTTCCACTTTCTTCGACACTCAGCTACTGAGCCACGCTGGCTGGCCGGGCCTTATGTGAATGTCTTAATACTTTATCTCAGTGGAAAACACATTCAAGTGTGACCTCCGCTCAGAGCAGAACAGCTATAAAGGAAGAATTTCCTACAGTCACACCTCTGTCCACATGGCCGTCCATCACTGGCCATGGGTCTGGCTGAGGTTGCTGGACAGGGCGGGTTCCCCAGACCGGGCCCCGGAAGCACTGCCCCCGAGCTGTGGCCATACAGACATCGTGGTTCAGCAGGTCTGGAGGTGGGCCCAGGACTTAAAACATAATTCCACAAAATTTGAACCTCACTGGATCTTGGATGATATTAAAGAGTTATTATTATTATTTGTTAATCTCTGCTCCTCCGAGGCTAACTACTTCCGATTCCTCATGTAATTAGGTTCACCTAGAGCAGTGGTTCTCAACCTTCCTAATGCCACGACCCTTTAAAGATTTTTTTATATATATATTTTATTGATTTTTCACAGAGAGGAAGAGAGAGGGATAGAAAGCTGGAAACATTGATAAGAGAGAGACATCGATCAGCCACCTCCTGCACACCCCCCACTGGGGACGTGCCTGCAACCAAGGTACATGCCCCTGACTGGAATCGAACCCGGGACCTTCCAGTCCACAGGCCAACACTCTATCCACTGAGCCACACCGGTTTCGGCTGCCGCGACCCTTTAATACAGCTCCTCATGTAAAATTATTTCCTTTGCTACTTTATAACTGTAATTTTGCTACTGTTATGAACTGTAATGTAAATATCTGATATGCAGGATGTATTTTCATTGTTACAAATGGAACATAATTAAAGCATAGGGATGAATCACAAAAACAATATGTAATTATATATTGTGAAATATTTATTTCTAATGACAAATAAATGAAATGTTGTCTTGAATCGTGGTGCAGCATGGGTAACAGTCTTCCTAGGACAACAGTAAACTGCATTGCTACACTTTGCGACACTGAGGAGCGGTGTGTTGGTTCCTCAGACCATGGGAAATAGGTGTTTTCCGATCTTAGGCGACCCCTGCGAAAGGGTCGTTCGACCCCCAGAGGGGTCGCGACCCACAGGTTGAGAACCGGTGACCTAGAGGGTCACATATGCCAGGGGCCCGGGGGGGGGTTGGGGGGGGGGAGGGGGGAGCCGCTACGCACCAGGTACAAAGTTTCCATTACGCTCATTAGGTTCTGAGAGACCTGCTGGGTAACACGGTTAACAACATTGTGCCCTTCAGTCTGTCCAGACGCCAGGTCTCAGGGGAAACATTGTTACCGCGGTAGCCCAAAGGATAATTGTAGCGACTTCTCTTAGGTTTGCCCAGGCTGTTCTGGTGATATTCTTACAAAAAGTGTTTACTTTTAGAGACATACGCCGAGGTAGTTGCAAGTGGAATGATACAAAGTAGAGCATTTGCTTCCAGTTGACTAGGTGGGGAGGCTGTGTGGGAGAAACTGGTCAGGAGCCCATCGTTTCGGAAGCTGAGCGATGGAAATGCAGTTTGTGCCTGGGGAGAACATGTAGAAAGGGAGGTGCTGGTGGGTGCTGGAGGAGAGGGGTGGGGCTTCTAGGGATGGAATAGCAGGGAAGCCTGGTTATTGATGAACACCTTTTTATTGATTTCAGAGAGAGGGAGGGAGAGAGAGTAACATCAATGATGAGAGAGAGAATCATGAGTTGCAAGCTCCGTCCTGGGGATGGATGGAGCCTTGCCACCCGGGCAGGTGCCCTGACCAGCAACCCAACCGTGACCTCCTGGTTCACAGGGTCGATTCTCCACCACCAAGCCACCACGCTGGTGGGGCAGAAGCCTGGTTATTTATTTATATACGTATTTTTATGGATTTTTTTTTTTCAGAGAGGAAGGGAGAGGGATAGAGAGTCAGAAACATCCATGAGAGAGAGACATCCATCAGCTGCCTCCTGCAGGCCCCCCACTGGGGATGTGCCCGCCACCCAGGTCCCTGCCCTTGACCGGCATCGAACCGGGGACCCTTCAGTCCGCAGGCCGACGCTCTAACCGCTGAGCCACCCCGGTTTGGGCAAAGCCTGGTTATTTAAACTGCGCGTCCCGAGTGAGGCCAAGGAGCCGGCCGCGGGGCGAGCTGGAGGAAGTCCTGCAGGCATCCACACACGTGCAGATGCAATTGCCGTTCCGAGTGCATGCAACTGCGCTTCCGAGTGCGTGCAACTGCGCTTCCGAGTGCGTGCAACTGCGCTTCCGAGACTGCGCTTCCGAGTGCATGCAACTGCGCTTCCGAGTGCATGCAACT
>JAAGEH010000340.1:83774-93774 GCA_011751065.1 Lasiurus cinereus
CGGGGAGGGGAGGGAGGATGCAGACAGCTGCTTTCCTGTGGAAGCCATCCCGCACGGTGCGTGTGGCCGTTGGGGTTTGGTGTACATAGACCGGTTTTAAACCCGTTTCCCTCTTAGCAGTCCTTGGTGGTTGTATGTCAGGTGCGTCACTTCACTGCTGAGCACAGGTGCCCGCTCTTAAGGAGCGGTTAAAGCCGCCTACTGACCTGCCGCAGCTGGTTAGGAGGTGCGTCCTGCTCTTGGGGTAGGGAGGGCAGTTTGAGTGAGGCAGGGTGCCATGTGACTGATTGACGGTATCGGCAAAGACGCTTAATGAGAGAGAGAGAGAGAGAGAGAGAGAGCGCGCACGCGCGCTCCGCACTGCCTCCTTGACTGTGGACTTAGCGCTCTACCACACGTCCGTATTTTATTTACAATTCCAGGCTGTCGGGGCAGTTATATTACAGAATTCACTGGGTCAATTATTTTAATTGTTGAAGCCTACTGACCAAGTCTCTTTCTAAAAATGGTTCAGTAAGGTTGTCTTCCTTTAGGAGTAACAGTTCCAGGTTTGGCAGGTTTAACTTAAAAAACTGGAACGGGCTCACGGTCCCCGATAGCCATCTTACTTTTTCAGAGAGCTGTGGGAAGGGCCACCCAGCCACGGAACGGTTCTTGTTTTCCCCCAAGAGTTGCTATGGGACCAGGCGCCCTGTCTTACGTCAAAGGAGTGAACCTGAGCTCATCTTCAGAGGGAATAAGGTGATCTGGAATTACTTAACAGAAGAGTGAGCTTTGTTTTTTAACCCAGGTAGAATCATAAGATTTTCTTCCTTCTGAAGTTCTCCTTCACAGCTAAGCTGTAGAAGTTAAAAAAACAGCAGCTTGCTGTGAGGAGGAAAACGACAGGTACCTCAGATGTAGATACAGCGGCCTGGGTTCCAGTGTCCGTGGAGCCGTGGGCTCTGAGCCCCGTGGCGAAGGTGACTGATGGACCGGGGAGCTTCCAGCTCCACGCGTGTCCCCTCCCCTTCCCTCTGGTTCGCTGGTTCTCAAACTGCCTGGCCCCTTGGGATGGCGCCCCTGCAGCCTCTGCTCCAGCCTCCCGGACCAGCAGACCCCTGGGTGTGGGAGCGGCTTCGCACCGCGAGTTTTCCCAGTAAATCCCGGCGTAGATCTGTTACTGCTGCCTTCTTGAAATCTGTTCCTGGGAAACTTTTTAGGAAAGAGAAGGGGAGTGGGGGTGGGGCTAGGGAGGGATAGCTGGAACCCAGTGGGAAGCAGAGGGGGTGGGGTGGCAAGAAGACAGGCCATCCCACGGCGGACTTGTTTTTTCAGCATAAAAAGCGCATGTGCCAAATTTACATATTTACTAATTAGAAAGGCTTCCTGGGAGCCTGCAGTAGACTATCTTCTGTGACCTTTAACACCGTCACTAATGGATACTGCCTAGAACATTCATCGAAGGCCCTTTAAATAATGTAGGTGATTATGAATATGTAACTAGTTAATATGCAGCCGCCGCAGGTTACCGCGTGGAGGTTAATGAAGCCCCCGCTCGCGGTTCGCCGGGCTTTCTCCGCTGCGTCTGGCTCCCTTCATGCGTGGAGACCAGCGTCGGCCGGAGAGAGGTCTCGTCTGCTAATGGGGTTGTGCAGGGGGAACTTGATCAGAAGGGTTTCGTGCGGATGGTTTTCTTTTTCAATTTACGTGCAGTTCTGTTTGTGTCTCTGACGACGGCAGCCAGATCAGAGACAGTGGTGGACTGGTTCCCTGTGGCCCGTCCTCCAGCTGCCCTGGCAGTGACACCCAGTGCCCCGTTAGGTGTGCTCGGTGCGGGGTGCTCCAGGTCCCCTCCCGCAGTGGACCTGTGCCGAGGGACTAGGGTGTGGCTGGGATCTGATCACAGCTTGCATGTTGGTGCAGGGTTACTGCCCTCGTATTTAAACTGCCCCAAAGGAGGGCAGTTATTTCCGGAGTTAAATGTTAGAGAAATTCAGTGACAGCCCCCCCTTGTGATTTCTGGGTGAAACATGAAGCAGACAGACAGACAATGACCGGGGTCAGAACAGGAACCAGCCCAGTAGGTTTCAAACCAGACGAAGCACCTGGCTGGTGGCTGGGTTGGTTGGAGTGTCGTCCCAGGCACCAAGGCTGTGGCTTCATACCCGTCGGGGCTCATACTGTGCTTGTGGGTGCTACCCTGGTTGGGTACATATAGGAGGTAACTAATGGATTTCTTTCTCTCTCTCTCTCTCTCTCTCCCCCCCTCCCTCTCTCTCTTTTCCCTTCCGCCCCCTTCCTTCCTCTCTCTAAAAAAAAAAAAAAAAAAAAAACAATAATAAAAAACCTCAAACATATCCTTGGGTGAGGATTCAAAAACAAAACCAACAAACATAATAAAAAAAAACAACCCCAAATAAACAAAGCCTCAGATAATTCTGTTATTTTTTTCTCATGTGGCTTTGTATTGAGCCTTTCGGCTTTTATTCCTTAGTTTCTCTGTCTCAAAAATGGTGCTACAGTATTTGAAACTTTTAAAATGTTTGCGAATGGGCCATGTAAAAGCAAGTGATCGGTAATCTTTGGACACAGCGTTGCTTTTCAGTTGCCGTTTACGTGTCCTCCCCTTTGTTGCTGGTGTTCGTAGGGGGTTCTGAGCATTGTGGGGACAAACACCTTCTGTCATTAATGTGCCCGTGTTCAGATCACAGGCTCAGGCTGGGAGGTGCTTGCACTTCTCTCATAATTCACGGAGGACAAATGGGCTGTTGGGAGCATCTCTTTATCCCAAGCATTTCCCTTTGAAAGTGTAGTAGAAAAATATCACCGAGCTCATTTTTAATGTGTCAGAATAAAAATCACAGGTGAGAGCATTTGGAGATAAACTGACGAAATAAAATATTTTCACTACTGTCATTTTTTTCCACTGACGAGACGTGGATGTTGCATTCGCTTCTGTGTTATTTGTAACATTGGTGTACCCTACAAAATATGTAACATTGAGAGCAGGTCTGTAGATTGTACAAAACACCGTTATCTGCATCATGTGTCATCGGACTGCTGGGACGCGGGCTTGCACGGGCCCGAGCCGGGAAGCTGCCATTTGTCCTGCGGTTATCAGCGCGCAGGAGCGGCCGTGATGAAGTGCGCTGCTTAGAGCGGCGCCCGGCGCCGTGGCTGACACAGAAGATGGCCGGGGGCCGGGGGCCCTGCAGAGCCCGCGCGTGTCGCGATGCGCCGATTGTGTCGCCCTGTTACTCATGAGGAGTTATCTGTTTCCCTGACAGGTGGTCTCAGGCTGCCGAGAGAGGATCCAGCACTGGTGAGTGGAGGCTGCTTTTTTCACTTTCTGAAACGCTGTCTGTATTGAGGTCGGGCGGGCCCTGTTTTTTGGGGAGCCCCCAATTGAATTCTGCTCTTGCTCTCCGTGCTGAAGGCTGTGGCCACTGATTTACATCGTCTGTCGCCCCTTGCTGATTCCATGTTCCCGATTTCCTGAAGTGTCACCGTGTGTGTGTGTGTGTGTGTGTGTGTGTGTGTGTGTGTATTCTGAGGGCCTTCTTTCCTCCCTCTGTTCTTTAGTGTTAGAACAACATTATTGTTGTTACGAAGCGGAGACACACATTTTTGAACTAGACTGATAGCTCTGCTTGGGAATGTTTTTACCTTTATTCCGGGGGAAGAATGGGGTCAGCGGTGGGATCAGGGTGGAAGTGTGCCCGCGCCCCGAGGTTTGAGCCCCTGAGCCACTGCGGCGGGCGAGCCGTCCCGGTGCTCGGAGCGGATTTCGGCTTCAGAGACGGCGCTGGGTGCGCAGCCCCCCTGTCTTCTGAGGACACGCAGCTGGGAGCGGGCGGCCCCGCTGCTGACTCACAGACGTGCGCTGTGTGCGCTGCAGCGCTGCCCGTGGAGGTGCCCCTTCCTGCCTGCAGGGTGAGCGCAGGAGTGCCGTCTGCCCTCCGCACTGGGCGGAGCCCTTGTTGCTCAGACACCGTCGAGCGCAGGATAGTTTACGTTTACGTGGAGCGGCTGTCTTCCCGCCTGAGAGGCCTCCGAGGAGATGTCCCAGGTAGTTTGGCGCCAGTGCTCCAGGCCAGAGGTCGGCAAACTCATTCGTCAGTGAGCCAACTATCAGCAGCACGACGACTGACATTTCTTCTGAGAGCCACGTTTTTTAAACGCAAACTTCTTCTAACGCCACTTCTTCACCGTAGACTCGCCCCGGCCGTGGGATTTTGTGGGAGAGCCACACTCAAAGGGCCAAAGAGCCGCAGTTTGCCGACCACTGCCCTAGGCTGCAGGCAGCGGGGAAGTGGAGTCTCCGCTCTGCTCCTCCCCGAGCTGCACTCCGACTGCTGCTCCCACTTTCCGGCCACGGCGGGGGGTCCGCCTGTGAGGAAACCAGCGCTCCTGCGTGTCCAGTAACCGCCTGCCGGGCAGCCTCCCCCCCGCCCCCGGGCAGGCCTGGCAGCGCTCCTGCGTGTCCAGTAACCGCCTGCCGGGCACCCCCCCTCCCCCAGGCAGGCCTGTCAGCGCTCCTGCGAGCCGTTCCCTGCCGTCACATGTCTCTAGGGTTAAAGCTCGGAGTGTGGGTATCCAGCCAGAGAATTAACCCCTGCCCCTCCCCCACCGCTCCCCTGCTAATTCGGTCAAAGTGAAGCATTTACCATTTTACAGATGATTCCTAGAGGAAGTCTTATTAGTGTTGGCTTCTCTCTCTGTTGGTTTTAATAAGGAAATCAGGAAATTAGCAAAGGGTTGGAGTCAGTGAGAACATATACTGATTTGCACCCACGTGGGACTCCCCACCTGCTCTGGTGCTGGTGGGGGTGGAGGCTTCTTCAGGGCGAGGGCACGCCCTCCTGTCGGCTCAGCACCCCGTGCTCACCCGCAGGACGAGGTGTCTGCGTGGACACGGGCCCCCGGCGCGGCTAGTTGTACAGAGCACCGTGGTTACAGGCACTGCAGCCTGGTGAGCAAGGACGACGGACATGGCCTTTAGTTGGGGACAGGTCCATGGGACTCAGACGCCGTCTCCAGCTTCACAGAGCCCCCAGCCAGGGAGGCGTGGCCAGTTTACCTCCACCTCTCCACCCGCCAGCGAGAGGGCACCTTATCTGTGCCAGAAAAGCCTAATCCTGCTTCCAGTCCAATCTGCCTTTTCCTCTGACTCTGAATCAGGTCTAATATGGCTCAGGAAGCAGACTTTCCTTCTGTTTGTTTTTTAATATATTTTATTGGTATTTTAGAGAGGAAGGGAGGGGGATAGAGAGTTAGAAACATCAATGAGAGAGAAACATCGATCAGCTGCCTCCTGCACGCCCCCTACTGGGGTTGTGCCCGCAACCAAGGTACGTGCTTTTGACCGGAATCGAACCTGGGACCCTTCAGTCCGCAGGCCGACGCTCTATCCACTGAGCCAGACCGGCCAGGGCATCCTTCTGTTTTGTAACCGAAGATCTGTTATTGCCAGAATCTACATGGCCAGTGAAGTCGCTGATTTGCTCTGAGAAGCCGGAACCAGTGTCTTCTCTGGAAGGCGGGGCAGCTGGGGGCGCTGCGGGTCCTCAGGGTGGCCATTCCCTTCCTGCCACAGCGGGAACCGGGGCCGGGCTGTGTGGTGAGCAGAATCCGTGTGTGAGGCGGAGGCCTCAGGGAGGCTGGGCCGCTCCTCAGGGTGCCCCCAACCTGCCTGCAGACACCTGCTGCTCCTCAGGCGCTTAACCCGGCGCTAGCCTCGTCTCCGGTACCATCCGGCAGCCCAGCCCCACGTAGCGAAGGAGCAGAGAGGGTGGCGTGTGACACGCACGTGATGTCTGCCGACGCCCCTGCTGTTTGGGCGCTGACAAGCGTTCTGTGCTCGGGGCGTCAGGGTCCGAACGGTGGGTACTCCCTCCTCTCCTTGCCCCCAATTCCTGTAAGCAGCTGTTTCACTAGGTTCTTGCAAGTCTTCCCGGGAACTGTGTGCGCTAAGCTAATGTCAGTGTGTGAGCATTTGCAACATGGCTTCTCTCAAACAGCAGCTCGCGGACAGTGGCTGTAACAGGGCGCTGCCCCACGCTGGCGCTCAGAGACACTCGCTGTCCACTCACTGCCCGCACAGCCATCCCCAGCCTGCCCGCACACCTGGCCGTGGTGGCTGTCACACGCTGTTCCAGAGGGAGCTCTCACCGGCGGGTTCTCACCTCCGCCCCCCGCTTTGTGGGAGGAATGGGGGTGAGTGACAGTCCCTGCGGAGTATTAGGGAGGATGACACACACGTGAGAGCCCTCCGTCTTCTCTAGACCGACCGAGGGGATGTCTGGACGGTGCCCTGCTGCTTCAGGGGCGCCGAGGGGTGAACCGAAAGCAAGGCCGGTGCTTGCCGAGCAGCCACCTTTACTGTCCGGAGGGCGAGGGCCTCGCGGCAGCTTATCCCAGCTTCCGTTTGACAGCATCCACCTGTCCTTTTAAATTGCTGAGTTGGTGAGCTTTGTTGTTTTAAACATTGACGGACCCCTCTGCTGTCAGATTGTCAGTGCCCTGGTTTTGGCTGCAGCTGGGACCCTAGCGGCGCCCCGAGGACCCTGATCTCCAGGGAAGGGCTGAGACCGGGCCAGCGCGGGGCTGTGCCTGCAGTGGGCGTGGGCACCGGGGCTCCGGGCGGGGCTGGTGCCATCTCTGCTCCACAAGCCACTCACGCCTCTGCTGCTCCACGTGAACGGCCAGGCAGCCTGTGGATGGAGCAGGAAGCAGACCCCGCGCCAGTGGACACGGCTGTGGCTGGCCTCTGCCTCCTCTTCCAGCCCCTGTGCTCCTCCCACCTCAGTCACGTGCGCCTGCCTCCGTGAGGGGGATGGCTCCCCACTTCTCAGCCCAGCTCTGAGGACTGCGCCCCTCGTCACATTTTATTGATGGCTTCACTCAGGAGCGCCCCTAACCCTCTTCTTCCTCCGAGTTACATTTCCCTCCACACATCGCCGTTTCCTCAGTTTCCTCAGGCCAGACTGTCCTCCTCCACAGGAGACACCCATTCTCAGGGGGGAGTGGACTTCTAAAGCCGAGCTCCCGGGGGCTCCCTCCCTGTGGGCGTGGCATCGCGAGACTTTGTGAAAATGATTTGTAAATGACAAACATTTCCTCTCCTGGTGGCTCAGACTGGTCTCTGAGAGCGTGTGTGTGTGTGTGTGCGTGTGCGTGTGTGTGTGTGTGTGTGTGTGTGTGGCACAGCCCGCGGGAGGCGAGGGTTGTGTGCTGATGGAGTGTCCGTGTTTCTGTCCGCAGGCAGCGGGTGGAGGACGACTACAGCGCCCTGCAGGAGCGACTCGGCACCCTGCCCGATAAGCTGTCCTACAGCATCATGGTGGGTGGCACTCCTGCGCCCGTTTCTGTGGGGACCCCTCCCCTGGAAGGAATAGGCTGCTTGACCTCCGGGTCCGGCACCGGTTGCCAGGCGGAGGCAGCGCCTCAGGGCTGGTCTGGTTCACCTCCTCCACCGCTCGTGGCAGTAGTGGCCGTTCTCTTCCCCTTCTCTCCAGGCTCACACGGACTGGTCCATGATGGTGACATACATGGCAGAAATGTTAGCGCAAAGTTTGACATATTTGGTGAGCAGGCTCGCTGTGTCAGGAAACGGCCATTATGGCAGAAATAGCGCTGTTGGCCAGAGCAGGAATAGGCTGTAATGTTTTGTAATTCACAGAATTAAACCGAGAACATTGATTTTGTATAAAAAGGTGCCGCTAGTTTCTGTTTGGATGATCTTCCTATTGACACAGTCATCTGTTCACGAGCCTGGATTAGATCCCTTCATTGCGTGAATGTTCTCACGAGGACTGTTCTTAATGACACCAACCCTGGCCCTTCGTAAGTGGTGGTGTCTGTTCTACTGGCCTACACGTCTGACAAATTTTGTAGGTCTGTTAAAGCTATTTATTTCTTCATTCTTGCTTTGCAAAAACAATTTGTTATTTTATTTGAAATAATTTTGTTTTTTTAATCCAAGGTCTTAATATTTCATTGCAAGTTTGCTTCATTTAAATTTATGAATGAACAAAGTATAACCCTTCGAGACAGTGCTGGTTTCTCTGAGAGCTGTATGTAAATGTGCCATCTCCCCGGTGTTGCGCTGTTAACCTAAAACAAACTCCTCTAGGCTTCCGGTGAAACTTGAATCGAGTGTTCTACTTCTGTGACGTTGACATTTTATTTTTCTTAGTGTACAGACAGACAGAGACCTCAATGTGAGCTTCTAATGTGTAGTGTTTCATAAAGGGTGTTTTCAGTGTTCTTCATGCCGCTATTCTATTTTTAAACAGGTGCCCTTTGGCCCTTTTGCCTTCATGCCGGGAAAACTCGTCCATACTAACGAAGTCACCGTTTTACTTGGGGACAATTGGTTTGCCAAGTGCTCCGCGAAGCAGGCCGTGGGCTTAGTGGAGCACCGGAAAGGACGTGAGTACCGATGCTCAACGGCTCTCCTTCGTTAGGGGGTCACCGGGTGCCGGCCGACGGGCTGTGTGTCACTGAAAGGACCCGGCGTGACCTCCCGGCCCGGCTCCGGGTGGGGCTGTCCAAAGAGGCAGTCGGAGAAGAGCCAGCTGTGGGACAGGGAGCGGGACGAGGCGCTGGGGGTGGATTGGCACCCACATGAGTGTGTCTTCAGGAACGGCAGCATGTGAATGTCTTACAGGAGGTTTGCAGGGAGAGGCTGGGAGGACCTAAGAATTGGGGCGTTTTATAGTTTACTAGTGACCGGGGCACGGATCATGCACCTCGGAAGGAAGGAATTAGAAGGTGGCTGGCGGGGCAGGATTGGGCCGGATGGGCCAGACGTGTCCTGTGGCCAACCTCCCACCGTCCCCCTGCTGGCTGCACCTGGGGTGGCGCCGTGGCTCCAGGGCTCTGCGGAGTGAACCGGGGTCCCTCCGGCAGGTGGGGTCCCTCGGCCTGGCCTGCCGGATCGGGTGGAAACCGCTCTCCAACATCCCCTGAGGGGTCCTGGAATGCGAGAGGGCACTCGGCAAAGTTGCTGTCATACAGCGTGTGGAACGCAAACTGAAGTGTGTAATAAACCCGATTCGTGGCCAGCCGTGGCCAGCAACCACAGAACCCGTGATGGAAGGTGGAATTGCGCAGCCCCACCAGGAATTGGGCTCCCTCCTCTCTGGTTTCGGGGTGCGTTGCCCGAGAACCGCTACTGCCAGGTCACTGCAACTCAGCAGTTCCTGTGTTGAGTGCCTGCCCCCTGGTGGTCAGTGCGCATCATAGTGACCGGTTGGAAAGACGCGTGGCATATTAGCCTTTTATATATATAGGATATATAGATAATTGGTTTGTTGTAGGCTCTCTCATTGACTTACGTTTGCTTTTAATGCTTCATTATACAGAAGGAGTTAACTTTCTATTTACTGAACTGAGAGAAATACCTGTTTTCAAACAAAAACAGTTCTTAAACATGTGTTTTCTGGTTTGGAAGAGTGATATTTTTATTTTCCAGAAGAGGCCAGGGGTGGAGGGCACTTAAAATGCGCCCATGTCTTTGTTAAGTGGTTTGAGGTCTCTGCCTCATTGTATTGAGCTAGTTCTTTAGTTTTGTTATCTGTGATACTATTTGTTGACACCAAATATTAAGTGTGTTGTTTACACACACACACGCACATATGCACATACGCATACACACACATGCGCGCACACACATTTTGGAGTTGGGTGGGTTGAATTAAGTCCTAGCATAGTTGCATTTTAAAATTAGGTTTACTAATCTGTGTTCTTATTTCTATAGTAGTATACTTAAATTAGTAGTATAATATCACCCCTACCTGCTTTTAACCCTCCAGGTAAATGTGCATTTGAGAACATGTTTTTGAGGGTCCCTCTGCATCAGTGGTTCTCAACCTTTCTAATGCTGCGACCATTTAATACAGTTCCTTGTGTTGTGGTGAATCGTCATGTAAATATCTGTGTTTTCTGATGGTCTTAGGCGACCCTGCTAGTGGTTCTCCACCTGTGGGTCACTGCTGTAGAGCCTAAGACCATC
>JAAGEH010000340.1:98774-137381 GCA_011751065.1 Lasiurus cinereus
AAATTCATATTGAAAAATTTTATGTCCAAGGAACACATCCTTGAGCCTCCACATGTCATAGAGTCTTCCTCGGCTGTAGGAGTGGACGTGGGATAGTCTTGCTGTGCACATGTATTAGAGTCCTTCTAGGCTGTAGCAGTGGACGTGGGATAGTCTTGCTGTGCACATGTCTTAGAGTCCTTCTAGGCTGTAGGAGTGGACGTGGGATAGTCCTGCTTGCTGAGGGCTCACAGGCTAATGCGCTGTTTTGTTTAAACAATTAGGCTGCGGGTGATATCGTTGACATAAGAGAAGAAATCAAGAGTGACTTCGAAGTTAAAGGTAAGCGCTGAGATTGTTTTCGGCACAGATACGTAGTATTTGCCCACGGTGTTGAATTTGGAGGTATCTCCTGAGAGATTTAGGGTTCTGTTACATGATACTTTTCCACCCATAAGATGCACACGTTGGTTTTGTCTCCCCGTTAGTTTTTATAATGTTCTACTTGGTCTGCAGCGGTTACAGATTTAATGGGTGTGGAGAGAGCACATCGTGGATGAGTAACTTCTGGGTGAAGGTGCTCCTCACTGACCTGCCTCCTGCGGCCACGTGGCTTCACCCTCGGAAGCTGCTCCCGGGGAGGCCCGGGTCTGCCGTTTGAGAGCTGCTCTCCCTGGGGGCTGGCTGGCGAGGTTGTGCCGGGAGGAAGGAAGGCGTGAGCTGAGCCACTCCCTCTCCCGTGGCAGCCGCAGGCCTTCCCCACGCGGCCGCCCAGGTCTGTCTCCGTGTCTCGCCAGGGCGGCCACGAGTGGTGCCCGCCAGCGGGACCGGGTCCACAGTGAGCCTTGTCATCTGCATGCTGTCGCAGCTGTCACCGTGGACATTTGTACTTTAGCAGTGAACTCGGAAGAGAATTCACGGGGTGGAGTCGGGGTGATTTTGGAAGCCCCCCATTGCTGCTGTTGTGGCCTCCCGCGAGCATTCGACAGGGGAAATCAAGGGGGCGTATTCAGGTTGCGGGGCGGGACGACAGGTGATGGCCGGCGGCCAGTGGGATGTGTGTACCGCACCGTCGGCGACGTAAAGCTCGTTGGCGCTGGCCCCTCAGCAGCGGCCGCAGCGACAGGGCACAGGCTGTGGAACGGCTTCGATGTTTTCTGTGTCGTGCCCCCCCTCTCCCTGTTCCCCCCAAAGGCTTACTTTGTTTATAATAAACTTTTTGTCAAATGAAGAGCAGATAGGTTGGGCTCAGACTTTTTCTGTCTCCTGCCCTCACAGAGGATTGCCAATAAGAGACAGCAGTTGAGAAAGGAGCCGTGTTCGTACGTAACATCGTAGTTCAGCTTCCGGGGTGCCCCTCCGTGGGTTCCCTGCGGGCTTCAGGCTCGCCGGGCCTCGCGTGGAGGTGCCTGCGATGCTGGACGTGGTCTCGAGTAGCGGCGGTCTCTGCTGTGGGCGGAGGCAGGTCGCACTGGCGTTGAATCCGTGCGGGGACGAGGCGGGCTGTGAGCAGGTGCATGTGAGCCAAAGCAGCTCCCCCACCTGAGCGCCGGCCGGTCCCTGGGCCTCGCCAGGCCGCCTCCCCGGGGCCAGTGCTGCTGGGCCCTGGGCCCCTGTGAGCTGGCCCTCCGTCCCGGCGTCCTCTCCCCTCCCCTCCCCTCCAGGAGAGCCTCCCCACGCTGCTGCTAACAGCCTTGTCTTTCCTTTCTTGAAAAATAGCGAAACACCGAATTGCTCATAAACCTCACTCCAAACCCAAAACTTCAGATAGTTTTGAAGCGGATTTTGCAAATGTCGAATCCAAGGATCTGCTTGCGGACCAGGAGCTGTGGGCGCGGCTTGAAGAACTGGAGCGACAGGAGGAGCTGCTGGGTGAACTGGAGAGGTACTGGTGATGCGCCCCCCCCCCCCCGCTTCCTCCCCTCAGCGCCTCAGTGCCCTGTCCTCGGGGAGGAGACAGTGCGCTCCTCGGGACACAGCGAGCGCACCGGGTCAAGTGGCAGCGATCCTGCCACCGCCGAGTAGGTGTTAATCTCCAGAATATTTTCCTGTGGGGCCGTGTCCACACACACGCCCATGCATACCTGTACAGATGTGCTGCTCATGCATGTGCTGGTGCACACATGTACAGGTGTGCCGTGTTCATGCCCGAGCACACATGTATAGGTGTGCTGTCATCAGCGGCCTGTTTCTGTAGGAAGTGCGGCTGTTCCTGTATCACATTTTGAACGCAGCGTTCTTGTGTTGAATAGCTGGTTAAAGGGCGAAGCGTGCGGGGTGTGGGTTGCGGTGCGGTCCCGCCTCCTCGGCTCACTCTGTGGGTGAGGCACCCTGTGCCCGGGCAGGGGAGACGCCTGAGAGCGCCACTCCGGGGAGAAGGCCTGGGAGGCTCCCCACAGGCCCCGGCTGCAGGGACGGCCGGAGGCGGCCGTTGTTTCCGTGGAAGATGATGGCACGCGCAGGAAGGCCAGGTTTTCTCCCGCCTCCTCTGCGTGCAGGGTTGTGATGAACGGATACGACCTCGGTTTTAAAAATCCGTGTTGAGTCTTGTGATGCTCTTGGCCATGATTTCTCTCTCTGCATCATGGTGTTTCAGTTCCATTGCGTTTTTAGTTTTGTTATTTTTATAAGGTCCTCAGATCCTTTGTAGAATGAAGCATGAAAAATGTGCATGTATGTATGTATGTAAATAAAATTGTGTGCACATGTATACATTATTTTTTAAAATTACAATACATGCTTGTGAATGTAGAAATAAGAAGGTAATGTTAATGTTCTGTGGCTTTAATTTCTGACCTTTATTTTATATTATTTTATTTTTTTCCCCCTCTAGTATTTTTATGGTTTCCTGTCTTATGTTTAAGTCCTGTATCCATTTGGAGTTTATTTTTGTATATGGCGTAAGTTGGTGGTCTGGTTTCACTTTTTTGCATGTCTCTGTCCAATTTTCCCAGCACCATTTATTGAAGAGACTGTCTTGACTCCATTGTATGGTCATGCCTCCTTTGTCAAATATTAATGGACCATAGTGGTTTGGGTCGATATCCGGATTCTCTATTCTATTCCATTGGTCTAACTGTCTGTTCTTGTGCCAGTACCAGGCTGTTTTGAGAACAGTAGTTTTGTAATACAGCTTGAAATCTGGTATTGAGATCCCACCTACTTTATTCTTCTTTCTCAGGATTGCTGTGGCTATTCGGGGTCCTTTTTTATTCCAGATGAATTTTTGAAGAGTTGTTTTTAGGTCTGTGAAATACGCCGTTGGTATTTTAGTGGGGAGTGCATTGCATCAATAGGTTGCTCAGGGTAGTATGGACATTTTAATGGTGTTGATTCTCTGAATCTATGAACATGGTATGTTCTTCCATCTGTTTACATCTTCCTCTATCTCTTTTTTCAGTTTTCCGCGGATAGGTCTTTTACCTTCTTAAATTTATTCCTAAGTATCTTAATTTTGTTGGTGCGATAGTAAATGGGATTGCTTTTTTAGTCTCTCTTTAAATTCACTATTGGTATATAGAAATACCATAGACTTCTTGGTGTTAATTTTGTATCCTGCTACATTGCCGAATTCATTTATTAAGTCTAGTAGTTTTTTAATGGAGTCTTTAGGGTTTTTTATATATAGTATCATGTCATCTGCAAATAAGGACAGTTTTACTTCTTGTTTTCCTATTTAGATACCTTTTATTTCTTCTTGTCTAATTTCAATGGCTAGTACTTCCAGTACTATGTCAAACAGGAGTGGTGAGAGTGGGCATCCCTGTCTTTTCCTGTTCTTATGGGAAATGGTTTTAGTTTTTGTCCATTGAGTATGATGTTAGCTGTGGATTTATTATATATAGCTTTTATTATGTTGAGGTATGATCCTTCTATTCCCACCTTATTGAGAGTTTTTATCAAGAAAGGGTGTTGGATTTTGTGAAATGCTTTTTCTGCATCAATTGATATGACTGTGATTTTTATCTCTCAATTTGTTTATGTGATGTGTCTCGTTTATTGATTTGCAGATATTGTACCAACCTTGCATTCCTGGGATGAATCCTACTTGGTCATGGTGTATGACCTCTCTGATGTACTGCTGGATCTGATTTGCTGGAATTTTGTTGAGGATTTTGATATCTATGTTCATGAGGGATATTGGCCTGTAACTTTCTTTCATTGTGTTGTCTTGATCTGGTTTTGATATTAGGGTGATGCTGGTTTAATAGAAGGAGCTTGAAAGTGTTCCTTCTTCTTGAATTTTTTGGAATAGTCTGAGGAGGATCAGGTTTAATTCTTCCTTGAATGTTTGGTAAAACTCCCCTGTAAAGCCAACTGGCCCCAGGCTTTTGTTTGCTGGAAGCTTTTTGATGACTGCTTCAATTTCTTCCATAGTTATTGACCTATTGAGGTGTTTAGATTTTTCCTGATTGAGTTTTGGAAGGTTATATTTTTCTAGGAATATGTCCATTTCCTCCAGGTTATCCAGTTTGTTGGAATAGAGTTGTTCATAGTATTTTTTAACAGTTCTTTTGTATTTTGGTGGGGTCTGTTGTTATTTTACCTCTTTCATTTCCGATTTTGTTTATTTGGGTCTTCTCTCTTTGCTTCTTGGTGAGCCTGGCTAGAGGTTGATCAATCTGGTTTATCCTTTCAAAGAACCAGCTCTTGGTTTTGTTGATTTTTTGTATTGTTTCTTTGGTCTCCATGTTGTTTATCTCCGCTCTGATCTTTACTACGTATTTCCTTCCTTCTGCTTACACTGAGCTTTTCTTGTTGCTCTCTTTCTAAGTCTTTGAGTTGTAGGGTTAGGTAATTTATTACCATTGTTTCTTGTTTTTTTTTGTAGTAGGCTTGTAGAGCTATGAACTTCCCTCTCAAGACTGCTTTCGCTGTGTTCCATAGATTTTGGATTGCTGTGTTTTCATTGTCATTTGTTGCTAGGATGTATTTTTATTTCTTCCTTGATCTCTCTGGTAACCCAGTCATTGTTTATTAGTATGCTATTTAGTCTCCATGTATTTGATTTCTTTGGATTGTTTTTATTGTAGTTGATTTCCAGTTTTATGCCACTGTGATCTGAGAAGATTCTTGATCTGATTTCTATCTTCTTGAATTTGCCTATGACCCAACATATGGTCTATCTTTGAAAATGACCCATGTGCATTTGAGAAGAATGTATATTCTGTGGCTTTGGCGTGAAATATTCTGAAGATGTCAATTCCATCTGGTCTAGTGAGTCATTTAGGATTGATGTTTCTTTGCTGATTTTTTTGTTTAGAGGATTTGTCCAATGGTGATAATGGGGTAAAAGTCTCCTACTATGATTGTATTGCTGTCAATCTCTCCCTTGATATCCTCCAGGAGTTTTTTTTTATGTATTTCGGTGCCCCTGTATGGGTGTGTATATGTTTACCAGAGTTATTTCTTCTTGTTGGATTGCTCTTTTTAATATTATGAAGTGGCCTTCCTTATTTCTTGTTATGTCCTTCACTTTGAGATCTAATTTGTCACATACAAGTATTGCTAACCTAGTTTTTTTTCATTTCCATTCGCCTGAAAACCTTTTTCATCCCTTCACCCTCAGTCTGTGTGCGTCTTTTTTTCTGAGGTGGGTTTCTTGTAGACAGCATATATATGGGTTGTGTTTTCTTATCCAATCGTTATTCTTTGATTGGGGCATTTAATCCATTTACATTTAAAGTTATTATTGATAGGTACTTATTTGTCGCCGTTATTATTCTTTACCACTGTTCCTTTTTCCCTCCCTATTTCTTTTCTTTTCTTTTTTTTACATCAGACCCTTTAGCATTTTTTGTATTTCTGGTTTGGTGGTAAAAATTCCCTTAGTCATTTTTGTCTGTGAAGCTCCTGATTTCACCTTTAATTTTGATTGATTGGGTACAGTATTCTTGGATTCAGACCCTTCCTTTGCATGACTTTGCATATTTCATTCCATTCCCTTCTGGCCTGATGAGTTTCTGTTGAGAAATCAGTCGCTAGTCTGATGGGGGTTCCTTTGTAGGTAACTTTCTGTCTCTCTCTGGCCGCTTTTAAGATTTTTACTTTGTTGTTGGTGTTTGCCAATTTAATTATAATGTGCCATGGCGTCGGTCTTTTGGGGTTCATTTTGCTTGGGACTCTGTGAGCTTCTTGGATTTGTGTGGGTTTTTTGTTCCCTATATCAGGAAAGTTTTTGGTCAGTATTTCTTCAAACAGGTTTTCTATTCCTTGCTCAGTTTCCTCTCTTTCTGGAACCCCTCTTATGCAGATGTTGTTTTGTTTCATGTTATCCCAAAGTTCCCTTAGGCTCTCCTCCTGCTTTTTAATTGTTTTTTTCTAGAAGCTGCTCTACTTGGGTATTTTTCCTACTTTGTCTTCCAGCCCACAATGCAGTCCTCTGCTTCTTCTAGTCTACATTTGATGCAGCGACGTCATTTTTCATTTCTTCTTGGTTCTTCTTCATTTCCTCTTGGTTCTTACTCATATTGTCGAACTTGTCTTCCATTCTTTTCAGCCACCTTGTGACCATTCCTCTGAATTCTTTCTCTGACAGGTTGCTTGCCTCCATTTCGTTTACTTTTCTGGTGATGCCTGCTTTTCTTTCCTATGCGGTCTGATCTTTGTCTCCCCATGGTCTCTCTTCTCAAAGGTGTCTGGTTATGTAGTTCTCTCTCTCCTTCGTTGATTTAAAGGCACAAAATACAACATAACCAGGTACAACATACAAGGTACTTATCCCAGGTGAAATCTGACCTGTCCGTGGTGGAGTGTAGAGCTCCTCTGAATCCTCGTGTTTGCACCCATTGGGGACCAGTGTTCTGGGGTTCGCAGCTGTTTGGTGGGTTCCGCAGATGTAGGTTTTCAGTTCTGATGACATCCATGGACACGGTCTTCACGTCCGAGCTGTGGCCCCGGGAGGGAACCCAGCAGCAGTGGGGCTTGTGCAGTCAGGGGAGCCCGTCCAGCAGTCCTCCACCTTCTCCTCGAGAATAACTGTCCCTTAACTCGCCAACACTCCCCGTGCGCCCTTCAGCTGTTCTTTCTATCTGCTCCAGGACAAGGCTTCGGACACGTGTCCATTCCCCTGCCGTTTTTTTTTTTTTTCCTTTCTCTAATTTCTGATCTTTAAACAGAGATACAGAATCCTTTGAATCTCTTACAAATTTCTGGTGGTATTACTTATATTGTGCTTATATTTTGTATGGCCAGTGCCCTCTTTGCAAAGATTAGAAAAATCAGATACTCTGTTGTACTCTATTTGAATAACTACAGCACACAGAATCTGCAGAACTAATGTGTTTGTTTATTTCAGAAAATTTTTGTTAACTAGAATTCTAGTTAAAAAGTATCCTAGTCGACGTGTTAAATTTTAACCGTTGACGGAAGTGTGAGATGCTAGCGTGTGTGTTCCATTTGGCGCGTTTCCTTTTCCTTACTAGCCAGCCTCCTCCTGTGATGGCCAACGGAGACGACGCGGCATCTTCCGAGGAGGAGAAGGAGGACGCGAGTAGACGTGCGGACAGACGTGTGAATGGGACGCATCCCGCGGCCGAGTCCACGGCTCCCAGCTACCGCCCCGCGGACGACAGCGCCGCGGAGCGGCTCCACGGTCCGGGCTGCGCCGTGAACGGCTCCCGTTCCCCCCTCAGCGATGAGGATGAGGACGGTGACGAGGACGAAGCCCTGGGGCCTGGGGCCAGCGCGGTGCCCACCATATACTTCTCCCACACCGTGGAGCCCAAGCGGGTGGGTATGCTCCTGCCTGACTCGCCTCAGCGGACGGAGGCTGGTGGGCCAGACAAGAACCCGCCTCTCGCCCCCGGTCCCGATCGCTTTATTGGAAAAGAAAACAGGGGAAAGCCAAGTCATTAGTCCACATCGAGCCACGGGTCTCTGCAGTGGGGGGCGGGGGGCGGGGTGGGGTCTGGGGGTCTGTGCCAGAGGCGAGTGCTCCCGCCACCTGCCCCTCATCCCGGCTCCCTCGGGAGCCCCAGCGTGCGCGTGCAGTGGGCGTGCGGTGTGGGGGTGTGGAATGGGACTGCGTTAAGTTTTTCATTACGCAGGTTGCTGTTTCTATGTGGGCATGCAATGAATGGGAACATCATGAGCAAGAAGGGAAATGGAGGAGGAAGTAAAAATTAGCTCCTTTCTGACAAGTAAATGTAAACAGCTGTGCGTAATCAGGACTTCAGAATCTTGGCATTTGGCTCTGGGGTTAGAGCTGCTCGGCAGCATCCAGGGACGTCCGTCCAGCCGTCCTGCCACGGGGGAGGCTGAGCTCTGGGTGAGGACGGACAGGCACCTGCAGCCACCCCGCCCTCCCGCGGCTCTGTGCCCGGGGTGAGAGCCTGCGGCTCCTCTTCTGCGTGTCTTTCTCAGGGACACGGGCTCGGAGACCACGTCTGGTCTCGGTTAGCATTCCTTCCCCACGCGTGTCCCCGCAGGGCCTGCGATCCCGTCCCCAGTGCCCGTGATGGTTATTTAATGAAACATGTTTAAAACATAGCTGGTGTTTCTCAGGTCCCTGAAGTTATCCCTGCTGTAGTGTGGAGTGAAGTAATTATCTGCTTTGTAATGCGCTAATACTTCAGACTGAAGGGAGCACTTACTGGATTCCGTGGGAAGAGGACTGATTAGTCAGGAAAAGTTTGCTCTGTGATGCGTCGGGCTTTGCAGTTCTTGTTCCGGAGGACGCAGGAGAGTGCGTGACATCGGCAGGGTGTGGGGCGTCCTTCGTGGCACAGCGCGGGGGTGCCAGGCAGGCACCGGCAGGACCGACAGCCCGAGAGGGTCCGTCCGGCTTTCAGTGTATGACCGACAGGATCGCGGGGAGCGGCCTGCCAGGTCTCACCGCGCTGCTCGGGCTCTGTCTCTGCTCTTGGTGGGAAAGCCGGGCCCTGGGCCTGGTGGTCGCCGGAGCTCGGGCTCCGTGCTGCGAGGCCTGCGCGGTGGGCGGGATCGGGGAAGGGAGGGGGGGAGGGGGGTGTCTTGACCGCCCCGCACACTGCGCCTCGCTTCCGTGCAGGCGGCATAGGCCCCCCGCTGCTGTCGCTGCTTCCCGTGTGGAGAGCATGGGTTTTCGTTTCGGCTTTGACTTACGTTCTCAGGAGGATTGTCACTCTTTGCTGTGCATGTTTCAGGTGCGAATAAATACTGGGAAAAACACCACTTTAAAATTCAGTGAGAAGAAGGAAGAGGCCAAACGGAAGCGGAAGAGCAGCTGTGGCGCCGGCCACCCTGCCCCGGAGCTGCCCACCATCAGGACCCCTGCGGACATCTACAGGTGGGCGGCCCCTCGCACCTGCTCGCGGGCGGTGCGCCCCGGGCGTCCCCGTCCCCTCCCCTCTCGGCCAGGCCAGCACTTTAAAACGTCCCCGATGGATCTAGCAAACCACGTTGCATGTAACTTTCAACATGGAGGTGTGTCCGGGGGCTGGGTGGGGCCTCAGCGAGGCCGAAGGGACATGTCGCTGCGGCCTTCCTGGGCCTGGTCGCTGGCACTGCCTGACCGTCTCACGACCCCCGTTCCCGGAAATGGCAGAAACTCTGCCTCCCTCCTAAGTAGGTCTCAGTTACGGGTGGAGTTTTGGCAAACTAAGCTATTGTCACCCGGAACGTGTTGATAAATAAAGTGCTGTGTTTGATTGGCCCCAGGTTACAGTTTTCAGAAGCCTGTGAAATAGGTCACCTGAGGCTACAGAATGATTTTGGTTTGGAAATGTGGGGTACACGTTAGGATGAAACACGCCAGGCTCACTTCTAGGCAGGCCTTGCGAACGCTGGCCCGCGTGTCCGCGCGCGCCTCAGCCGTGTGCTGTGGCCGCAGGGTCTTCGTGGACCTGGTGAACGGGGCGTACGTCCCTCGGAAGTCCATCCTGAAGTCGCGCAGCCGGGAGAACAGCGTGTGCAGCGACACCAGCGAGGGCAGCGCCGCCGACTGCGAGGAGCGCCGCGGGCTGCTGCGGAGCGTCAGCTGCGAGGAGGCCGCGGGCAGCGACGCCGGCGAGAGCGTCCTGGAGGAGGAGCCGGAGCCGGAGCCGGAGCCGGAGGCGCCCGCAGCGCTGCAGGTGTGTGTGCGTCTCCCTCCGTCGCCGTGTCCCTGGCTGATTCTTGGGGTGGGTGGTGCCGCGGCCTGCATGGCCCTGGCTCCCGTCCCTGTCCCGCCTGGCCCCTGCGGGTGTGCGAGCGGTTCTTTAAGAGGCCTGAGGCCGGTTCCGTCTCCCAGCTCTGGTCTCTAAGTCCTCCCTTTCTTCGCCTTTAAATTCTCGTGTTTTCTATGTTCATTAAGTGAAGGTAAACATCTGGGCAGCGGCATTGTCTAGCTTGTAGCTTTACTTTATGTGTTTACTTATCCTCAGAAGTCCCAGGACCTGGTCGACCCAGGCCTGTACCTGATGAGGAGGAGTGTTTTACAAGTTGTTACCTAAGTGACACGTCGCCTGACTCACTTGTTCCCTGGTTTACAAGGCCAGGTCAGCAACGTGTGCATGAAGCGTATGTCCATTTCAGTGCACATGTGTTCTTTGACGACGCAGGGGGCGGTTCCAGGTGCCAGGCGTCTTTTAGAAAGTCTCACAACTTGGTCTCTGTGGGTCTCTGTAAAACGTGAGGTGGCCGGTGCGGGGGCTGTGTGTCCGGCGTGTGAGCTCAGTCCCGTGGCTCCTAGGGCCCAGCACCCGCGTGGCCTCCGTCTGCCTCGCTGTCGCCTCGAGTGCGGAGCCAGCACTCCACCAGTGTCAGTGTCGTCACGGAAACCACGTTTTTATCGGTTTTAGAGGAGGGAGAGGGGGAGACATCGATGGTGAGAGACCTCCTGGTTCAGCCACTGAGCTGCCTGGCTGGGCAGCGGAGGGACTTAAGTTCCGCTCGCACAGGAAGTGGAGGCAAGACAGTGCGATGCCCACAGGCAGGAGCAGATGCCCGCAGAGCACATGCCTGCGAGACCACGTGGCTGCGGGCCAGGCCTGCATGGTGCCGGCAGCGTGGCCTGCACGTGCTGCGATGAAGATGTTGGGACGGCATTGGGTTCTCTGAGCAAGTTGTGTTTCGATGTTGTATTTTTACCCAGAACTCGTGTGCGTCACTGTTGATGGAAAGAGCCGCCGTTGGCTAGCGCAGGGTAAAGGCTTGCGGCCTCCTCTGCGTCATCGCCTCACTCCGCCGTGTCTTGCAGGCCTTCTCGGGAACCGTGGTAGAGAAAGAACTGTCGCCCTGCCTCGCCCCGCACCCGGCCGCCCACCCTGTGCTGCCCACCATCCCCGAGCGGAGAGAGGTCCCATCGGAAGGGCCGGAGGTTACCAAGCGGGTGTCCAAGTTCAAAGCCGCCAGGCTGCAGCAGAGGAACTAGCTGCCAGGGGGGGGGAGCCTGCGGCCTGCGGCCCCGTGCTGCGTCGTCGGAGCGCGTCTTGCTCCCGGCTCTCGGAGAGCGGGCTTCGTGTCCTGCACAGAGGCTCCCGTCCCGCCGGAGGGGGTGCACCCGAGGGAGCCCAGACTTCCCATCCGCCTGCTCGTCCTCCGGCACCGGCACCCCCGCTGCGGCCTCTGATGCCGCTCTCGGACCGCCGCTCAGAGTGGCCATTATGGGCGCCGTGGAGTTTTGAACCAGACGCAGGCGTCCGTCAGCTGTGATGCCACCACGTGGACACGTTCCAGAAGCGTCAGATTCAGGTAGATCGGCGTTCTGCTGCCGCTCAGCCTTTGAAAGGCCTTTAAGAACCTTCTGGTGGGGCGCCCTTGAACCCCGGACTGCCGCTGTCCTGTGGGCAGGTTTCTTGTTCGGAAGAATGGGATTTTGTAAAACTTTTTTTTTTTTTAAAGTAAAAATTTTATGAAACTTGGTCTCGCAAATGCTGTGGACTTTGATTCAGAGCCGCGTGTGGAATGTCTGGTCTATGTTCGCGCTGCGGGCACCGCCAGCCGCCCTCACCCTCGCCCTCGCCCTCGCCCTCGCGGCCCGGGCAGCTCTCTGCCCCGGGCGGCGTGCCGGGCGCTGTGTCTGGGGGAGAAGGAGCATGTCTTCATGATCAAAAAGAATCTCACGTCCCGGTCTTCCCAACACTCCTTTCTCTAAGGACGCTTCCCTGGTAGCAGTTGAAATGTCCTGTTTACTTTTAGCAAAACGTAGAACGCAGAAATGCTTTCTCGCTGAAGATGGTGTCCCCACGTGTGACTCCTCAGCTGAGGCCAGCACGTGGCTGTTAAAAGCTTCTGCCCCTCACCCAGCCGCCAGTGCCAGCCCCTCACCCAGCCGCCAGTGCCAGCCCCTCACCGGCCGGCCAGGCCTGCGGCTATTTATAGCTCCTTCAGTGACTGCTCCCGGAACGCGGTGAAGTGCGTCCTGCAGAGGGAGCCGCCTGCGGCCCGAGCAGCGGCACCAGGCGTCAGGAAGGTGCGTCTGTCCCCCCACGCCGACGGGTAAGTGCAGGGCTGTGTTCGTTAGTGGAATCCGAGCGACCGGCTGCCCGCAGTTTCAGTGAAACACTGTCCTCGCTCAGCCTGTCCCCCATAAAACCCGAACCCCAACCCGAGGACAGCGGTGCACCTGGCGGCCTGTGGGTGTCAGCGAGACCATGGCCTCGGGGTTGTCACTTCTCAAAGGAGACGGGGGTCCCTCCCAGACCGGGCGGCAGGGGGCAGGCGGCCGGGGGACCGCGCTCTCCCCGGGTCACAGCATGCAAAGAGCTCTGCGGGCCTCTCAGCCGCCGCGACAGAGCGGCAACCGGCGGCCTGAGCACGGAGCCAGCTTTACACCCGAGAAAAACTGCAGGATCAGCGCCGCCAGCCGCACACCTGCCTCCCCAGAGCTCGCGGGACCCAGGCCCTGTCCGCGGCCGGCCGGCCCCCTGTGCCTGCTGCCCACGGTGCTGTCTGTCTGCTCCCTGGCCCGCCCGTCACTGTGGCCTTCCCCGCTCCGGCCGGCCCAGGCCCCTGCGTGTGCGCGCAGTCCTGCTCCTGTCCCCGCCAGGTCTCCCTCCGCCAGGCTCCACAGCACCAACAGCTCCCCCTCCCTCAACCCGGTTCCTCCCTTGACCTGACGGTTTTGCTGAGTTCTGGGCGTCTGTGGGCGGTTCCTCATTTCTGTCTCCCATCGAGTGCGGCTTTGCTTTTGGGGAGAAGACCCCTCGCTCACTCCTCAGCTGTAGCACACACAAAGGTGGGTACATGTGCCCCCATGTGCCCAGCAGAAACCTGTTGATTACTCTTTGACTTTATATTTTTAAAAAATACGTCTTTATTGGTTTTGGAGCGAAAGAGAGAGGGACAGAGAGAAACATCCATGATGAGAGAGAATCATGGATCCGGTGCCTCCTGCACGCTCCCCACGGGATCGAGCCTGCAACCCGGGCCTGTGTCCTGGACTGGGGTCACCCCTGACCCTTCAGTCCACAGGCTGATGCTCCGCCCACTGAGCCAACCCGGCCAGGGCAGAACTCCGTTTATTAACAGCACTGCCCAGGGGATGGGGCCGCCCAAGAGCTTATCCACGCGACTGAGGTTGGTTCTTTCCTTTCCCAGCCCTTCCTGTGAGTCGTGTGTGTGTGTGTGTGTTTAATTTTCAGCCTTTTTTAATCCTCACCTGAGGATATTATTCCCGTTGATTTCTAGAGTAGGAGGGACTGGGGCAGTCGTTCTCAACCTTTTATCATGCTGTGACCTTTTAATACAGTTCCTCATGTGGTGGTGACCCCCAATCTTACTGTTATGAATCATAATGTAAATATCTGTTTTCCGATGGTCTTAGGCGACCTTGCTAGCAGTTTTCAACCCACAATTTGAGAACCGCTGCTGTAGAGCCTAAGACGATCAGAGAACACAGGTATTTACATTATGATTCATTAACAGTAGCAAAATTACAGTTAGGAAGTAGCAACGAAAATAATTTTAAGATTGGGGGTCACCACCACATGAGGAGCTGTATTAAAAGGTCACAGTGTGAAAAAAGGTTGAGAACCACTGGACTAGGGGGAGTAGAGAGAGAAATACCGATGTCAGAGAGACCTCGATGGGCTGCCTCCCGCAGGTGCCCTGACTGGGGCCCTGCAGCCAAGGTCCGTGCCCCTGACCAGGAACCGAACCACCACCCCTGGGTCCCAACATGGACACTAACCACTGAGCCGAACAGTCCAGGGCGACGGTGACGTCTTGGTCACCGGGGTGTGCTCCACACCCCGGTTTGGTTTTCATGATTTCTGTGGGGAAACGTGTGGTTCCAGGAGCCGCAGCTCTGCGAAAAGATGAGAGAGGCCTCCCTCCACGGCGTCCGTCCCTGCCACCCACTCCCTCTCCGCCACGTCTCTGCCCGCCCTGGGCCCCTTCTCCCTTCTCGTTCCCCAGGCCCCCGAGCTCGAAGGGCCTGGCCGGTGGTTTCCCATCTGCCTCTCACTTGGCGTTTGTCCAGCGCGTCCTGGTGGTTCGCCCGGGTGCGCCTTTGCGGAAGCCTCTCCAGAGCCAGTACCTCCCCTTCACACCCGTGTCCATCTGGAGGGCTTGTCCGCTGTCACTGGTCTCCCTGCGCTGGGCTCCTTCTCGGGCTGAGGTTCGCAGCGCCGTCAGGGGAGGGGCGGGGCACCAGGACCCCCTCGCCGGGCCCTTTGGCTGGGGGTGTCCGTCCTGCCCCGAGTGTTCTCTGAAAACGCTCCGTCTCACATGGTGCGTGGCTCAGGGCAGAGGCCAGTCCTGGGCCAGTGACGCCGGCCAGCTGGAGCCGGGGCCCTGGCAGCGGGTGTGCAGGCTGGTGACTGCGACCCTGTCCCATGTCTGCCCCCAGCGGGGCCTGGCCTGCACTCACCCACCCCAGGGCCTCCACCGCCCCCTGGTCCCCTGGCCCCCTGGTCCCCTGGTCCCCTGGTTCCCCGGCCTACCCTTACCTGTCCTGGGGCCTCCACCCGCTCCCCTGGTCCCCTAGCGGGTAGAAGCGCGTCTCCCGCCCTATTCCCGTCGGTGGGAAGTGCTGTGCCCGTCCTCGCTCCCTGGCACCGCCCTCATGGTTCCGGCGTGTTCCCTGGTTTTCCTGGAGCCCAGGGTTGGACCCTGTCTCCCGAGCTTTCAGGGATGAACCTCTCGATTGACTCCAAGACACCCCTAACCCAGGGGTGATGGTGCCCCATCTGCTCTTCACACCCTCCGTCTCGGGGATGTCTACAGCTTCAGCAACCCTTGGGGTACTTTCTCTTCTGAGCCCCGGAACGACAAGTTTAAAATCCCAGACTGCCCGGTGGGTGTGGCTCAGGGGCTGAGCATCGACCCCAGGAACCAGGAGGTCACGGCCAGGTTCCCGGTCAGGACACAGGCCCCGGTGGCGGGCTCCATCCCCAGTGGGGGACGTGCAGGAGGACGCCGGTCCCTGATTCTCTCTCCATGGATGTGTCTCTCTTCCTCTCCCTCCCTTTCTAAGACCAATAACTATATATATATATATATATTTTACAGAGAGGAAGGGAGAGGAATAGGGAGTCAGAAACATAGATGAGAGAGAAATACCGACCAGCCGCCTCCTGCACGCCCCCTACTGGGGATGTGCCCACAACCAAGGTACATGCCCTTGACCGGAATCGAACCTGGGACCCTTCAGTCTGCAGGCTGACGCTCTATCCACTGAGCCACACCAAACCGGCAACAATATATTTAAAAAATGAAGATAAAACGCCTGGACTGGACAGAACCCCTGGATGTTGGTTGTGGGGCTGAGTGTCTGGGGCTGCAGACCAGACCCCCTCCTTCCGGAAACACCACCCTCACGGGCACCACCGCCTCCGTCAGCCGGGCCCCCGCATCTCAGCCTGGGGTGGCACCCGAAGGGGCACCTGCCCTGTGGTGGCAAAGACCGCTCTCCCTGCCGTTCTTGGCACCTCGGGCGCCGCCTTCCGAGAGGGTGCAGGCCCGAGAGCCGGCCGCGTCCTTGGCGGCGAGGTGTTTGTCTTACGAACCGCCGCCTGCCAGCCCACCGTGACCCGGGGTGCGTGGATTCTGCCCGCTCCCCGGCGCCCCTCACCTCCAGCCCCGTCCATCACGCGTGTCCGTTCCCCTTTCCGCACACACTCGCCTTCCCGGGCCGGCACGGGAGCTCGGCGCCCGCGCGCGCAGCCCAAGACAAATGGACCGTCTCTGCTAATTACGCCGTTTAATTGATCCAAACCTCCGGATGGTGGGCCCGCGTTATTTATAGCGCTGAGCTCGGGTCCCAGCCCTGCCCGGCGGGGTCGCTGGGGGCTCGCCCGGGGGTGGGGGTGCAGGTGGGGTAGAGGTGGGGGGGCCGCCACGCCAGGCGCGCTCCAGCCTCTGCTGACCTTGTCAGGTGCCTCCTCCTCCTCCTCTTCCTCCTGGTGGATCCGCGCCCATCACGATGATGTAAAATGGCTTTTAATTGAGATGACCGACGGCCATTAGGGGGCCCCACCCCCGCCGTCGAGCGGGCCCGGAGCACTTTTCATTTTTGCTCTATTGATCGGGCAGCGATTTGCGTGAACCGTCCCCGGGACCCGGTGGAGGAGGAGGAGGAGGAGGAGGAGGAGGAGGAGGAGGAGGATGCGGGTGGGGGTAGCGTTTCTCGCCTGTCGCTCCCGCGCACGCTGGTAGGGGGCAGCGGCGAGCGCAGGCCTGCCAGTCACGGGTGAGCATGATGCTTCCTTGCGGTGATAGGTGGGGTGTGCGGTCCGTTACAGCCCTAATTACCGGGCCTGGAGGTTTCCTAGGCAACCGGCTCCCCCCCTCATCCACGCTGTAGCTGAGAGCGAGCACGCACAGCCGGCCCGGCTGGGGCCTGGGTGGGCGCCCGGGTCTGGGTGAGTCACCGCGTCGGTCCGCAGGGGCGCTCGGGCGTGCGGCCGGCTGGGCGGGAAGACAGGCCCCCCCCATCCTCCTCCCTGGCAAGGAACTGGGGTTCTCAACATGCCAGTCCCTTGCCCTGCGTGCTCACCCTGGGTCCCTCCCTCCCTGAGCGTGGTAGGATGGCTTGTCTTCCATTTTCGTCTGGAAAGAGTGGGTCCTTCCATTTTTTTAAAATAAATATCTTGTTCCGGGGTTCAGAGAGGAAGGGAGGGGGACAGAGAGACAGAAACATCTGTGATGAGAGAGAGTCAGGGATGGACTGCATTTTACATGCCCCCCCCTACTCCTTGCTCTGGGGTTCGAGCCCACAACCCCTGCGCGTGTGCCCTTGATGGGAATCGAACCCGGGACCCTTCAGTCTGCAGGCCCACGCTTTGTCCATGGAGCCAAAATGGCTCGGCCGGTCCTTCCATTCAAAAAAAGTCTATATATTTTTTTTTATTGATGTCAGAGTGGAAGGGAGAGGGAGAGAGAGAGAGAGAGAGAAACATCAATGATGAGACAGAACATCAGTGATCGGCTGCCTCCTGCACCCTCCCTCCCTGGGGATGGAGCCCATCATCCGGGCAGGTGCCCTGACCGGGAATCGAACCCTGACCTGCTGGTTCCTAGGTCGACGCTCCGCCCCTGAGCCCCGCCAGCCGGGCCGTTTCCCTAGAAGCTTTCTGACGCCTGGAGACGTGCAGAGACCTCTGCTCAGGATCGGAGTCTACCTCAATGGGGATCCATGCCAGCTCACCATGCGCATGGCTGTTGTGTGTGCAGGAAGGTGACACAGCCTTCCCGACAGAGCGGGGCGGTGCTGTGGGGATTTCTGGGGGACAGGGGGTCATGTCTGCTCGTGGGGGGCATCACGCTGCAGCTGGGCCCCTGCAGACCCCTCACTGCACTGAGCTACCCCGTGCCTGCGGTGATGGGGGGTGGTCTCTGTCTGCCGTGAGGAACCATTCGTCCGCATGTCCCAGGCAGGCGTGGCCATGAGAGGGTTTATCCGTTGAGCAGTGACTTGGGGGTCGCAGACCCAGGTCTCCGGAGACTGGGGGGTCCGGGGCGCGGCATCGGCCCTGGCCGATCGCCATCTGTGTTCCTGGGGGGAGGGAGGCATGCGTGGCACGTGGGGAATGGCAGCAGAGAGTGGGCCCCAGCCAGGCGCCCGCGTTTCTGGGGCTCATTTCCTGCTGTTCCTCTGCCCCCCGCATGCCCTCCCCTGCCCTCATCGGCCGCCCTCTGGTGCCCAGCGGGCCCCCGCCCCTACCCCCCCTCGGAGGGACCTCAGCGTCACTGCCCGGCCCTCAGCTTTGCTCGGGGAGCGTGGCGGGGGTCTGGCTCTCAGGCTGTGGCTCACCGTGCGGGGGGTCCTCAGCGCCCCTGGGTGTCTGGGAAATGGCCCAGCTCCGTCTGCTCCGGAATATGGACACCAGGGGCCTGGGCACTGGGCCGGGAGGGAGGGCAGGTCGGCGGGTACCCTGAATTCGCCACTTCCCACCCCGGAGGGATCCCGAGGCCCAGTTTCTTGAAAACACCCCACAGACACCGAACGTGAGCGTTCCGCCCCCTGTTGGGTGTGGGGTGGTGAGTGATTTGATGTTACAGACACCGGAAGCCATGCTGGCTGCCCGGATCCCTTGCGCAGGCTCCTCCGACGTTCACATTTTAATTTCTTATTATTTTTAAACCAGATGTTGATGGATTTCGAGAGGAAAGGAGAAGGGGAGAGAGCTGGAAACACCAATGATGAGAGAGAACCACGGACTGGCTGCCCGCCACCCCCGAGGGATTGAGCCCGCAACCCAGGCCTGTGCCCTCGCTGGGAAGGGAACCCGGGACCCTTCGGTCCACAGGCCAGCGCTCTGTCCACTGAGCCACACCAGGCAGGGCCGTCCTTACTTTAGACAGTTTAATAATCTTTTCAACAGGATAAGCCACAGCTCCCCGGCCAGCACCCACTAGCCCAGGGGTGCCCAGGGGTTCCTGGTGTGGGGCGCACACCCACAGGGGGGCGGTTTGATGTTTAAGGGGGGCAATTCAAGAATGAGTTATTCACAGGGAACTTTTTGCATTTCTTTTGGCTCTGGGGCCTCATATTCCGTTTATAAATAGTTGTTGTGGCTATTTATGCATTTCTGTTCTCTATTATGTGTTTTAAAACTTTATTTGCTGTTTTTTCCTTTCACTTCATATATATAATATATATATATTTTATATTTTTAACAATTTCTTAGTGATTTCCTCCTTGGCACATCCACTGTCCTTTTGTTCTTTTCTTTTTCTCTTTCGTGGATGCCATCTTCTTTTTTTTTTTTTAATATATTTTATTGATTTTTTACAGAGAGGAAGGGAGAGGGATAGAGAGCTAGAAACATCGATGAGAGAGAGACATCGATCAGCTGCCTCCCGCACAACCCCCACTGGGAATGTGCCCGCCACCAAGGTCCATGCCCTTGACCGGAATCGAACCTGGGACCCCTCAGTCCACAGGCCGGCGCTCTATCCACGGAGCCACACGGGTCAGGGCGCCATGCTCTTTGGAAGCTGGTTTAGACCAAGTCCCTGGCCTTTCAGGCTTCCTCCACATGGACAGGAGGAAGGATTGTGAATAATGAGGATTCTGTGTCCCGGGAGGCATCAGGATGGTAGAGATGCGTAGTGGGGCGTGGCCCAAACCCGGCTGGGGATGCTGGGTGGCCCCCATCCTCCACCAGGGAGCCGAGTTTCCCTTGAGCAGGGGCGGGAAGGACCCCGCCTGGTTAGCTGGGGAAGTCGTGGTTCACTTCCTGTCGAACCCTCTCCTTGGTGTCAGGGACCTGCAGGCCGTGCCAGGCCAGGCACACGCCCCCGGTGAGGTCCCAAGGCTGCTCCCAGGCCCCCCAGCAAATCGAGGACCCGAGACAAGGTCATTATTTACGGACGACGCCTGCCCTTCTAGATGATGTCAGAGGAAGTGGGTGCTGCCCGGGGGCCGTTCTGAGCTCCCCCCACTTTCAGTGTAACCCCTCCCGTCCCAGGCACCTTCTGTATCCGCCCCCACCCCCGCCAAGACTCAGGAGAGAGGACTGTCCCCCAGGTCCCAGGAGGCCGGTCCGTGGGTAAAAGGACCGCGTGCAAGAGCCGGCAGCCCCTCCACCACCCACCCTGTCCTATTGTCTCCCCCTCTCTCTCCTCCTTGTTAAACTAACCCAGCCCGTTCAGGAGACACGGTGCGCGTCTGCGGGTTGAAGCGTCCTTCCTTTCTTTCTTTCTCCCTTTTTCTTTCTTTTTTATTTTTTGGTCTAAAGATTACCCTGTACCCCAGACAAAGGAAATATTGAAACTGTTCAATTCTGAACAAAGATCCCCGCCCGCCTATGACTTCTCCGAAGCGCTATAAAAATTCTCTAAAATTGCCTATTCACTCAGATTTACTGAGTGTAGCAAAAATGTCAAAGGCATAAAGTCAGAGGAGATGGAATAAAATAATGCCGGAGACAGATTAGTCATGCACGGGCCCACGCGGCCCCGCCACGCGCACGGCGGCCTGTCCCCGCGCCGAGAGTCACACGCCGGCCTGCCGCGTCCCCGCCTCCGGTGCCGCCGCCCGCCCGCCCGGCCTTTCCTCGCCGCGTGGAACGGCTGGCGGATGGAGAGCGGCAGCACGTGTGGTCCCGGGACCCCAGGAAGCAGATCCTGGGTCAGAGTTTGGCCCCACGTTCTGTCCTCGGCTGCCTGTCCCCAGCAGTGTCTGCGCCCCGATCTCGAGCCCCCCGAGACCTGTGTGTGATAACCGCTGAAAATAGGGAGAAAAGGCCCAAATCCCCAGGATGCCCCTGTGCTGGTCCCAGTCTCTGTCAGTGATGTTTTCTGTTGAAATGTGTAATGTTTTGTGTTTTTTTTAAATAAATATTTTTATTAATGTCAGAGGAAGGGAGAGGGAGAGAGAGAGAGAGAGAAGCATCAGTGATGAGAGAGGATCAGGGATCAGCTGCTGCCTGCACGCCCCACACTGGGGATCAAACCTGCAACCCGGGCCTGTGCCCTGACCCAGAATTGAACTGTGACCTCCTGGTTCCTAGGCCAACAGGCAACCCCTGAGCCACGCTGGCCGGGGTGTGCGTGTTTTAAGATTAATTTTGTTTTTTATTATTTGTTTTAGAGAGAGGAAGGGAGGGCAGAGAGAGAGAGGGAAACAGATCAGCTGCCTCCTGCATGCACCTGGTTGAACCCGTGACCCCGGCATGTGCCCCCATCAGGAATCAAACCGGCAGCCTTTCAGTGCACGAGACAACGCTCAGCCACGGAGCCCCACCTGCCAGGCTCCTGGGGGTGCGAGCTTTCATTATGTCCGGGCTGTGGCCCTGATTTCGGCGTTTGCGAAGGGAAGGAGGTTGTTATGTGGCAAACGGAGTGAGAGCAGCCCTGACAACAGAAAGGCGTCAGTCCTACCGTCGATAAAGGCCCGTGAGGGCTGGAATGTCCCAGCACACCTGCCAGGCCGCTGCCCCCCAACCCGCTGGGCTGGGTCGGGGGGCTGCTGAGAGGCTGCAGCCCCAGGTGCTCACACGTGTGGGCCTGTCACTCCGGAGGCGCGGGCGTGGGGAGAAAGGTGCGGCTGTGGTCCCTGCCGGTGTTTGGAGCCGCGGGCAGAGGGGAGGGGACGAGGGACAGAGGCAGCAGGAGGGGGAGGTGGGGGCTGGGACCTTGCCCAGGGAGAGGAGCGGGGCAGGGGTGGGCGCTGAGGGGGCAGGAGCGGCCTGGCCTCCTCCCCGGACTGGACAGGAGCACCTGGGCCTGCAGCCTCTCAGCAGCCCCCCGACCCAGCCCAGCGGAGTGCCGGAGCAGGTGGGGTCGTCCGGCCGCCAAGCAAGAGGGTGAGCTCATCACATGCTTGACCGAACACAGCAGATACTTTTTAAAAATATATTTTATTGATTTTTTTTTTTTCCACAGAGAGGAAGGGAGAGGGATAGAGAGTTAGAAACATTGATGAGAGAGAAACATCCATCAGCCGCCTCCTGCACGCCCCCCACTGGGGATGTGCCCGCAACCAAGGTACATGCCCTTGACCGGAATCGAGCCCTGGGACCTTTCAGTCCACAGGCCGATGCTCTATCCACTGAGCCACACCGGTTTCGGCCAGAGGCTACTTTTTACATACGAATCTTAAGTATTTGTATTGAGATCAGAGAGGAAGGAAGGGGGAGAGAGACCCCCCTCTCTGCCCAGCTCACACGCAGCAGCCTCGTTCCCGGGGTCCCCGAGTCTGGCCAGCAGGAGCTGACGGGCGGAGGGTGAGTTTGGGGGCCTGATGGGCAGCGCGGACAGCAGCACAGAGAGGCCTGGACCCTGAACCCCGAGGGCAGGCGCCTGGCTCCAGAGGAGGAAGGAGGAGGAGGAGAGTGAGAAAGGAGAGAGAGACACATCGCCTGCCGGGCCCCCTGCTCCTCCCGTCACTTCACAGCTTTCTTCAACTTGGGGCGCCGCCCGGAAGGGCCCCGCGTCGGGCGGTGCCTGCGGGAGGCCCGGCTTGTGGACTGGACTTCAGTCCACCAACAGGGCCGTCTGCCCTGGGGCTGCTTTCCCCACCGGAGCCCGCACTCCTCCCGGCGGAGGCTGCAGACGGGGCTCCTTCCACCCCCCCTGCTGCACCCCGTGTTCTCTGCCCGCCCGTCTGCCTTCTGCTGGGCGGCTCTCAGAGCGGCTGCCCCCACCCCACCCATCCACCCACCGGGGGAAAGCCTGGAGTCAGAGCTGGGCCGTGGGGCCGGCTGCTCTCCCACCTGCCACCAGAGGGCGCCAGTGAGGAGCTCTGCCCTGGCCCCTGGGGGAGGAGTGTGGGTGCCTGGACGATCAGGGTGGGGGCTAGTTCAGGGAGAAGCCCTCACCACCCCCTCCACCCCGCCAGGGGCTCCGTGGGGAGCAGGGAAGGGATCCCGGGGTCCAGGGCCAAGGGCAGCCTTTTTTTTAAAAAAAAAAATATTTTATTGATTTTTTACAGAGAGGAAGGGAGAGAGAGGGACAGAGCGTTAGAAACATCTATGAGAGAGAGACATCGACCAGCCGCCTCCTGCACACCTCCCACTGGTGACGTGCCCGAAACCAGGATACATGCCCTTGACCGGAATCGAACCTGGGACCTTTCAGTCCGCAGGCCGACGCTCCATCCACTGAGCCAAACTGGTTTCAGCGGGAAGCCTTTTTCAATTAGGAAAAAAAAAGTAAAAAAAAGACTTCACCTGTTTCTTTGTTGCTGTGAATCCCCACCCAGGACATTTCCCATTAATGGGTCAGAGGGAGCGGGGGGAGGGGGAGACGGAGAGAAACACGGATGTGAGAGAGACCCCGGGGTGGGGTGCCTCCTGCACCAGGACTGGGGCTTGAGCCTGCAGCCCAGGTCCGTGCCCTCGACCGGAATCAAACACGGGCCCTTCCGTCCGCAGGCCGACGCTCTACCCATGGAGCCACACCGGTTTCGGCTTAAAATACGTTTTTACTGATTTCAGAGAGAGAGGGAGGGAGAGGGAGAGAGAACCAGGGACCGGCTGCCTCCTGCACGCCCCGCACTGGAGATGGAGCCTGCCACCGGGGCCTGCGCCCTGACCGGGGATCGACAGTGACCTCCTGGGTCCTAGGTCGACGCTCCACCATGGAGCCCCGCCAGCCGGGCCTGGGCCCCGGGCAGCCCCTCTCTGACGCCCAGTCTTCAGCCGGCACCCGGGCCCACTGCGAGCCGCCTCCCCCGCTGGAGCTCCGGGGGCCTGTCCGCACCTGGGCCCGTCCACCCCCAGGGGCTGCGAGAGGCGAGAGGCCGCCGCCTGCCGCCCCCGGGTCCGCTGGGGAGAGGGAGCAGGCTGGTTGGGCCGGGATGGATGGTTATGAATGGCGCTGTCGGCAGGAATAATCGCCGTATTAATAAGAGGCCGCTGCCCAGCGGCTCTGCGAGGACGGCCGCTGTCCCCGTGTGTCTGGCCGGGGAGGCGGGCTGGGGCCCTGGGGACCCCTCCATGTCCTCAGCCCTCTACGCCCTGGCCCCCCTGACCTGTGCAGCCTCCAGCCTGGCCAACCCGCTGTCCCCGGGCCGCCGGGCGGGCGGGTGGCACGGGAGCGGCTTCCCGCGGCCAGAGGGAGCCGCGCCCGGCGGTGCCTCCGTGCCCGGGGCTGTGATGGCACTAAACGTGCCGCCGGCTCGGGCCCGGCGGTAATTGATTCGCCCACACAGCCGTTCCGGCGGCGAGCCGTGCGCGTTACAAATTCCACGATCTCTCGGAGATCCTTTCAGCGCCGGAGCGGGCGGCCGGGCCCCGATTCATTACGGTGATTGAATCCTCTTCAATGGGGAGCCGCGAGGGCGAGCCGCCGCTCCCGCCGCGGAGGCGCGCAGGTTAAAAGCCTGTCTGGGTGGCATCCTTCACGGCCGTGCCGTGCCGTGCCGTGCGGTGCCGTGCCGGGCGAGCCCGTCTCCGTGTGACCTTCACGGGAGGCCGAGAGCCCACCGGCCGGAGCGCCGCGTCTCCCGCGCCCGCCGGCGGCCCTGGCTTCCCCGCGTCCGAGGCTCCGAGAATTCCTAATTAAACCCCCAATTAATACGGAGCCCGGAAAAGGCGATCCTTTCTTTTTTATTTCCCCCTCCCCCTCCTCCCCCTCCTCGTCCTCCCCCTCCTCCTCCTGAAATGCAAAATCATAATGAATCAGAGCACAAGAAGCTGTCTGTCTCCATCGCGGGGAGAGAGAGAGAGAGACCGGTTTGTCAATAGCCCACCGCACCTGAACCCTGGCCATCCGTCATTGTGATGACTTGGAGCATCTCGGACTAAATTGGGTTTTGTTTGTGCGGAGCGGGGAGAGTCAGATGGCTCCAACGACAAAATTAGAACGCGCCGCCGCCCGCAGCGCCGAGGCAAAGCCGCGCGAGGAGAGCGCCGGGCCGGGGAGCGGGCAGCCGGCGAGCGGCCTTCCAGATCCCCCTGAAAACACGGACGCCCCCTTCCCGTCTGAGCCCCCCTTCTTCCTCCCCTTAGCCCATCCCCTTAGCGTCTGACCCCCTCCCTGCACACACCCCGGGGGGAAAGCTGCCCCTGACCCCTGCTAACTGCCCCCAAGGGCTCTCCTGCCTTTGGGGATGTCAGCCCCCCTCCATCACCCCAAGGAGGGGCATTGACTGAGCGACCCCCACCCCCACCCACTCCCAGGGATGGTCAGTAAGAGGGGCCACAGGCACCTCACACCCTGCACCTGTCACTCATTCTGTTTTTTTTTTAAATTAAAAATGTTTTTATTGATTTCAGAGAGGAAAGGAGAGAGAGAGACGGAGACCGAAACATCAATGATGAGAGAGAATCATGGACCGGCTGCCTCCTGCCCGCATTACACTGGGGATCGACCCCACAACCTGGGCATGTGCCCTTGGCCGGGAATCGAACCATGACCCCCTAGGGCTCATAGGTCAACACTCAACCCCTGCGCCCTGTCAGCTGGGCCCCACATTCATTAAAAAAAAAATAGGTTTAATGATTTTTTTACAGAGAGGAAGGGAGAGGGATAGAGAGTCAGAAACATCGATGAGAGAGAGACATCCATCAGCCGCCTCCTGCACGCCCCGCACTGGGGATATGCCCGCCACCAAGGTACATGCCCGTGACCGGAATCGAACCCGGGACCCTGCGGTCCGCAGGCTGACGCTCTATCCACGGAGCCACACCGTCAGGGCCCCACATTCGTTTGGAAGGGGAAGCTCGCTGGTGTGGCTGGTGCCACAGGTCACGCTTCGCCGGAGCAGAACCAGGCTGTCCATGAGCTCAGGGCGCGGGCTGAGGCCTGGCACTCGCTCTCAGCACCTCTCTCCCCCAAAGCACAGATAGGGGGCAGTCTGGGGGTTCAGGGGTGGGGTGGGGGGACGGGGGGCTCACCACCCCTCCTTCCTCTGCTTCCTCCTCTCTGCCAGCCAGGCCACCAGCCACCGGGCGCTGACCCAGGGGCTCAGGGAGCCAGCCCCAGGCACCCATGGGGGGGAGGGCAGAGCTGTGGCCAGAGGCCCCGCCCCCGGGGAAATGCCCATCACACCCTGGACCCAGTGACCTCCTTGGGCCAGACCGAGCTGTGTCCTGGGGTCACCGCGGTGCCTGCTCTCACCCTGTTCACATCGGGTGGGGGTGGGGGACCCCAGAGCACCCCGAGGATGGGCAGCGGGGGCCCCGACCTCCCCCGGGCGAGGCTTCAGGCAGAAGCGGCGTCTGAGCCTCAAGGAGGGCGGGCAGCCGGCCAGGTCGGCCGTGAGGGAGGAGTCCTGGCGGGCGGGCGGCTGGAGGGAGCCAGGGCTTTCGAGGAGCCAGAGGAAGCCGTGGTGGGGAGCGGGACTGGCCGGGGTGGCGGGAGCGGGCGGGGCGGTGCGGGCCCTGACCTCCTGGTTCCTAGGTCGACGCCCATCCCGGAAGCCACCCCAGCTGGACCCCTCTGGCCCCCCTGGAGGCCCCTGGAGTCTGGGGGTCGCCAGCACTAAGGGCTGGGGCTCCGCCAGCCCCCCAATACACCCCTCACCCCCCGCAGAGCCAGGCTCTCTGTCCAGCCCTGGCCGTCAGGGGGACCAGCCCTCCCTGGCCAGGCTCCTGTCAGGGTCGTGACCCTCGAGCTGGCCAGGACGCAGGGTTTCCCTTTGAGGGGGCGCCTGCAGCCGCCTGGGCTGTCCTGCCACGTGACCCCTGCCCCCGGCCCCTCCTCCAGGCCCCCTGCTGGTGGATTGTGGGCGCAGGCAGGTGGGCACCTGCCGGGGTGAGAGGAGCATATACAGTGGTACCTCGAGATACGAGTTTAATTCGTTCCGTCACCTTGAGGCGTGGGAAACTATGAGACGCTCGGGTCACGGTAAACGGGTGGGTCGTGTGCAGCCGGCCGATCCGCGTGTGACTCCTCTCTCAACTGTTGCTCGTCTTTCAAAGCAAAAATCGCTCGCTCGACGGCTCGTATCTCAAAAATCTCGTATGTTAGGGCACTCGTATCTCGAGGTACCGCTGTATTTGGCTTCTGATCGGTCTCAGCACGGAGGCTGGAGCTGGGGGGGCCATCTTCCCTGCATGGGAATCGGGGTGATGTGGGGTGAGGGGCCTGGCCCGGTAGCTGGCCGCCCTGGGAGCCAGGGCCCTGACAGGCCTGTGAACAGGGGGTCCGTCCTCCCCCCCGGCCCCCGCCGCCCACGGCCTCTCATTAAGACCCGCCTGACCTTTCTCTGCGCAGAAATCCGGGGACAGGCCAGACGCTTGCTATTTGCCATCACATCCGCCGGGGGGCTTCGGCTGCCAAGTCCCTTCTCTGGGACGCCCCGCGAGGGCAGGGACCGGGCTGGGGGGGAGGGCAGAGGGGAGAGGAGGGGCTGGCCCAGGAGCCCACCTCTGAGGGCAGGGAGGTGCCCGGCTGGGGCTGTGCGCCGACGGGTGGAGGGGCGGGCGGAGGTCATTGATATTGGCATTGACCCGCGTCTCCGAGGGCCGGCCTGCCATTTGGCCAGCGTGCCGGGCCTCCATGTGCCCGAAAGGTCATCGCGGCCCCGGAATGTGTGCAGTGGAGGTGCCGGCATCCCGGGAGGCGGGGCCGAGGCTGCGGGTGGCGTGTGTGTGTGTGTGTGTGTGTGTGTGTGTGTGTGTATGGCAACTCTGAAAGCTGTGTGTCCTGGCCGGGGCTGGGGCGGGGGCTGGGGGGCGGGGGGCGGCCCACAGGCCGGGTGGACGTGTGAGGCTGCTGTGGAGAGGCGTGGGGTGGCAGGCGGCATGTGCAGGGGCCGAGGGGGCCGGCCAGAGGGGCATTGCACCCTGGCTGGAGGAAGACTGTGGTTTTGGGGGGGCCAGGGGGTGCCTATCCTGCAGGAGGGGCTTCAGACGGCTCTGGGGGGTGTCCTGGTGTCAGCAGTCAGGTAGCCAGGCACACACTCAAGGGGACTGTTGATTCATGGAACGGGTCACCTTCAGGACTGGCTGGATCAAGGCTCTTATGGGGGGACACGAAGGTTCTGCGTCTTCAGCGCATTCTCCGCACCAAAAGCAGCTCCTGTCGCCTTAGCAACCCCAGGACAGCTGCGTCAAGTCGGTCCCGGTGGCCTCCTCTGGCCCCGGCTCTGGCCCGGCCCGGGGAAGGGGGGCTCTGATTGGCTAATCCCGGGTTGTGTAACTCCCTCTCGCCTGAGGAAGAGGAGTGAGGGAGGGGGCTGCAGGCACACATGTGCCGGGCCCCCATGTCCCCACCCGTGTCCCGGGACCGTCCTCTCCCTGGAGTCCCCCAGCCGCGGGCAGTGAAGCCCCATGAAGCCTGCGTGGTCGCCACGGAGCCCGGGGTCACAGTGAAGGAGCCGGCAGAGCATCGGGGGGCTGCGTGGGGACCCCAGGACCGGGAGAGGAAGCGGAGGGCAAGAATGCGGCTGCGTCAGCGGCTCCATCCCCAGTCCTCGGGCTCCTGGCCCCTCTGAGGGGCAGCCGGCTCTGAGGGGGGACGGGAGGATCGCCCCCTGCAGGAATCGGAGGGAGCACAGAACACAGTCCTGGTCAGGGGCCCCAGCGGCTGTGGGTATAGAGGGGTGCTGAGACTCAGAGGGGAGGCTGGGGAACTGCGAAGAGAGAGCAGGCGGTGGGCACCTTCCCCCTGGGGAGCTCCAGGGCGCCTCGCCTCCAGCAGCGAGGGGTCCTCGCACTCCGAGCTCCCCAACCCCGGGCCAATGGGCAGAGCCCCCCGGTCATCAAGGAAGTGGACCTGGTGCCCTGGCTGCAGGCCCGGCCAGGACATGGCCAGTCCGCTCACAGCCTGTGCTCAGATCCAGGACGCAGAGCTGTCCGGCCGGCCTGTCTCAGGGGTTGAGCGTCGACCTAGGAACCAGGAGGTCAGGGTTCGATTCCCGGTCAGGGCCCAGGCCCCGGTGGCGGGCTCCGTCCCCAGTGGGGGGCGTGCAGGAGGCACAGAGGGGTTTGGGGGTGTGTGGCTCTGAGGTGAGAATTCCAGTGCCTTGTGACCTCTGCCCCCCCACAGACCCAGCCTCGCACCCCATCTCCGGAGCACAGGCCTGTGCAGCCCCCCAGCAGCGAAGGGGCTGCAGGGAGGACGGACTCACAGCACTTTGGTCCCGGGGTGTGTGTGTGTGTGTCCCTGGGGAGGGGGTTTGGAAAGGGGGGGGGTCAGCGTGGAGGACGGCCAGCGGGGGGCCGCTCAGGTGGCCCAGGCTCCTGCACGTCCCAGCCCAGAGGCGCTGCTTTTGGGGGGGGGGTGGTTCTAGGCAGGGAGGGCAGGTAGGCAGGCTGGCACCCCCTTTCAGAAAGTAGCACCCTGCTCCCCATCGGGTCAAGGCACCCCCTTCACCACCCCGCCCCCCCCAGCCCGGCCTCCAGAGCTGCAGGAAAGCGCTGGGCCTTGTTTATTTTCCGAGAGTTTAACTGGCTGGCGAGGGAGGCCCGTTAAGAGGGATTTAACTGGGGGTCACTGGGAGTTTGAGGGGCTTAGGAGGAAAGAAAGCGAATTCCCCTTCATCTCCCCAGAGCCGCCCTCAAAGGGCCCAGCTGGGGGCGAGGATGGGGCGAGCTTAAGTCGTCTGGGAACCTGCGGGGTCTTAGCAGAAAGAAAGGCTCCCGCCGTCGAGGGGGGGGGGGGGGGGGGGGGGGGGGGGGGGGGAGGGGTCAGTGGAAGAGGGGGAGCAGGGCCTGGCTCTCCCTGCAGCTTTCTCATCAGCCCCTGGTGGGGGGGAGTTACAGAGGGGACTCTGCCCTGGGGACCTGCAGACAGCCTGTGCCCCCTGCCCTGTTCCCGGCTCACCGGGAGGCGTGTCCTGACCCCCAGGACAGGGTCAGGGCTCAGCTGCCCATTGCCTGTGCGCTGCCTCTGGGTCGTTGATTTTTTAAAAATTTATTTTTATTATTTCAGAGAGGAGGGGAGAGGGAGAGAGAGAGAGGAACATCAGTGATGAGAGAGAATCGTGGACCGGCTACCTCCTGCCTGCCCCCCACACTGGGGACGGAGCCCACCACTCGGGCCTGTGCCCTGACCGGGAATCGAACCGTGACCTCCTGGGTCATAGGTTGAAGCTCCACCCCGGAGCCCCGCTGGCCGGGCCACCCCTGGGTCCTGGATCTGAGCACAGGCGGTGAGCCGACTGGCCATGTCCTGGCCGGGCCTGTGGCCGGGCACCAGGTCCGTCCACTTCATTGATGACCAGGAGGCTCTGCCCATTGGCCCGGGGTTGGGGGGCCCGGAGTGCGAGGACCCCTCGCTGCTGGAGACGAGGTGCCCTGGGTCTCCCCAGGGGGAGGGTGCCCACCGCCTGCTCCCTCTTCGCGGTCCCCCAGCTGCCTCTCTGGGGGCCTGAGTCCCGCACCTCCTCGCAGGGCTGGGGGCGGGGGTTTGTGTGTCTGGCGGTGGCCCCTGCCCAGCCTCCAGGGAACGTCTGGTTTTATTTATTTTTAATATACTTTATTGATTTTTTACAGAGAGGAGGGGAGAGAGATAGAAAGTCAGAAACATCGATGAGAGAGAGACATCGATCAGCCGCCTCCTGCACGCCCCACACTGGGGATGTGCCCGCCACCCAGGTCCGTGCCCCTGATGGGAATCGAACCCGGGACCCCTCAGTCCACAGGCCGACGCTCTGTCCACGGAGCCAACCCGGTCTCGGCGGAACGTCTGTTTTTGTGGGAAACAGCGGCGCGGCGAGGAGGGGGTCCGTCCGCTGCTACGGCGGGCGCCTCGGCTCCCGGGAACACGGCTGTCACCGGTGATTTACGAGCGCTCGCCCCCTGGGACTGCCTGCACGTCCGCGCTGGAGGCCCCTCTCGCCTCTCCTGCTGGGTGGGCCGGTCCCTAGGGGCCTGGCTGCTCCGGGTCCTGGGGGCGCGGGGTGGGTGGGGGGGCACACGCTGGCCATGGACTCCTCTCCTCGTGGTCTGTGTTTCAGGGCCGAGCAGCTGGATGGAAGGGGGGTCCGCTCGCCCCCAGCTTGGCACGGAGGTGGGAGGGCATATGGACAGCGGCCCCTGGCGAGGCGCCCATGCCCGGCTCTGGCTCTCGGCCCAGTGCGAGCACGGGTGGGTGGGAGGCAGTGGGAACAACGAGGCCCCGACAGGCTGCCCCCACCCCCCTCCATTCCCGGGGAGCCGGCCAGGCGTCCTCACCCGAGACCCCTGGGGCCAGACGACGGCTTCCAGGTCACCGCGCCCTCCGACCCCTGGGCGGTCTCGGGGAACGGCGGCCGGTGGAAGGGGCTGCGTGGATCCGAACGAATGAGATGTTATATTTCCATACATTTTATTTGCAGCCTCATCTGCGAATCTAATATTGACCCGGAGTTATCTGTGCCGGGGAAGTTATTAATTCTGACAGATATAAGGGAGAAGCTAATATTCGCCTTTACAAACACCTAATATTAATCTCGCGCCGTAAACCGCAGCCCCGCATGGCGGGGGGCGGGGTGGGGTGGGGGGAGAGGGGAGGGAGGGAGGAAGGACAACACCCGCTCAGAGTTTGATAATGAAAAACGGGGAATTTCAGGGAGAGGGTAGAAGCTGTGGGGTGAGCATAGGGGGGAGGCCCGGGCGGGGTTCCCAGGGGCGGGGGGCCCATAGGGGGAGGGCGGGAAGGCTGAGGGGCGGGCCCGGGCTGTCGGGGGGCACCTGCAGCTCAGTGTTCGGGGCTCCACGTTGCAGACAGGCCCTGGGTGGAAGGGGACAAGGGGAGCAGATGGAGGAGGGGCCGCGGGGTCCTGGGTAACTTGGGGCGCTCAGGGCCCCAGGCCCCAAGCAGAGGCCGCCTCACCCACGCCCTTTGCCCCTGGGCCCTGCGGTCCATGCCCTCACGGCACCCCGGGAACCCCCTTTGGGCACGGACCCAGCCAAGGCCTCAGGCTCTGATCGTCCGTCCTTTCTCTGTTTAAATGTATTTAACTTAGTTTCCTGTTAATCCCCAGCTGAGGCTGTTTTCCCAGGGACTTCTTAGAGCAGCGCTTCTCAACCTGTGGGTGGCGACCCCTTTGGGGGTCGAACGACCCTTTCACAGGGGTCGCCTAAGACCAGCGGAAAATGCGGATATTCACATCAGGATGCATCACAGTAGCAACATTTCATGGTTGGGGGTCACCACCCCATGAGGAGCTGGATGCCAGGGTCGCGGCCTGAGGAAGGTGGAGAACCACTGTCTTGGAGGGAGTGGGAGAGAGAGGGAGAGACAGAGAGAAGCATCCATGTGAGAGAGGCATTGACCGTGGCCTCCTGCCCACGCCCCAACCAAGGCCGGCATCAACCCTGCAACGGAGGTCCCTGCCCTGGACCAAACTCGAACCTGGGACCCTGTAGTCCAGGGGCTGACGCTCTGTCCGTGGAGCCGCCCGGCTGGGGCCAGGCGCTCAGTGCCACGTGTTGAGTTGGGTCCCAGGTGCACCAGCCGAGTCCCGAGCCAGCACCGCGGGCAGCTCCGTGGGAAGGGCCTTGGCCGAGGGAAGAGCCGAGTGGGGGGCTGGAACCAGGATGTGGGAGGGGGGAGCCCCCTCTGAGCCGAGGAGCAGCCTGTCGCCGTCCCCGCCGCAGGGAACCCCTACGTCAGTGGTTCTCCACCTTCCTCAGGCCGAGACCCTTGCCTGCAGCTCCTCCTGGGGTGGTGACCCCCCACCATGAAACGTTGCTCCTGTGATGCATCGTGACATGAACATCTGCATTTCCCGATGGTCTTAGGCGACCCCTGTGAAAGGGTCGTTCGACCCCCAAAGGGGTCGCAACCCACAGGTTGAGAACCACTGCTCTATGTGCCCGCAGTGCTTTGTGGTGGCAGCCGCCACGCTGGGCACCTGCGCTTCCCTTGTCCTGGAGCACAGTCCCAGCCTCGGGCGGGACCCCTGCGCACCCTGAAGTCCCCCCCACACTGGGCACAGGGCAGGTGCCCATGAGGAGCCAGGGACCGAGGGCTGGGCACCTCGGGAAACACAGCAGGAGGCGTGGCCCAGACCCTGCTTGCTCCCCACGGAGGTGAGGGCGGGGGCCGGGGGGCCGGGTGTGTGTTCGGGGCATAGCCCAGCAGCAGCGACGTTCTCACCTCCTCTCTCCACCCGCCTCCTCGCCAGCAGCTGCTGAGGGGCATCCTGGGGCTCACAGGCCGTTAGCTCATCCTCCCGCCCCCCGCAATGTTCCAAGCAGATCCCAGGAAAAGGGGCAGGGCCTGTGGGCTCTGAGGGCCCAGGAAGGTGGGATCCTGACTGCGTCTCAGGGTTCCAAACCACTAAGAGCCTTTAAGGACCTGTAGGGAGCAGGTGGGGTCTGTTGTGAGAGTGTGTGTGAGTGAGTGTGTGTGAGTGAGTGTGTGTGTGTGTGTGTGAGTGAGTGTGTGATGTGAGGGTTTGTGTGAGAGTGTGTGTGAGTGTGAATATGAGTGTGTGTACTTGCAATCTGTCCCACCCATCTCCCGTGAGGCTGGTGATGAAGGTGATGACAGTGATGAAGGTGATGAAGATGAAGGTGATGAAGATGATGAAGGTGATGAGGGTGATGAAGGTGATGAAGGTGATGACGGTGATGACGGTGATGACGGTGATGATGGTGATGAAGATGATGAAGGTGATGAGGGTGATGAAGGTGATGATGGTGATGAAGGTGGTGACGGTGAAGGTGATGACGGTGATGAAGGTGGTGACAGTGATGAAGGTGATGAAGATGAAGGTGATGACGGTGATGAAGATGAAGGTGATGACGGTGATGATGGTGATGAAGATGATGATGATGGTGATGAAGGTGGTGACGGTGAAGGTGATGATGGTGATGAAGATGAGGTGATGAAGGTGATGAAGAGGAAGATGATGAAGGTGATGAAGATGATGGTGATGACGGTGATGACGGTGATGACGGTGATGAAGGTGATGAAGAGGAAGGTGATGAGGGTGATGAAGGTGATGACGGTGATGTGGGGAGGACGAATGTCCCTCTGTGGCGGCCTCTCCTCCTCGGGGCCAGGCCCGCACTCAGCCCCTCGTCCGGGGTCCGGCTCTCCAGGGCCCACCCTCGGGGGCCGGCTGGGCTCTAGGCCAGAGCTTCCACCAGGTCCCGCCGGAGAGCTGGCCCCGCCGGGAGGCCACGCCTGTGTGTGGGCGACGGTCACCGTCCCCTCCCGATGGCACGGCCCCGGACCCCTGGGGCCGCGGTGGCCCCGCCCACAGCTGTGCCCGCGCCGGCCGCTTGTCAGAGCCGCCCGAGCGAGCCGCCCTCCACGCTGTGATCGGAGAAACAACACCTACGAAATCTATTATTCATTAAGTGTAACCAATGTGTAATTTAAAACAGTGGGTTTTGTCAAATATAATGTTAGGTCAGCATAATTTTCTGCCTATTACTAATATCTATACCATCTTTGCCTTAGTCAGCTCTATTTAAATATGCAATCATTTACAGCTTTTGAGAATATTTCTGTGCAGTCCCGATTTCCAATATTCAACGACGACAAATTTTATGCTGACATCAATAGCAAACTATTAAAGACAGTATTTCATTATTGGTTTTTCATCCCCACAGTTATTTACAATTATATACTAAGCACTGATATTAAAGGAAACCTTTTAAATGAGGTGCTATCTACTTTAACAATATGTCTGTCGCCGATGAGACTGTGTTTAAAGATTTTATCAAGAAATGGTTGTTTGCTGAGGTTATGTTTTGTCCATGAAATATGCATTTCATATCTCTTTCATTTCATTAACATAATTTAATTTGTGCTTTGCATTTTGTGCATAATACATATTTGATTTACAAAACAAATATTTCCATTAGAAAATGAATTTCATGCAGGCAAAAAAGCAGAACCGAATGATGTATTGAAGGAAAATAAGAAGAAATGAAATGCATTTTCTCAGTCTATTAAAAAATCTATGGCATTGACAGAGAGTGCACTTAGCGCTACATTTAAAAAATAGCGCGCATGTCAATGTATTAACAAATAGAATTGGAAATACAAATATTTCCCTATATCAAGCCAAGAATCTCTTTATTTTAATTGAGTTGATTTAAAAGCCCAACTACAATTTAATTTTTATTTCGCGACGTGGTGCTGGGGCGGGTGCCGGCGGAGCGGCGAGGGGCGGGCGGCTGATGGAAGGAGATAGTTGACCTTAAAAATGGCTTTTATTGACAATGGGGAGACGCGGCTGAATGGGAAGGGAGCGAGCAGTGGGCGCTTTGTGATGGGGAGCCGGGGGTAGAGCGGGGGTGGGCGGGCGGGCGGGCGGGCGTGGGAGCGACTCCCGGCTCTCTGGGCTGCTCCTCTGCAGGCCCCCCAGACCCCCCCTGCCCGGCACCCACCTGCACGCCGTACCCCCACCCGCCGGCCGTGGGGCTGGTTGGGGTCCCAGGATGGAGTCTCCGTGGGTAGCCCTGCATGAGACAGGTTCTGGCAAGGCGGATCTCGGATCTCGGGGCCTCTGGGGCCCTGGCTCCTCACCCCTCCGCCCCTGGGGGACCCTCCCTCTGCACCCAGCGTGACCCCGGCCGGGGTGAGGGGCAGGGACCCCGTCAGGGCCTGGGCAGCCCAGGGGCAGGTGAGGGCCAGGCCGGTGCTGAGAGGGTGTGGGCCCGGGTGGTCTCAGCTCCGGGAGAACAAAGGGCGCTGACCCTCCCGGGGAGCGCTGGCTGGGAGAGGGGGGCTTAGGGACCGGCCACTCGAGTGCCGCCCCCCAACTTCAGGTGAGGAAACCGAGGCCCAGAGAGCACGGTGCTGCCCAGCGGGTCACTGTCCACACCGGCGGGCGGCAGGCGGTGCTGTTTCCATCCCCTGAGCCCAGAGCCAGCAGGCCCCCTCCCCGCCGTCCCCTGCAGGAGGCCACCTCCAGCCCGGCCGCCCGCTCCCCCCCCCCCCTGCCCCTTGGAGAAAGCAGGGCCGAGGCCGCAGGTGCTGGCTCAGGCTGTTGGAGGGTCCGTGGCCCCTTCCTGCCTGCCTCTCTCCCTTCCTCCCTCCCTCCCTCCTTCCCTTCCTTCCTTCCTTCCTTCCTTCCTTCCTTCCTTCTTTCCTTCCTTCCTCCCTCTCTCTCTCTGCTATTTTTAAAATTGATTCCAGAGAGAGAGGAGCATGGACCTGTGGTCCCCCCCTTCCTTTCTTCCTTCTTTCATTCCTCCCTTCTCTCTCCCTTCCTCCCTCCCTCCCTCCCTTCCTCCCTCTCTCCCTCCCTCCCTCCCTCCCTCTCTCCCTTCTTCCCTCCTTCCTTCCTTCCTCCTTCCTTCCTCCCTTCTTCCTTCCTTCCTTCCTCCCTTCCTCCCTTCCTTCCTTCCTTCCTTCCTTCCTCCCTTCCTCCCTTCTTCCTTCCTTCCTTCCTTCCTTCCTTCCTTCCTTCCTTCCTTCCTTCCTTCCTCCCTTCCTCCCTTCCATCCTTCCTCCCTCTCTCTCTCTCTCCGTTATTTTTAAAATTGATCCCAGAGAGAGAGGAGCATGGACCTGTGGTCCCCGTATGCATGCGCTCCCTGGGCCCCGACAGGGGCTGGATGGAGCCTGCAGTCTTGGTGGATCCTGACACTCCAGCCGCGGGCAGAGAGGGGAGTGAGGCTGAGCTTGGTGCTGTGCTGGGGTGCCCTGAGGAGGGTGTGTGTGTGTGGGCGGGGTGCCCGCCTCTCGGGCAGGAGGCCTCCGGCCTGGCTTGGGCTGTGCGTAGAGGCGAATGGGTCACCTCGGGCTGCCGCTGGGGGTCCCGGCTCCCCTGGGGCCAGTGGCTGCCCGGGACCAGGTTGAGGGGCGCCAGCCGGGGGCGGGGGGCTTTGCTCTGGGGAGGGGCCTCCTCCAGTGCCGCCCGATGGTGGGAAAATAAAGGCTGTGATGTGCCCCCCAGGCCCGTGTCGCTCAGCGGTGGAGCGTGGTTGACCTGTGAACCAGGAAGTCAGGGTGCCATTCCCGCTCAGGGCACAGGCCCGGGTGGCGGGCTCCATCTCCCGTGGGGGGCGGGTGGGCGGGCCGTGCAGGAGACAGCTGATCCCCGATTCTCTCGCATCTCCCTTCCTCTCTCTCTCCAAAAAACCAATAGGAACAGATTTAAAAAAAAAAAGAAAAAAAAAAAAAGCCAGAAGCGGTGATTTAAGGCAGGTTCCCCTCGACGGAGCCCGCGCCCGGGACGCTCCGCTAACGACCCCCGAGGAGGAGATTCACGGGCGGCGGCGGCGCGGGAGGCTGATGGGGGGGGGGTCCCTCCGTCCGGGGAGATGAGCGGCATAAATCTTTGTTTTTAATGTCTAATGATATGTAAAATATTTAAATCTGCAACGCAGAATTATTAAGCTGCCAAGGTTTTGTGCCTATTAGAGTGCATTCTTGCCTGAGAATTTATGGGGCGCCCGTGCCCGCCGCCGCCAGCCCCCCTATGGGGCCGGGTGGGGATGTGGGGGGGGGGGGGGGGGGGGGCCGGGGGGGGCAGATTTGTGGGGCCGGCCCGCAAAAAAAAAAACCACCAAAAAAAAACAAAAAAAAACCTCGGGGATCGGGTGACCCTGCAAACGGGGAAATTCATGTCCCTCACCCGGGGACAAGCACGCCTTTTGTGGAGGCGAGGCGGGCCGGCCTTGGTCGGCCGTTAGTTTATTGTCACTGGTTGATAACGCTTAATGGAAAAGACACACGGGTGCCGGGGAATTTTAATTATTTTGGTGATAAAGTTATACGTTCGGCCCTGGGAAGGAAGGGGAGATAATGCGGGGGGCTCATTACTATTCCCAGTGTGTTTAAACAGAGGGCCCGGAATGCAAACAAAAAGCAGATGAAACTCGGAAAGTATTATCAACACCGCAGATAGGAGATGCCCTTTCGCATCAGAACAAGCGTATCTCCTATGGCAACTTTACGGCCGAGTAGTTTATTCATTTCTATTAGAAGGTTGTACGTTTCTAAAATATGGAGATGGTATCGGCGGCCGGGGCGGAGGGGGTGGGGGTGGGGGTGGGAGGCACCCAACCAGACCGGTCATTCCGCCCGTTTCCCCGGATTCACGCTGGCACGGGTGCGAGGCCTCGCCCGGGAGGAGGCCCTTTGTGTCCTGGCGGCTCAGTGGCGGCAGAGCGCGCCGGGGTCTGGGCCACCGTGGAGTCGGGGTTCGCCTTTCCTGGGGGGGGGTTGGTAGTATCCACGAGGACGGAGTCAGGGTCACGCGTCCATCTCCTTGGGGGTCCCTCTGGCCGCGACGGAGGTAACCAACCGGTCCAGGAGCCGGGGACCCCTCAGCCCCCGTTCCCCTCCCTGGCCCCACCGGTGAGGGTCACTCGGGGTGACCCCAGGAATGGGGCTTTGCCTGGACAGAGGTAGCCCTGTCCCTGGGGAGGGGCAGGGAAGCCCCGGATGGCGGGGTGATTCCCAGGGCCCACCCCTCCTGAGGGCCGGGGTGGGGGGGAGCCCCCTGCAGGCCTGTCCTGACCTTCCTGCCGGGGGAATGGGTCCGTTCTGGGCTCACGTGTACCCGATGGGGCGGCTGGGGGGCCTGGCTCTGCAGCCAGACACAGCCTGGGCCGGGGTCCTGGGACCGTGTCCGCTCGGCTGTGACAGGGGGCCCCACACGCGGGGTGGGCAGCCCTGAGCGGGGCCACGCCTTCGTGCTAAGCTCCCAGCTCCTCATGGGCTCGGTACGCGGGAGCCGTTATTATTATTATCGGTACATCGTTGTTGTTTCTGTGGCTGGCTCCCTGATACACAGGAAACTGCTGTCAGTAACATGGGGCTCCTCCTGGGGCGCCCACCCGGCCTGGGGTTCTTCCAGGAAGATGGAGAGGTGACGGTCACTGTGGGCCCCAAAGGGCCCGGGAGCCCCCCCTCGTCGGAGTCTCCCCCTGGGCTCCTGCATCCTGAGAGCCTGCACCCTGGGAGCCTGCACCCTGAGAGCCTGCACCC
>JAAGEH010000340.1:159523-182234 GCA_011751065.1 Lasiurus cinereus
CACTGGCACGTGCTTCCGGTGCCTGGGCACAAGCAGCTACTTCCGGTGCCTGGGCATTGGCGGGCGCTTCCGGTGCCTGGGCACCAGCAGCTACTTCCGCCACCCGCGCGCTGGCAGGCACTTCCGGTGCGGGGGCCACTGGCACGTGCTTCCGGTGCCTGGGCACAAGCAGCTACTTCTGGTGCCTGGGCACAAGCAGCTACTTCCGGTGCCTGGGCACTGGCACGTGCTTCCGGTGCCTGGGCACAAGCAGCTACTTCCGGTGCCTGGGCACAAGCAGCTACTTCCGGTGCCTGGGCACAAGCAGCTACTTCCGCCGCCCGGGGCGGGGATGAGCCTGGTACTCCAGCCGCAGGCCGGAAGGACGAAGGCCAGGCCCTGCCCGCTGCTCAGGGCTCCGGCCTGGGCCCGCCCGCGGCCACGCCGTCCACGTTGACCACGCCCTCCCGGGCCCGGTGTGCCGGTTGATAATGCGGGTTTTTTTCCCCATCGATGGAATTACACATACGTGGGTGTATTTGCAATGTGACATGAATGCTCTTGTGTGTTGCTCCTTCAGGTGACCGCTTGTTCCGATCGATAGCACACGCACTTTCTTTCTTTTTTTTAAAAAATATATTTTATTGATTTTTTTTTTTACAGGGAGGAAGGGAGAGGGATAGAAAGCCAGAAACATCGATGAGAGAGAGACATCGATCAGCTGCCTCCTGCACGCCCCACATTAGGGATGTGCCCGCCACCAAGGTACCTGCCCTCGACGGGAATCGGACCCGGGACCCCTCAGTGCCCAGGCCGACGCTCTATCCACGGAGCCACACCGGTTTCGGCGGCACACGCACTGTCTGAGCGGCACTTCAGAACGCGCGAGGACGTGGGAAATGGGGGTCTCTGGATGGTCTGCCTCAAGACAAGGAAAGTTCTACTGGGACGCTCTCCACCAATTCCCTGGAAGATGGTAATAGCTAATCCGAATACTGGTTAAAATACAGATACCCGCTAAAAATGTGGGTTTTGTCATCAAAGAAAACACGATAATTTCAAGAGAAACATTAAAAGTGCTTTCTTCAAACTAATGTCCATCCCTAGCTACACATTTCCCCCACCTTCCAAGGAATTTGTGGGTCCCAGTAGAACGTTTCTTGTTTTGAGGCAAACCATTCAGAGACCCCATTGTCCACTTCTGCATACGTGTTGAAGTGCTGCTGAGACAGTGCGTGTGCCATGGATCGGAACAAGGGGTCATCTGCAGGAGCGAGGGCTGGTGAACACGGCGGGTGGGTTCATACTTCCCAGGCAAGATCTGTTAACGTGTCTTTAACTGGGTTTGAAGTGTGTGATGGTGCGTCATCGTGAAGCAAAATTACTTTCCCGTGTCTTCTGGCCCTTTCTGGTGGTTTCACGATCAAAGGGTGGTTCAAATTGGTGATTTGTTGTCGGTAGTGATCAGTATTAATGGTTTCACTGGGTTTTAGAAGCTCATAATGCACCACACCTGCCTGATCCCGCCAAACGCAGAGCATTGTCTTCTTTCCATGTGACCTTGCAGTCGATGTTGATGTTTGACCTGGATCAACCCATGATTCGGTGCGTTTGTGATTCTCAAAAGAAATCCGCTTGTCATCGCCAGTCACAATTCCATGCAAAAAAGACTTTCTCTCGTGCCGTTGAAGCAACATTTTACTGATGACTTTTCGGTTTTCCGTTTGTCTTTCATTCAGTTGATGTGGCACCCATTTTCCTCCCTTAAACATCTTTCCCATTGCTTGTAAACAATCGGAAATTGTTTGCTGAGCAACGTTTAATCTTCCTGCAAGTTGTTTTTGAGTTTGACACGCATCTTCGTCCAATAATGCTTGTCATTGTTAGCCTTCAAACTTTTTCAGTTGACCTGGACATTCTTTGTTTTTCACATTGAAACCATCTCTTTAAAAGTGTTTAAACCAGCGCCCACAAGTATCTTAAAATGGAGCATGTGCACCATGAGCTTCCCAAAATATATGATAATTTATTTATTTCCTCAAAATAAAGTAATGAATTAAAACTTCTGGCAAATGCTCTTATTTTTTGGCATGAAATTTATTTTTAATTTAATAAATCTTTATTGTTCAGATTATTACAATTGTTCCTCTTTTTTCCCACCGTAGCTCCCCTCCACCTGCCTTCCACCCTTCCCTCTGCCCTTCTGTCCCCCCATTGTCCTCATCCATATGTGTACGATTTTTGTCCAGTCTCTCCCTGCACCTCTTCACCCCTTTTCCCCTGAGAACTGTCAGTCCACTCCCTTTCTATGCCCCTGATTCTATTATATTCACTAGTTTATTCTGTTCATCAGATTTTTAATTCATTTGATTTTTAGATTCACTTGTTGATAGGTATGTATTTGTTTTTCACAATTTTTATCTTTACCTTTTTCTTCTTCTTCCTCTTCTTAAAGAATACCTCTCCCCGAGACCGGTTTGGCTCAGTGGATAGAGCGTCGGCCTGCGGACTGAAAGGTCCCAGGTTCGATTCCGGTCGGGGGCATGTACCTTGCTTGTGGGCACATCTCCAGTGTGGGGCGTGCAGGAGGCGGCAGATCGATGTCTCTCTCTCATCGATGTTTCTGACTTTCTATCCCTCTCCCTTCCTCTCTGTAAAAAATCAATAAAAGAAAAAAAAAAGAATACCTCTCAGCATTTCATATAAATACTGGTTTGGAGTTGATGAACTCCTTTAGCTTTTTCTTATCTGTGAAGTTCTTTATCAGTTCAATTCTGAATGATAGCTTTGCTGGATAGAGTATTCTTGGTTGTAGGTTCTTGCTATTCATCACGTTGAATATTTCTTGCCACTCCCATCTGGCCTGCATCGTTTCTGTTGAGAAATCAGCTGACAGTCATATGGGTGCTTCCTTGTAGGTAATTAACTGTTTTTCTCTTGCTGCTTTTAACATTCTTTGTCTTTTGCTCTTGGCATTTTAATTATGATGTGTCTTGGTGTGGTCCTCTTTGGATTCCTTTTGTTCGGGGTTCTGTGTGCTTCCTGGACTTGTAAGTCTATTTCTTTCACCAGGTGGGGCAAGTTTTCTGTCATTGTGTCTTCAAATAGGTTTTCAGTATCTTGCTCTTTCTCTTCTTCTGGCACCCCCACAATTCTGATGTTGGTCTGCTTGAAGTTGTCCCAGAGGCTCCTTACACTCTCTTCCAATTTCTGGAGTCTTTTTTCTTTTTTGCTTTTCCAGTGGAGTGTTTTCTGCTTCTTTGTATTTTAAATCTTTGACTTGATTCTTGCGTGCCTCTAGTCTGCTCTTAGGACTCTGAATAATACTTTTTATTTCAACCAGTGTATGTTTCATTTCTAGTTAGTCCTTTTTCATCTCCTCTTGGGTATCCCTAAATTTATCCATCTTTTCTAGCAAATTCTTAAAAAACCTTACAACCGTGGTTTTGAACTCTATATCCAGTCATTTGTTTTCCTCCATTCCTTCGTTTGTGATCTGTTGCTTTGTCTCCACATTTTCACTGCTTCCCTGAGTTGGTAGCATAGCTTTCTGTGCTAGGTGTCCTATAAGGGCCCAGTGGCTCAGCCTCCCCAGTTACCGGAGGTGACACTCTTGCTACACCTCTTTGTGGACCATGTGTACAGCCTTGTTGTAGTTAAGTCTTGATGGTTATTGATATCATTGGGGAGGATTGACCTCTAGGCCAATTGGTTGTGAGGATCAGCTGTGTCTACGCTGGGAGAACTTATGTGCTGGAGTCAGCCTTATGACAGAAGTCTTGAAAAACTGCAAAAGCCTCTGTGTTCAGCTTGGATGGGGCTGAGCAGACAGCCTTGACTTCCCGTCAGCCCTGCCCTATGCGGCCCCTGGGTCTCAGTGTCTCTCGGTAATCCCTGTAGCCCTCTTGGTGTGCACTCATGCTGATGCGCCTCCAGACCTCTGCCTTTCTCGGGCGGCTCCCCTGAGTTTCCATGCATTCCTTCCTCTTTTTGACAGTCCAGACTCCCCCCGTATGAGTCTTGCTCAGAACTGGGGTTCCGTGCATTCGGAACTGGAGCTCAGTACAGTGGAGAGTGTCCGTCTCCCTCCCGATAGAGCAGCGGTTCTCAACCTGTGGGTCGCGACTCCTTTGGGGGTCGAACGACCCTTTCACAGGGGTCGCCTAAGACCATCAGAAAACACATATTTCCCATGGTCTTAGGAACCAACAGACCGCTCCTCGGTGTAGCAAAGTGTAGCCATGTAGTTTACTGTTGTCATATGAAGACTGTTGCCCATGCTACACCACGATTTAAGACAACATTTCATTTATTTGTCATTAGAAGTAAATATTTCACAATATATAATTACATATTGTTTTTGTGATTAATCCCTATGCTTTAATGATGTTCAATTTGTAACAATGAAAATACATCCTGCATATCAGATATTTACATTACAATTCATATCAGTAGCAAAATTACAGTTATGAAGTAGCAACGGAAATACAGTAATTTTATGGTTGGGGGTCACCACCCCATGAGGAATTGTATTAAAGTGTCTCGGCCTTAGGAAGGTTGAGAACCACTGGGCTAGAGGAAGCTAGCCAGGCACTCCGCCGCCCGTCCTCTCCACATGCGTGTCTCCATACCTCAGCTTTTTGCAGCTCCTCGGAGTCTCCGTGAGCCCCTCTCTTTCCTTCTACTTATAGAATTTCCACTCAGCCAGCTTTCCTGTGGTTCTGGATGATGTCTGTTCTGTCTTTCAACTGTGGTTTTGAAATTGTGCGAGGCAGCGGTTTAGGTGTTCACCTGTGCCGCCATCTTGGTTTCCCTCGGCACGAAATTTTTAAGTGTAAAAATATCTATGATGTTAACACCTTTAGAAAATTTGACACATGAAGCTTTGAAGCTTGCTGTCAGTACCGCAAAATAGCATATATATCAAGTCACATATATATCAACATATGTGTCACTCCATCTATTGAAAAAAATCCTCCTTATTAACCAGCGCAGCTGGTAGGCCCTGCCCCTCAAAACTGGTCAAAGGCGTGTGTGTTCCCAACTAAAGGTGGGAGTTTCTCCTCTCTACTTATTGATCTCTTCTCTCACCCGCCCGCTTCCTGCCTCTCTCCACCTCCTTCCCTCTGGCTCTCTGCGTGGAAAAAAATCCCAGAACATGGGAAGAGGCCTCTGACAAGGGAGAGAGCACTAAGCCAAATTAACTTCAGCAAAATAAGAGGAATTAGCCTTAATTTAAGCAGGTAGCAGGAAACGAGGAGCCGGTCTTCCCTTCCCCGGCAGTGAGCCTCCCTCAGCGCTATTTTATTTTATTTTATTTTATTTTATTGCCAAAAGGAAGGGCCCCACGGCTGCCCTGGTGCAGACCCGCCTGTCCCCATGGCTCCCCGCCGGCCTGGGATTGTGGGTTTGGGAGTCGCTGGCCCTGGTTGGGTCTGATGGTCATTAAGGTTCAGTGCTAGCCTCCTCTCCTTATTTCCTTCCCATTAGAAATTTCAGGGCTAATAAAGCCCTCTGATTTGGCGGTTACTGGAGTACGGAAGGAGGCAGACCTGAGCCTCAAGCACACAGCGGTGGGGGCCTGGCTGGGCTTGGCCACGGGGCGCAGGTACCCGCGGCGTGGGGGGCGTGTGCTCCATTAGGCCTGAAATTGGATGGGTTTGAATGGAAGTGCCGCTCGGGGAGCAGAGGGCCGTGTGTGGGGGTGACACATCTGGGAGGGAATGGAGCTAACGCAGGCGCCGAAATCCAGCCGCCCGGCTGGGGCCGCGCTCTCCCGGTACCGCGTCGAGTCGGCTCGTGAGAACCATAAATAAGAATCACATATCACTTCTCGTGTTGGCATTGCACTCGCAGAGCGCAGGCGAGGACACCACGTGCTGCCGCAGGGTTTTAGGGAAGACAGGGACGAGTTAATGCTGCCGCAGAGCCGCGCGCGGGTGGGGACAGCCGGGACAGCCGCAGCTCTGGGGCGCGGCCGGGGCGGGGCTGCCAGAGAGCCACCGGGCTGTCCCTGCGGTGGTGTCTGGTGTCCTCCTGCCTCCTCCCACTCCCGCTGGAGCCCGCCAGGCCCTGTCCATCCGCAGACGCTCCTGGCGGTGGGTGGGGGGAGGAGGGGGGTGTGAGGCTGTCCTCTGCGGGGAGAGGCCAGGGAGCCCCCCTCAGCAGACCCTGGGGCAGCGCCGAGCGGAGCAGGACACTGCTGTCCCCTCACCTGTGTGTGTCGCCGTCGGAGCCGGACCGGCTGGGGTGGGGGGCACTCTGACTTCCCTGGGACTCTGAGGGGGTCCCCTGAGGATTTCTTTAGGGGTCCTGGTCTCCTAGTGGGGGAGAGGCGGGAGCCATGGGCCAACACTGGGGTGTCTGGTTGGGTGTCTCCCACACCCTCCCAGCACCTGTCTCCCACACATGCGTCTGCCACACTAAAGGGTCACGCCGCGTGGGCGAGGACACAGATGAAGACACGTGCTGGCGAACATGCACATGGATGCACCCTGCATGGAGGTCAGCGGTGCACATGAGGACAGGCCCTACCTGCTTGTTATACTCGTAATGGGCAGCAGGAGGCAGTGCTAGCTTTGGGAACATGCTCCCTACCAGCGTGTTGGCCCACGCAGCCTGCCTCCGGGTGCCTAGAGCAACGCCTGGGGCTGTGTGTGGGGGAGGTCGGGGAGGGGGGTTCAGGGGCCGCTCCTTAGCGACTGTCGGCCCTGGTCCTATTACCTAGGCCGTCACAGCACCCTTCCTGGAGGTCCCACCGGCCAGGCAGGTCCGACTCCCCCTGCGCGGGGCTGCCCCGGGACTGCCAAGGGAGCCAGGAGGCGCCTGGGGCGCCGCGGAGGGTGGGGAACCAGGCAGTCACGACTCCGTCTCCCCGAATGGCACAGCCCTTTTAAAACGTCCGTGCCTACTGCCTGCCACATGTGAGATGTCCTCCCGCCCACAGAAGCTGTCAAATAAAAATTAATTTTGGTCTAAAAGCCAAACCCAACCCGGCTGCATATTTTTGACACTCACGTCTGCGCGTGTGCCGGGGACACGTTCCCCCCTAATGAATCACCGCGGTGCTGAATGGAGCACTGAGCGGGGATGCTCACCGCTTCGCGCCGCCGTTTAACCTGGCCGATGTCTTTATGGCCGCGCGCTATAAACCTAACCGAGCACAACTGGCTGGTGACTGGCGGCAACCCGGTTATGGACCGCCAGGGAGAGGCCGATTTTTCAAACGCAGCCATTCAGTCCGGCTGCAGCCACTACCTCCCACCCCCCACCCCGACTATGGCTGTTATAATCTTTTGAGGATATTTTATCGCGGCAATAACCGCTCACAATCAGCCTTTACCGCGGTTAATGACTGGACAGCTGCCGCCAGCCCCGCCTTGGCGGGCCCCCAGCTCCTCGCCGGCAACGCGGTTGTTACCTGCACGTAGCCCGTCGCCGGAATGTCTTCTTCTTCTTTGAATATTGTGAACTCATTTTTAATTAATTTTTTATTGAAAATATTTATATTGATGTCAGAGAGGAAGGGAGAGGTAGAGAGAAAGAGAAACATCATGATGAGAGAGAGTCATGGACCAGCTGCCTCCTGCACGCCCCACACTGGGGACGGAGCCTGTCACCCGGGCCTGTGCCCCGACCGGGAATCCAACCATGATCTCCTGGTTCCTAGGTGGACGCTCTACCCCGAGTCCCGCCGGCCGGGCAAGGGCAGCCTTCCAGACGAGCCTCATGGAGCTCGGAGATGGGCCTCTCTCCGCAGGGAGCATCTTGCTTATGGGCAGGATGAGCACCGGTGGGCCCGGCAGTGCTGACTGTGTTACCCCGAAAGGTGGGTGCTGGGATGGGGTAGTCCAGTTCACCCGTGTGTGGCTCACAGGGGGACGGTCACAGGGAGCGCCAGCCCCAGGGGCGGGGTCACCAAAGGGACAGGCCCCTCAACGCCCGCCAGGCCCTCCGCCCAGGAAGGGCACTGGTGCCCCAGTGTTGGCTCTCATGGTACTGGGGCCAGGGGTGGCGGGAGGAGCGCCGACGAGGCCCTGCCCTGCCCCCCTGCTCCCGGCCTCTCCTACCAGACAGGCTCGATGCCCGCCCGAAGTCAGCGGGCGGTTGCGGGACTTCGCCCGCGTCTCTGCTACGCAGGCAAAACAAAAAATTAATGTTTTGAAAAGGGAGGTGCGGCTCCTGCAGCCTGGAGAGAAGGCCAATTAAACCTCTTCAAATCCTGAAATGCGTTTTAATTTGAGAGCGAGGAATTCTTTTCAAGGGTGCGAGCTTTTGCTAAATATTTGAAAATGATTATGCGTCGGGCTCGTCTGAAGTTGCTTGGGAGTCAAATAACACATTAAAGGGGAGCAGGGTCTCCGTGTTTATATGACTTGGTGGGCGACCCCCTTTACCCCCCCTCCCTGTCCGGGCTCCCCCACGAGGGCCAGGAGACACTTAGAAACACGGAGGGTCAGCGTGGGGAAGAAGGGAGGTGACCGGGTGCCCTCCCAATCCCCGGTGCCCTCCCAATCCCCGCTTTCGAACGCTGCCCCCAGACCGCAGCGGCCCTGTGGCTTTAAATCGCTGGGAGTTTCGAGAACCCCACTCTCTAGCCTTTTTGTAAATGACGGAAAGCACGGCCCATTCGGCCCATTCGTAACACTGATCGCCGCGCCCTGTGCCCGCCCCCTGGAGCTCATCTTTTCCGAATTTAAGCACTTAGCACACGGGAGTGCGCCCATAAATTAACTCGGCAGCCGGCGCTCTCCGTGGGAAGTGATTCAGGCGCCGAGGGCTGGAGGTGCCGGGCGAGGGCCAGCAGGCCCGCGGGTCCAGCGGCCCGGGATTGATTTTTAATGACTTCCTATTGATCGGGTGCCTCTTAACCCCGATGGCCCCAGGTGGGTCTTGCATATCCATCACCCCTTGCTCTGGCCGCTGGGCACAGCGAATGGCGTTTCATCTCCCGCCTGCTGGGACAAGGCCTTGCCAGGGAGACGCCCCAGACAGCCACTGGGGAGATGGCAGGAAGCCTGTGAGTGACACCGTCCACGCGAAGCCATAGAGGGATCCGCACCCACGGACTCGCACACCTGGAGAGCCCTCAGGTGGAGATCAGGAATGGCTGGATCCAGGGGCTCTCTCCTCCCTTTTCTCTCCCTGTCCCCCTCTTTCTCTGCAGTTTGGTCTCGTCTCTGCCTCCCCTTTCCCGCCTCTCCTCCTTCCTTTCCCCTCCCTCCTCGCTGCCTTCACCCTGCTGCTCAGTCCCCACGTCTGCAGGGAGGCTCTCAGCCCGTGCGGCCCCCACAGGTTCAGTCTCACACCTCGCACTTGTGGGTCCATCAGGAGGAGGAGGAGCTCTGGGAACAGATCCCAGAGGGGACCCCAGAGCAGGCATCATGGCATCTGCTGGGTCTTGGGCCCTTTTCGGAGCCGTCACTGTGGTCGGGGGCTTGGTGCTCTGATTCGCCTCCTCCGACCACACACCTGCCCTGAAGCCAGAGCAGAACCGGAGGCTGAGTGAGAATGGCGGAGGGATTTCTCAAAATCGAAACAAAAACCGAAAACCCGGACTCACAGACACAGGCAGCAGCATGGCGATTCTCTGTCCCCCTCCCCCCATTCTCTCTCCAAAAAGAAAAAAAAAATCAGTTGACAAACGATTCTCAGATTCGGGTTAACAACAACAAGAAGAAACAAGGAGCCCAGCCTGTGTGGCTCAGTGGTTGAGCATGGGCCCAGGAGCCAAGAGGTCCCTGGTTCGATTCCTGGTCAGGGCAGGTGCCGGGTTGTGGGCTTCGTTTCCAGTAGGGGGCGTGCAGGAGGCAGCCAGTGGATGATGTGTCTCTCATCCATGTTTCTATCTCTCCCTTCCTCTCTCTCTAATATCAATAAAAACACATCTAAAAAATAAAGAGAAAATGAGGGGGTGAAGGGCAGCGTGGGGACAGGCCTCCGGGTCACGTGCGCCGAGACACTTGGCAGAGCCGCCGCTGAGGTCATGCGGGAGGGAGGCCGTGGAGATAAGGTGGCCGCTGGCGGGAGAGGCCGGGACAGCACGTTCCTGTGGGCGCGAGTGACTGCGCTGCGCACCTCACAGCGGCACGGAAAGTCTGTGTCCGCCTGGTCGGCAGAAATGAGGGAAGCCCGCCAGGCACCCCTGGGGCTGAAGACACACCTTCCCACCCTCGAGGTCCGAGGGGAGTAGGGAAGCACTTCTAGGAGCAAGGGCTGGTGAAGGGCGAGGCCGCCACACCCCAGCAGGAACCCCTGGGGGAGGGGTAAAGTGGGTCCAAGGAGAAGCCCCCTGAGGGTCTGGAGCCCCTTGAACAGCTGGACAAAAAGCCAGAAGGGAGGGAAACTGGAAGTGAGACCCCCTCCCCAAGGTGCGTAGGTTCCAGGAATGTGTTAAACACGGAGGGGGCAGGATGGGCTCAGGGAGCCGGGAAGGCACGTGCCCCCCCCCTCACAGGAGAAGAGAGAGGACACCCCGAGTTTGTGTCCTCTCCGGAGGCTCAGCTGGGGGACAGCTCAGTCAGAGTCTGGGGGGACAGGAGCTGTCGGGAGGAGGCGGTGGAATCTGCAAGGGGGTTCAGCTGAGCCTCAGACCAGCAGGAGGCAGAGTGCAGGCTGCTGGCTCCAGGGGGTCGGCACAGATATAGGGATAGGCATGTCTCCTCTTGCCACATCTTAAAAAATAACTTTTCATTTTTAAAATATATTGATTTCAGAGAGAGGAAGGGAGAGGGAGAGAGAGAGAGAGAGACAGAGAGAGAGAGAGAGGGAGAGAAACATCAATGATGACAGAGAATCATGGATCTGGCATGTCCTCTACTGGGGATGGATCCCCCAACCCAGGCCTGTGCTCTGGCCTGGAATCCTACCGTGACCTCCTGGTGCCTAGGTGGATGCTCAGCCACAGAGCCACGCAGGCTGGGCAGCAAGTGCCATGTTAACCCTCGTCTGGCCCATGGGTCAGCGAGTGGCCCCCACAGGTGCCCACAGCCCGAGTCAGAGGTGGGACCAGCCCCCGGCGTGGTGCGCGAGGCCCTGAAGGAGTTAAGTGATGGGGAGCGTTATCAATATTGTATCAGTCACAGATGAGGAACGACAGAGCGGCGTCGGTGTGATTCATTCATCGGTTTATGGACACCGCGGCCTCCGGGGACTGTCACAAATCCACTTGATGTTCCTGAGTGTGAGATTTAGCATTTGGGCCTTTGATTTCCTGAAAGATGTGTAAAAACTCATGCAGCCAGACAACTCCCTGCAGGCGATTCATCTGGGTTGGCTTTTACGTAACAGTCACTCCAATCAAGTGCCGGCAGTAACTCCCGCTCCTACCTCGCCTCCCAATTCCCGATTCCGAGCTGCGGGGACGAGGGGGGGCCTGGAGCCCTCCGTTCCCTGGCTTCTTGGGGTTGCGCAGGCCCAGCTGAGGCCGCGCTTCAAGAAGAAGGCCGCTCCTTGCTCCTACATTTTTTTAAGTCTCTTTTTAAAAATATATATATTTGTATTGATGTCAGAGAGGAAGGGAGAGGGAGAGAGAGACAGAAACATCAGTGATGAGAAAGAATCATGGACTGGCTGCCTCCTGCATGCCTCACACTGGGGATGGAGCCTGCAACCCGGGCCTGTGCCCTGAACCGGAATCAAACCGTGACCTTCTGGGTCCTAGGTTGACACTCAGCCCCTGAGACAGACCAGCTGGGCCCGTTCCTTGCCTCTCACCTTCCTGTCCCCTGTGAGGCCTGAGTTGCAGTGCGAGGTGGGGGTGAGCGCGTCAGGAGCCCCTGGGGCCCTTGGAGCTGGCATGGGGTTGGGGGAGGGGCAGTCCAGAGGTGGCTTTGGGCCCCCCGCTGCCCCAGGCTGTCCCAGCAGCAGGAGCGGGAGGACGGACCGACTATCTGCCCCTGCTCGCTTAGCCCAGCGGACACGCAACTGCGCTGTTAATGGCCTGATGGATAGCGGCTCTCAGGGCCAGGACCCTGCGCGTCCCTCACCACAGCGCCTGGCCCACCTCTCAGTCTCCTTCTGATTCCTCACCATTTGTACCAAAAGCAGGTGGTGGGGGGGGGGCACAGGGCCTCTGTGAGCGTGGACAAGTGGGACACCCCGCAGAGAAAAAGGCATGGGGTTCGACCCGCCCTGCTCTGAGCACCAGGTTCCGAAGCTCCAACGGGCTCAGAGCGCTGCCGCCCTCGGGGTGGGGGACTGGGAGGAAGGCCCGGCGAGCACCGCGCTTTGTCCACGGGGAGCGGAGGCGCAGAGTGGCTGTGCGCTGTCCGGGGTCGTGGCTGGTCAAACAGCAGAGCTGGGCTGCGGGACGATGTGTGGCCCCTGCGGGCCGCTGCTTGCTGGTGGCGAGTGAGCGTCTCCCAGGGCTTGGCGGGCGTCTCCCGGGTGAAGGGCATCCACCCGCCTCCCGAGGGGCCACGTGCAGTCACAGGTGCTGCCTCCAGACGCACGGAGCCCAGGCACGTCAGGGGGCCGAGGGCTGGCACAGGGCTGGCTGAGCTGAGGGCCCAGAGAGGCGGCCACACTCAGGGGCTCCCAGAGGTTGGCCTGGGAAGCAGACCTCTGGGGCAGGGCAGGGGGCGGAGCGGCAGACGGCACCCAGCCGGCGGGATGGGAGGCAACCCGCTGGAGTGAGGGGCTCGGGGCAGAGCAGGACCCAGACCTCAGGCCTCTTTTGGAGGTCGGGTGCTCCCGGAGGCGCAGCCTGGAGGGGGCACGGGGAGAGGTGCCCGGAGAGAGAGCCGGTGGATGTTTTTCAGCCTCAGAGCAGAGCCATAGCGCCTGGCCTTGACCTTGGGCCTCAGGTTCGATCCCAGTCAAGGGCACACACCTGGGTTGCAGATTTCCTGCCCCAGTTGGGGCTCATAGGGGAGGCAACTAATTGATGTGGCTCTCTCACATCAGTGATTCTCTCTCTCTCTCTCCTCGCATCCCTTCCCCCCTCCCTTAGATGTTTTCTAAAATGAATGGAAAAAAATGTCCTCTGGTGAGGATTAACTAAAAAAAAAAAAAGTCACAGAGTCCTAAGCAGGATTAAACAATCAATTCACAGGAGGATCATCACAGCCTGAAAAATAATAAAAATGAGAGGGGGGAGGCGTTTCTTAGAGGGTGCTGGGCCGGGGGCCTGTGCCTGCTCCTGCTCTGTCTGGGTCCCGAGAACTCGCAACACCTGCACCAACACCTGGAGGGGAAGACGGGACCCCAAACCAGCGAGATGCCAGGCGAGGAGGGAGAAGAGGGGAAGGAGGGGATGGGAGGAGGGGAGGAGGGCGAGGATCGGGAGGAGGGTGTGTGGAAAGGGCAGGACGCAGCCCAGGACCTATGTGTGTTGTCCTCTCCTCTGGGAGGTGTTGCTCAGTGGGTAGAGCGCTGACCTGCAGACTGAAGGGTCCCAGGTTCAATTCCAGGTCGGGGTGCATGCCCAGTTAGTTGCAGGGGCGAGCAGGAGGCAGCCTATTCATGATCCCCAGTTGGGGGGTGAGCAGGAGGCAGCCTATTCATGATTCTCTCCCATCATCGATGTTTTCATCTCTCTTCTCTGAAATCAATAAAAATATATTTTAAAAAACCCACAAAAAAACGGGCATGTTTGAATTTTACATCTCAGAACCTCACCCAGCAATGCTTATGGAGCACCTAGCGTGTGTACAACCTGTTTTTCTTTTTTTCTGTGTGTTTTTTCAAAAATATTTTGATTGATTTCAGAGAAGAAGGGAGAGGGAGAGAGCTAGAAACATCAATGAGAGACTGTCATGGATGGGCTGCCTCCTGCACACCCCCTACTGGGGATGGAGCTCACAACCTGGGCCTGTGCTCTGACGGGGAATCGACCAGTGACCTCCTGGTTCCTAGGTCGACGCTCCACCACTGAGCCACAGCGGCCGGGCTGTGCAACCTGTTTTATGTCCCTGGGACTGCTCTGGGTCCTGCCTGCCCAGAGGTCAGCACCGGGCGGTGTGCTGTGCAGGTTGGGGGCCCAAGGGCGGCCCTGTGTCCGGCGCATTTGTCCTCGGCTGGCCCAGAACCCAGACGCTCCGAGGCAGCCACTTCCTGGGCTGCCGCGTGCACGCGCCTTGGCTGGCAGCCGTGCCGTTTGGGAGGGTCGCTCCGCAGCATTTGGTGTGGAATTATTACCAAATGCTGGGGGGGAACGCTGCCAAATGCTGTATATCAGCTCAGACCAAAAACTCCTCCACAATGAAATATTTATAATAAAACCAGGCCCGGAGCGGGCGCAGGCCGGGGTGCCCAGCTGGCGAGGGGCTGTTGGCCGAGGGGCCCGTTGGACCCGCCTGCTGGTGCAGGTGCCCCCGGGATGGGGGTGGAGGGAGGCAGCCAGCTCCAGGCCCCAGGGCGCAGCCTGTGAGCCTCTCAGGAAGAAGGCGGGAGAAGCTGTGGGTTCTGAGGTCCTGATGGTGACAGGGCCCAGTGTTGGCCACCCCCATCTCCCTCCTCCCTGGTCCCAGTGCAGGGCTCAGTATACAGTAGGTGCTCGATAAGTGCTGCTTCCCACCGCAGCCCAGCCCGGCCCATCTGGAAGCCACAGGGTGAGCGTGGCGGCTGCGTGCTCCAGAGAGAGCCATCCATTATTTCCACGTAACATTTCAGATGGAACATCTCGAAGAGGCCCGCGCGTTTCCTCTCCTTCCCGGAGAACACGGGCGCATTAACCTTTCCGTAATGGCCCAGGGTTGTGCTCTGAACCTAGGAAGCCGAGCGGGAGCCAGCGCAGCCCCCCACCCTCGCACTCTCCCCCGGGGCCGCGGGGTGCGCAGGGTTCTCCCTCTGCTAATGGGCTCTGAGCGCAGCGCTTGCTCCCTTCCCCCACCCGGCCCCTCTGGGGGACTTGGGGTTCTCCCTCACGGGCAGGCGCCGCTCCTGTCCCTGTGGCCGCAGCTGGCGGGCTCCCCTCTCCCTAAAGGACTGCGTGTATGGGACCGAGGGGCAGAGACCGGAACTCTGGGCGTGGTTAGACTGTTTAAAAAAGATATTTTTATTGATTTCAGAGAGGACTGGAGATGGGGAGAGAGCCATGGATCGGCTGGCCTCCTGCACGCTCCACACTGGGGGTCGAGCCCGCAACCCTGGTGTGTGCCCTCACAGGAATCGAATGGGGGATCTTCAGTCTGCAGGCCGATGCTCTATCCACTCACTGAGCAAAGTGGCAGGGCTGGGCGAGGTTAGAAATGCGGGAAGGGAGGGGTACCTGCTTGCAGGGAGGCTCGGTTGTGGCTGTTCAGGCCGTACGGGGTCCTTCCTGCGTCTCTTCTTGCTTCCTGGCCGGAGTCAGAGAAGGCAGGTGGCATCTGGGAAAGTAACCGGCTGGTTACTAGTCAGCGATGCCCACGCACGGCCACTGCTCTCTACCCCACCTGCAGAGGGACACCCCTTCCCCAAAGACCCCCACCCCCCCAGAGCCACAGTGGAGCTCAGTGGTGGGTGTCCACCTAGGGACTGGGTGGTCACGGTTCCAAGCTACGGTTCAGGGCGGGACCACGCCCCAGAGACACCAGGTCTCTGACACTGGCTGGCTGCGGCCCTCCCCTGCACACAGCCCAGCCAGGAGCTGGGGAAGCGATACAGTGTTTCCTCTGAAGCCCAGAAGGTCCTGCTTGTCCCCTGCTGGGGAGGGGGGACCCCTGGGGCTGAGAGGTGAGCCCGGGGGCAGCGGGAGTCTCGCTGGCTACAATGTGGCTACAGCCTGAGGGTTAACGACCTCCTGGAAGTCTACGCTTAAGCCCTGAAGCCTCTCCCTCCCAGGCAGGAGGCGGGGATGTGAGGTGTGTGTGTGTGTGTGTGTGGGGGGGGGGGTGTTAAGAGGGGGACCTTTGGGGCCAGAAGGTTGGAAATGCCGCAGGGGAGCCTCAGACCCTCCCACCTCCAGCACTGAAGTCTCCCTTCTGCCAACCGCTCCCAAGATCAGGCCGGCCATGCAGATAGAGGCTTCACGGTAGAAACGCTCGCTCCCTCCGATACTTGGGAGAGAACAAAGAATCAGATACAATTTAGATGTTCCCAAATAAGAGATTGTTTAAATAAATTATGTTGCATCCATTTGAAGGAACATTATGTAGCCATAAAATCATGTTTTCAAGCATATTTAATGACGTGGGAAATACCTTGCGCTAGGAGGTTAGAAAATGAGAGCAGGACACAGAATCGTTTACAGAGAACGCTTCAAAGTCTGGAAAAAAATAAGGCGCACAGAGAAATGCCGGGGAGGAGGAGAGACACAGAGGGTGGCGGGCGGGGCGAGGTCGCGGGAGACAGCACCTTTGTCTCCGACCTCCCTGTCTCTGCGTCACCCCTCAGTGCGCGCCAGGGCCGGGGATCCAGGTGCCATCGGTACGTGTCCTTGACCGTGATCAAACCCAGGACCCTTCAGTCCTCGGGACAGGTTTTAGGTAACGCTGCTCACGTATTTCTTCATTCATTTGACTGGCCAGTGATGAGTAAAGCAGTGCCCAATACACAATGTGAATTTTTTCAGTGTCAGGCTAATTTCTTGATCCGTTCCATCAATATTTCCTAATGCCCGCCCTGGGCCAGGGACCCTGGCCATGAGCAGGCCTGAGGTGTGGCTTCCGGAAGCACCAAGCCTCGGTCAGCCAGGGGCTCCCACAAGCACAGTCCTAGATGGCACCCCTACGTGGGCAGTGACAGGCCTGGGAGGCCCACAGAGCGGGAGCCTCGGAGCCAGAGTGGGGGATGGATAGGCTGGGGTGGACATACCATGTCTCAAATGCACCCCAAGTATGCAGATTCATTGCCAGTCACTGGAGGACCGCCTTCCCACACCATCAGGTGCCAGTTCCCCAGACTGTACTTGGGCATGACCTACTCACACCCATGCCCAGGCTACAGGGTGCCCTGGAGGGTGTGGGGACGAAAGCCCCTTGCATTCAAGCACCCCCCCCCAGTCATTGCTCCCACCCCCCACTTCCCATTGGGTTCCACTTTGCTTCCCTCTTGGAGCCTAACACCATCAACCATCTTCCCTTTCTGATTCCCCAACATCCTCTGTAAGACGTCACTCAGGCCTTCGGTGGGATCAGGATTCGAAATGAAGTCTAGCCCTGTGGGCGTGGCCCAGTGCTGAGCCTGGACCCAGGAACCAGGAGGTCAGGGTTTGATTCCTGGTCAGGGCACATGCCTGGGTTCCAGGCCTGATACCCGGTTGGGGGGTGGGGGGCAGGGAGGTGTGCAGGAGGCCGCTGATCGCCGATGTTTCTGTCTTTCTCTCCCCCCATCTCTGACACCAAGAACAATGTATTGAAAACAGAAATAAGATGAGGTCTGTAGTGAGGTAGGCTCGCTGCCCACCTGCGCTCCAGGCCTGAGCCCGGGGCAGGGCTGGGAAGGCTGACCCGGGCCCTGAGTGTTGGCCGGTGCCAGTGGGCTTGTGCCTGGCTACTGAGTCCCTGATTGCTCTGTGACGCGGCGATGAGCCTCGGGGTCACTCAGGGGAGCCCCTCGGCCTTCTCGGAGCCTGTCTGCCCTGTGGGCACCACATCACCGCATAAGCCAGCCCCTGCCCTGTCACTTCTGAAAACCGAGTTTTCCCGTTAGTTTCCAGCAGCAAAGTGTGTGCCTCTCCCCGCACAAAACCAGGTGGAGACCGGAGCCCTGCAAAGGCGGGGCCTGGCCACAGCCGCGGGCCGCGTGGTGGGCGCCGGCAGCAGGCAACGGCATTGATCCCCACCAGGAGTTGTGTCTCACAACCGGCACTTCCAGGTCCCCCAGACGCAGGGATCGTGGGCTACTCCACGGACTCCCCCTTCGGCCAGCATCCGCCGGCCCCGTTCCGGCCAGAAGGTCCACTAGCTTTGTGGGTCCCTGCCTTGCCCCCCCAAACCTACCACCAAATTGATGGTAGTGATTGCTGATCCCCACAGGCCTGAAAGGGACGCCCGAGCCTCCCCAGCTGTCCCACCTGCGGTGGTCTGCACCGGGAGGGGGTGGGCATGTGTGGAGGGGAGGGAGCTTCGGCCTTACCTACAGCACCGGCACCGTTGCTTTCTGAGTAACTGGCAGGGAGACGCCCAGGGGGTCCTGCGGCAGGGAAACCTCGGGCGTGATTGAGTTACATCCACGCGTGGCCCCCGATGTGACCGTTCGCTACCCAAGCGCCACCTGGGAAGGTGCTGTCCGCCCCGGCCCTCCCCGAGCCTCCGTGGACGGGAGTGGGTTTGCACCGCTTTCTGGGAGAGCGATTGTGCGGAGCGGGCGTGCCTGCAGCTCGGAGAACTGAGTTCCCTGCGGGTCTGTGGCGGGGAGGCTGTCGGACCCTGTGCTTCCGGTCCTTGTGCTTGAAGGAGGTGGTCTGAAGGGGCCAATGTCCTCCTAGACACGGCCGCTCGATGGTCCTCGGCTTGGTAGACGGTGGGAAAACTGAGGCTTGGGGGGACTCAGTGCCTCTAAAAACAGGTGTTCTGGTCGTCCGGTACCTCCCCTGCTTCTCGCTCCAGAGCTCAGCACCCTCTTCAGACGCTCGCCTGGCCTCACTGTGTGGGTCACATGACCATGGCAGTGGCTGGTTTCTAACCTGGTTATTGGGGGGCGGGGGGGAGGCTGAGCAACAAGGCACAGGGAGCAAGGAGCTGAACAGAAACTAAATAAAGCGAGCACCCAACGCAGGAGGCTGTGGCTGGGCTGGGAGAGGTCAGGCCCTCTATGATGGGACCAGTTTTTTGGTTAATCTTCGCCCGAGAATGATTTTCCACTGCTTTTAGGGAGAGTGGGAGAGAGAGGGAGAGGCAGAGAGACACATCGACGAGAGAGAGAGAGAAACACATCGACTGGTTGCCTCCTGCACACACCCCAACCAGGGCCTGGGCCAGGGAGGAGCTTGCAACCCAGGTTCATGCATCTTGACCAGAATCGAACCCGGAGCCCTTTGATCTGCAGGCCAATGCTCTGTGCACGGAGCCACACAGACCAGGGTGGCGGGACCCGTTCTCAGGTCACAGGAGGCACTCTGAGAGGCCTGGCGTGGCTCCCACACCCTCACGGCCACCACCACCCAGCTCACAGCCTGCTCGGCTCATACTGATGCCCATTGGTCCCAGGAGGCAGGAGGGGGGTGTGCCACCTTGGAGACCCGCCTCCGAGTCCCCTTCCGGGGCCATGAGGACTGTGAGCACAAGACTGTGTGGGTGGCGGGCGGGATGGGCTCCCTGAGAAATCCCGCAGCGGGAGGACGGGCGGGGGCCAGGGGAGAAGGCGGGAGGCCCAGGGGCCCTGGACAAGGGACCAAGGATGGAGAGCCTCCCCCCATTGTGCAAGTGGCCCCACACCCCTGGGGGGCAGATCTCTCAGGAACTGTCGGTGCTTCGGTGGCATGCAGGCAGGTGTCACGTTGGGGCTCTGCGCTGGTCCAGCCCGCGGCGCCCCACCTGGAGGCTGGGCAGGCGGGTCTCCCTGGGCTCCCCCAGTGCGGGCCTGGCGAGTCCTCAGGGAACGCAGAGCGCGAGGGAGCCGACAGGGGGCGCGCGCGAACTCCCACCGGAACCCTGTGCGGGCTCAGGCCCCGGGCTCAGTCTGGGGCGGTGAGCAGTGCAGCCTGACCCGCCAGGCTCTCGGGGCTACAGACACACCCAGCGTCCTCTCCGCAGCGCCCTGTACCAGCCGGGCCCAAGGCCGCCCGGACCGCAGCTCTGCTGAGACGCAGGGCGCTCCGAGGCACGGGCGCCTCCTGCTTCCAGCCTGGAAGGGGCGCCCTGGGCCTGGCATTCCCCACCCACGAGGCTGCTAACCGGCCGGGCACCTCGGAGGGTTCCTGTCCAGCTCCCTGCCTCCCGGGCGGAGGGTTCAAAGGCCACCGTCACCCCCATTCTCTTGGGGAGAAAGTGCCTTTTCTCCGAGTCCATATGGGCACTTCCTCTGGCCCGGCTCAGCCTCCCCGGCCCCTTTGTCCCGGCTGTCAGGGAGAAAGAATCACTTGACTTACAATAACAGGGTCAAAAGACGACAGAGGATAATCAGTTGATCCACGAAGAATTGGCATAAAGAACACCCCACTGCTCGCCGGTCTTCCCCATCGAGACGTGATGGCGTAGCTGTGATTGCGATGCTAATTTCTACACAAGGAAAAAAAAAAACCCTTGTATTTGGGAATTTGTTGGAAGAGAATTTCAGACACATCCGATGGGGAAATGTGGACTGAATGCCTAAACTTTTTTGGGGTGGGGAGGAGATGTAAAAGCACCAAAGCAGAGATCTGAATGGACTTTCAGATTCTCATAGAACTAGCTTGTTAGCCAAACCCATCCTCTTCCTGCTCCCCAAAAACTGAAAGCTAGGAATGAGAGAGAGAAGGGGAGTTAGAGAATGGAGATAGAGATGAGAGAGAGAGAGAGAGAGAGAGAGAGGAGAGGAGAGAAAGAGAGAGAGGAGAGAGACAGAGAGAGATGTTGGGAGAGCTTGCTGGGTTTTCAGGACAGAGTCTGAGGGGGGTGGGCAGTGGTGAGCAGGTTCTGGCGCCCATCTCAGGTGTGTTTGGAAAGTGGTCACTCACGGGGAGGAGCCAAGGTCGGTGCCCCAGCCCCAGCCCCAGCCCCCCGCTCCGAGGTGCCTCCCTTGCTGGAAGCTGGGGCACCTGGCCTCCCTCTGGGACAGGTGCTTGCCACGGGGGGCTCCTTCCCGAGGAGGGGTGGTGATGGGGCGGCGGTGGCTGCCTTTGCTGCGTCTTTGCGTTCCATGGGTGGTGGGACCCTGGCTCCCCCCCCTCCCCCGCTCAGTCGTCTCATGGAACTCAGTTGGGGCAGGCTGGACCAAATCCTACCTGGATCAATGTGCTAAGGTCCCTGTGGCTTGGCGTTTGAATAATCAATCTCTCTCCATCGCTTCGTAATCATGCTTAATGCAGGCCTCTCCCCCACCCCCACCTCACCCCTCCCCCCCTCCCTCCCCCCCTCCCCCCCCCCCCCCCCCTCTTTCTTTGTCAACTCTTTTGGATCCTGTCTTTCTGCTATTAACATTCCTCAATGTCACATGCGAGTCTTTTCTTTAAAACAAGCTCCTCATTGGTGTGTCTGGATACTTCTTTTATTATTATTACTGAATCCTTTCTCCCCCATAACGACACCAGGATCATTATATAATCCCATAACAAAGAGGCTTTTGAGGCACCAGCTTTTGTCAACCCCAGGACAGAGAATGCATAATTGCATTATTCAGCTTTCTCCCCTTCTTCCCCTCTTCCTCTCTCCACAGAAACCCAACCCCAGGCACCGCCGCTCTCGCTCTCCACCTTGCTCCCCTGCCTCCCCGGATTTGCCCAAGCGGGGACCCGGCCGTGTCCAAAAGTTGCCTTTAAAAAGTTATTTTGTGGGGCGACTGGGTCCTGGAGCCCACCCCGCCCAGACGATTCCGGACCCATAAGGCAGAGGGGCCTGCATGACGTTTTTTTTTTTTTTCCTCCAAGTTTAATTACCGTATGCTAATTTCCTTGCCTACTACGTGATTAATTAAAATCATATTTTCATAATCATTTGGCACCGGCATTGTTTTAGAATGATCATGATCTCCTAAACAGCGTCGGCAAATAAAGTCGCCTCTAAATGGCAGGCGCGGGAGGCCGGGCTGCGGACCTCTCCCTGTTTGTATCGCCGCGATTGGCAACATAAGTGCCTTATTTACACTAAATACGCCACAAGGTTACAGCGCGGATCAACGTCATTTGATCGGTGATGACTCCCTTAAACGCCGGGGCTGGGACCGCTGCTCCGCGACCCGCAGGACCCGCAGTCCGCCGCCGCCGAGATGCACCCGGGAGTCGCTGTCCCCCCCAGAAAAGAAGCAGACTTTAAATAGTTTCGGGAGCAGGTAAGCATGACGCCTTTTTCCGCTCTCTCCCTTCCCCAGCTCGCCTCTCCCTCCCTGGCAATCTCTCTCTCTCTCTCTCTCTCCTCTCTCTCCTCTCTCTCTCTCTCCCTCTCTCCTCTCTCCCTCGCTCTCTCGGCTGGATAAAAAATTCTTTAGTCAAAGGCAGGAATGCAAAGTAGTGACAAGCGAAGGGGCTGATATATGTCTCCGGAACGAGCCTGACAATCAGAACGCCGCTCTCTCGGAGAATAGATAGATTTTAATAAGTGTGTTTACATGAGCTCAAGGTCAGAAGCAAGCTGCGCCGTGTTAAATGGTTTCTTAGTTGCCAGACAGAGAGAAAAAATGGACGATCACACACCATTCTTTGTAGATTATTATATCAAGGGTTCAGTCTCTGGCTCATCAAAGCTAAATGCCGCAAGACCTATCTCGTTGCTGTGAATTATGCCAGGGCGACAATGGAGAGCCTTTTTAATGGTACAATGCATTTCACCTACCCGAGAGGGGGAGGCCGCGCCGGGCCGGGGCTGTCTGCGGGGCCGGGTGCCGAGTGCCCGTGAGCGGGGCGGTCGGAGCGGGGGCGGGGGGACACGCAGCCCGCCCGGGCCGGGCCGGGCCGGGGCCGGCGCGCGGGGCTCCGCCGGGCGGGCGCGAGAGGCGCGCTGGCAGGGCGCCGGTCCCCCCCTCAGCCCCAGAAAATGATCAAGTCAATCATGTGGACATGTTTCATTATTCATTGAACACAATCTTTACAACGCGCCGCTTACGTGCCGAGTTTTGGCTCCCCGCGCCCGCGCCTCGATAATATAAGGTAAGGAAAACAAAGGTGGGGGGGCCCGCGGGGCGCGGCGGGGCTGGGGCGGGGTGGGGGGCGCGCCGGGCGCCCGCGGGGGGGGGG
>JAAGEH010000340.1:187234-203459 GCA_011751065.1 Lasiurus cinereus
AGGGCCTCGGGGAAAGCGGGCGGTGCCGCTTTAATCAACTTCGCGATGCTCGGCGGCGGGACCCGGCGCAGCCGTGACGCGCCCCATACACCCGCCGGCCCGGCTGCTCCCGAACTCGTGCGGTGGCCGCCGCGTCAGACCCAGCGCGCGCCTCCCTGCCCGGAGCCATTTGCATAATTGGATCTCTTTTCTGGCCGCCTCCGTCCTCCCCGAAACTTGTTTGAAAACCGCGAGGACCTGCCCGCGGGGAAGCGGGTGCCAAGTAAGTGCCCAGCGGTGCCTTCGGCGCGCCCCCGGGGTCGGCGCGCGCAGCCGGCGGTCGAGGTGCGGGGAGCGGCGCGCCTCGCCGGTGGGGTTGGCAGCCTGGGGCTCCCGGGGGCTCCCCGGCTGGCCGCTCTGCAACTTTTTTTTTCTCCGTCTGAGGACTTTGCGGGGCAGGTGAGGCCGTCCGGCCCGCTCATACCTGTAGCGAGCTGGGGAGGGAGGCGATCTGGGGGGGAGGAGGGGGGTGGAGTTGGGCACCTCTGGCTGGGGCGGGCGATTGGTCCTGGCCGCCCTGGAGGGCAGAGCTGTGGGGAGCAGCGGCTGCCGGTGGCGCCCAGAGGCAGCTCCTCACCGGATGCCTCCCCCATTATCCCAAGGTTTGTGTCTGTGTGTGTGCATATGTGTGCATGCGTGTGCGTGTATGTGTGTGTGTGTGTGTGTGTGTGTGTGTGGTCGTCCGTCTCCCCTCCTCTCATGTGTGCCGGTGGCAGGCAGGAGGGCACACCGAGCGGTTTGCCGGAGGGAGGCAGGGTCACGGAGAAACGGGCAGCTCTGCTGGCAATGCCACCCGGTGCTACAGCCAAGCGGGAGCTGCCTCGGAAGGTGCCAATCCTCGCCGCCCAGGAGAGCGGGTCCAGCCTCTCGGGCGACATTAAACATGCACAATACATCATCATCGCTGTTTGCAGCAAGCAGGACGTGGGGGAGTTGATTTGCTGGGGATTCACTGTCACCCTAGTTCCCCTTCTCTGGGAACTTGCTGGAAGCTGGGCCCCCCTCCCCACCCAGCCCGGCAGGGCAAGGGGACTCTGGGTGCCGCTGGGGAGTCGCAGGGGGCTCCCGGGCAGCCCTCCGGCCTCTGCTCCCGGGGAGCCTGGGGCCCTGGCTGAGGCTGCTTTAGTTATGATGTCATTCTGATAGCGCAGAGCAAATGTCTCCTGATCCACCATTAACCGCCTGGCTGATCTGCCTGGTAACGGCGGCCTGGCGGCTCGGCATGGGCAAACGCAGGCTCAGGGGTCCTGGGGGTGCCCCCCCCAGGACCAAGGGGCTGCCAGAGGCCTCACCCTGGGCCCTACCTGCGAGCCTAGTCCTGCTTCCATTTAGACAGGAAAGGGACGCCAGGCCCCTGGACCGAGGGACCCTGTTTGCCCGAAGTTTGGAAAACTTTTAGAAGCCTTCACTTTCCACAACACCCTTTCTCCGAAATAAAAAAAATATTTTTTTTTCTTGATATCAGAGAGGAAAGGAGAGGAAGAGGGGGGAGAGAGAGAGAAACATCCATGATGAGAAAGAATCATGGACCGGCTGCCTCCTGCACACCCCACAGTGGGGATGGAGCCCGAAACTGGGGCCTGTGCCCTGATCCGGGCTCGAACCATGACCTCCCGGCTCATAAGCTGATGCTCAACCCCTGAGCCACGCCGGCTGGGCGGTCTGGTAAAACTCGAACATGGTTGTAACCAGGCAGAGACCTCTGGATCTGGGACCCGGGGCTGGGGGCCTGGGTCTCGGGGCTGTCGTGTGGGAGAGTGTTGGTAACATCTGCCCGCCACCTTCGGTCCCTGAACTGTGACTTGATGTAAATGTCGCTGCATGTAAAGCGGGTCGAGGGTGGGTTTTTAGAGAGTGTTCGGTGATTTAAGATTTCTTCGGATTGACGGTTCACGTGAAATTTGCATAAATGGGATGAGAATGAACTTAACATCTGGGCCTGTGAGAAAGGTTAGTGCCTCGTATGTCATCTGCAGAGAACGCGTGCACAGGGCTCGCGGCTGAGCTGGGCGCGGGGAGAAAGTTCCTGGGAAAGGGATGGCTGTGATGGAAAACCTGGGAAGGCACTTGCCGTGGATCTGGGTTCCCGGGGCCCAGGCCGGGGAACGGGCTTACGGGCTTGCTCTGTGCAGGGAGCGTCTGGCTTCTGAGCAGGTTTCAGATCCTCGCAGCTCAGCGCTGACTGCCGGCCGGGCCGTCTGCCTGATGACCGGGGGTGTCGGGGGCAGCAGCCACACGGTCTGGTCGGCGCCAGGAGCCAATGACCCTCAGGAGGGTGCAGGCAGGTGGCCAGGACAGGTGCCCTGCAAGTCACAGCACCCTGCTATGCAGAGTTCGCCCCCCCCACCCCAAAAGCTGCCTGATCAGGTTGTAATGACGTTGTCTGCTTGGCCTCAGGTAACCTGAGATACTTCCCTCAGCTCAGACCTACAAATGCACAGGCCTACCTCCCCTCCCCTCGCCCCCGTGAACCCTGACCCCCTTTTGAGCAAGACACGCCGCCGATCTCTGGATCTCTGGCCTGAGGAACCAGCCTTCCCCCGACACAGCTGCCTTTGCTCAGGAGTCGCTGTGAAAGGCACAGGTGTTCTTAAAGTGTCTGGGCTGGAGGGAAGGGAGGCAGCCTCCCCGAGAACATAGAGGAACTCGGCTTTCTCTCCCCTTTGGAGGAGGATCATAAAAGAAGGAAGCAAATAGGTTTATTTTCCCCGTTTGAATGGGGACAATTATAGCTCTTTACCGTCTTTGGATGCGGCGTGCTAATAAACCCTGTAAGTAAGCTGCGGTGTCAGCCTGCATTTTGTTCTCGGCTTTATTTAAAGCGAGGCTTGTTGCGCGTCTGGAATAGAGGCGAGTGTTCTGCGGGTCCACTTTGGTCCACGCGGAGGACAGGGGGCCCGACACTCCTGCCGGGACTCGGCGGTGAGTGTGCGCCCGCTCCCGCCTGTCCCCACGGGAGACCTGAGGGTTGCGTCAGAAGGCGCCTGGCACCGCAGGCATCTCCCGGGCGGTGGAGGGTGAGCTGTGGGGTGTAACAGCCACACACAGGTGCGCTGACCTCAGAGACTCCTGCGGGCTTTGGGGCTCAGGGGGGGACCCCACACCAGGCCTGCATCTCGAGCCCCATCCAGGGTGGGCTGCGGCGGGGCCTTGAGGGAATGGGGGTGGGGTGGAGAGGCACCAGGGCAGGCGGGGGCCGGGCTCAGCTGACTGGGGTGCTGTTCTTGGTTGTGGGTGTCTGGCCGGGCCCGGCTGGGAGAGGCCTTGGTTGGGAGAGGAGCTGCCCTCAGAGGGCTGAGCAGATGGAGCTCCGCCCGGGGGTGCCCCCACTGGGGGCTCGGGTGTGGTGACGCTGGTGTGTGTATGCATGTGCACGAGTGTATGTATCTCCCTGTGTGCTTGCACGAGTGTGTTTGTGTGTGTGTACGAGTGTGCATGTGTCTGTGTGTGCTCGTCTCTGTGTGTGCATGCCTGTCTGTGCATGAGCGGTCATGTGTCTGGGTATGCAAGGTTGTGAACATGTATGTGTGTACACATGCTTGCGTGTGTGCATGCTAGAGTGTGACATGTCCGTGCGTGCACTAGTGTACGCATATTCGTGTGTGCGTATGTGCTGGGGAGGGTGTTCCCTGACCGCAGCACCGCTTCTGCCACGATTTCCAGTTCACCCACCTGGCACTGCCTGGGCGGGTCAGTGAGTTTGTGAACACGTGTGGGGAGGGTCACCCCAAAAGCTGGAGGAGGAGAAAGTGGGAGGAAACATACACGGTCAGAGCCTGGCCCCAGGGTGCAGGCCGTCTCCTGGGGCAGATGTAGACTGTTCCCCAAACGAGGGCAGGCAGATGTGGCTGGAGCCACCTCCGGAAAGTGGGCCGCTCGGCAGGCCCCCGGTGGGGCCCGGGCCTGCATGGTGGGCATGAGGCCTCCTGCCAGGCCTGGCATCGCAGGCTGCGTGGGGCCAGGGCTGGTGCCGCCGGCTCTGCCGCTGCCTGAGGCTCACATCCCACTTTCACTTTTAACACTCCTCGTACATCTGCCCCTTCCCTTCTCCCGGAGCGTTGCCGCCACAGAGGACATGGGTACGCGGGTTTCTGCAGCCTCTGTGCCTGCGGGGTCAGGTCAGTGGCCCTGAGATGGGACTGGGGTGGGGGGGACCTGCCGGGCTGACCGGAGCCCCGGGTTTCTAGACGAGGGTTCGCGCACAGCCGCACAGTGGACACAGCTGTTGCAGAGGCTGTCCCGTGTGCGGCAAGGCGTTGGGCTGCATTGCTGACCTCTGACCTGTACATGCCAGCGGCACTCCCCCCTGTGTATCCGGTCGTTTTCATCCATCTTCTGGGGGCCAGGCTCCCGCCCCCTGCCCCCCCGAGGGCCTCCACCTGCCAGGCCTCGTCCTCAAGGTGAAGGGCTGAGCTTGCAGCGTGCAAACCAGGGTAGGAGATGTGTCCCAGGGACCTGGGACTCCAGGGGCCTGGCCCGGCCTGAATGGGGCAGAACTGGGGGGTCCGAGAGGAGGGAGAACCCGAGTGGAAGGCAGAGGGGCTTCTAGATGAGTCTCACACTGAAAACGGCCCCTGGTGAGAGCAGCCTGGTCCCTGCAGGGCTATGACCCTGGGAGGCGGGGCCGTGGCTCGGAGCCGGTCAGGGTGGCCGTGTGTGGTGGGCATGGGGTCTGAACCCTTTACTCATTCACCCCCTGCAGTCTCTCTCTCTCTCTCTCTCTCTCTCTCTTTTTTTAAAGGATACATTTTGAAAAATACATTTCTTTATTAATTTCAGAGAGGCAGGGAGAGGGATAGAGAGATAGAAACATCAATGATGAGAATCATCGATAGGCTGCCTCCTGCACTTCCCCCTACTGGGGATTGAGTTCACAACCCGGGCATATGCCCTTGGCCGGAATCAAACCTGGGACCCTTCAGTCTGCAGGTCAACGCTCTATCCACTGAGCCAAACCAGCCAGGGCTAAAAGGATACATTTTTAAACATATTATTTTTATTGATTTCAGAGAAGAAGGGGGAGAGAGAAATATCGATGATGAGAGGGAATCATGGACCAGCTGCCTCCTGCATGCCCCTGACTGGGGACTGAGCCTGCCTGCAACCCGGGCCTGTGCCCTGACTAGGAATTGAACCCTGGCCTCCTGGTTCCTGGGTCGATGCTCATCCGCTGAGCAAGCTGTGGGCTCCCTGCAGCCTCTTTACCAGGGTGGGTGCTACATCCGTTCCCCATTTCAGGAAGCAAACTTTAGTAGGGATGGAGGCGCTGGGAGGTGGGTCCAGGGGTGGCAGCCATCAGGTTGCCTCCCGGGTTAGGGCCACCTCCGCCGGTACCGGCCGTGCCAGCCCCCTCCCAGGCACACTCGCCACGAGCCAGAGCCGCTCACCACAGCCTCCTGAGCTCGGCGTGGGGAGCGTGGGGGCGTGGGGCTGAGTGGGCAGGGAGAGGACCAGCGCCTCCAGTGGGTGTCCGCAGAAGGGCATGCAGATGCTTGGGAGGGAGGAGGAGGTGCAGGGAGGATGTGTCTGGAGGTCCCCTCCCCCATCCACCTGCTCTCATGTGGCCTTACGAGGGGTGCCCTGGGGACACGGGACCATGAGGCCGTGGCGTGGGCTCTCAATCGAGGCATCAGGGCTAGGATGGCCTGTGCCCAGGACTGGTCAGTGGTAACAGGTGTGCCGTCCCTGGCCTATCCCCCACCCTGCTGTCTCGTCCGTCACCTGCCACCGCCTGCCAGCTCCCGGGCGCCTTCCACACCTGCCCGGGCCCCCAAAGGTAGCACCTTCAGCCCCTTCAGGATTCTTAGCCGCTTGTTGCTCCGATAGCACCTCACATGTGCCCACGCCCTGTGCCAGGATGAGGGGTGCTGCTCAGGCTGCAGGAGCTAAGCCGCTGGGTCCCTGAGACCCAAACGCATCACAGCGGTGCCCACGGAGCAATTAAAAAAAATGTTTTTATTGATATCAGAGAGGAAGGGGGAGGGAGAGAGAGAAGCATCCATGATGAGAAAGAATCACAGACGGGCTGCCCTCCTGCACATCCTGCACTGAGGATGGAGCCCAAAACCCAGGCCTGTGCCCTGAGCGAGAATCAAACCCTAACCTCCTGAGTCCTAGGCTGATGCTTAACCCCTGAGCCATGCCCTCCTCCATGCCAATGACTGTGGATGCCGAGCTCCAGAGCACCGCTGGGGGGTGCAGAGATGGCCACACACAGCCCCCCTTCCAGTGGCCGCTGTCGGGGTGCCCTCCCGCAGGCCCCACATCCTGCATCGTAGGCGCCCTATTTTATTTAGACCTCCAGCAACCAGTAAAGGCCCCTGACCCCAGCCCTGTCACCAATGGGCACCGGGGGGTGGTGACAGCTCATTGTGGCCATGCTCGTGTGTGGCTGAGGGAGGATCAGCCCCTCCCCCCCAACCTGGGCCGCTCACCGTGCCAGCATGCCTGCTTCCCGACTCCATACTCAGAGGGACGGTGACCGGGCTCTCCGTCCCTGGCACACAGGCTCTCCCTCACCACGGAAGTGACCGCGGTCACCAGAACATGCGCCTTGGAGAACAGACGCCTTGTTGCCCACTGGTTTCCAGCGGGAGCACACAGATGGGCCCTCCCTCGGGAGGCGGCCCCGCTCCAGGAAGCACGCCATCGCAGGCCCCGTAGGGTTCACACGGGATGTCGGCCCACGAGTAGCCTGATTATGTGATTTTATCTTTCAAAACGGAGAGACACAGTCATTCCCGAGCAGCGCTCACGTAAGAAAATGTAATTCTTGATTGAAATCTATCGAAGCCCAGGCAGGCCTGGCCTCCCACCGTGTCTCCGAAAGGCCGCTGGGCTCTGCGCCTGCGGGGGGCGGGGGGTGGTGGGGGCGGTGGGAGGCACAGTTCACAGGCTGGGAGGGTTCTGCCTCCGCGGGTGGGGGGTGCCCACGTTCAGGGTCGTTATCCGAGTCTGCTGGGAGCAGAGAGCATCTCCGGGAACACGGCGGGGCCTGCTCACCGAGCTTAGCCAGGGTCTGAGAAACTTTACTCCCAATGGTGCCTCCCTCTGAGAGAGGGGGAGGGGCTCAGCATGAGGGAGAGGCAGGCGGCCATCCCTCCAGGGACCTGAGGAGAGGTCAAAGGTGGGCGTGCCTGTGGAATTGGGGGGGGGGAGAGAGTCACATGAGGACGCGGAAGGATTTAATCTGAGAAGCTGCAACCTTGCAGATGGTGGGGGGCCACCAGAGCCACCAGGTGCCCCCAAGTCCTGCCGCCACCCTGGCCCGGGGCTCCAAGCTCTCCTGACTCTGGGTGCGCCGCTCGTGTCTGAAGCGAAAAGCCAGACGCTGTCTGCGGCTGCTCTGGGATGACGGTTTGACAACTTAATATTTATTTTCTGTGTTTTATTTTTTGTCTCCCCCTGCTACCCCCCTGCGCCCGCCAATTTCTTCCTTCCCAGCGTCGCAGCGGCTTTCTGAAAGTGTTGAAAAAGCTTTTGTTCAGTTTGGAGGTGGGAGTATCGGAATTCTGGTCCCTCGACGTACTCAGGGGGAGGGTTTGGGAGCAGGAGACGCGGTGATGGACGTGGGCATCATCTGACCCAGATGGAGGCTGGGAGGGGCGTCCCCTTGGCTGTTCCCCGAGGAAGCCCAGGGCCAGCTGACCGGCTGACCGGCGTTGTCCATGGTGAAGCCTCTGTGATGTGTGATGTCATGGGTGGTGACAGGCTCGTCCTTGGGGTGTGCGCGCCGAGGCTGTGGCCACGTGTCCCTCGTGGTGTGGCTGGGAGGCTGAGTGATACATCCCAGGCCCCACATCGCGGCCGTTTTCAAAGCCCTCCCCGGAGAACAGCTGCGTGGGGACCCGCGGCCCCTGCATCTCCCAGAGCCGGAGGCCGGCACCTGGAGCCTGGGGTTCCCCTCCGGCCTGCGGGGTGGGCAGGCACAGGCGCTGGGGTGGCCTCGCGCCCGGCCTGCCCTGCCTGACCCTGCGCAGCTAACGTCAGGCCGCTGCTGCCTGTGGCCTCCAACGCCGCCCTCGCTGTGGGCACCTGCTCATGGGTCGGGGCCCAGTGGCCCAGCTGCGTCCTCCTCGGGACAGATTCTCCAGGTGGAACTGGGCGGTCCTTGACTCCCGTCGGGGCGGCTGGCTCCTGTGGGGGTGGGGAGGACTGTGCCGGGCGGCAAGGATCTGAGCAGAATCCAAGGCAAAATCCGGGCCAAGAATCTTACTGAAAGGGATAGCAGCATGTGCTCACGGGCCGAGTTCCGGGGGCAGGCGGGCGTGAGGTGGTGGCCCGGGGTGCGGAGGGGACCCTGGCTGGTGAACATTAGGCCTCTGCCCGCTAGGCCTGAGTCTCCGCGGGCGCCGCATTGCCCGCCGGCTGTGCCATTGCCCAGGAGGAGGCAGCCTGAGGGGCGGGAGCTCCGTGTGCATCTCATTCCCTAGTTAGTTTCTGTGCAGGTTACGTCGCACCTGCACTGGATCAAAATCCATACGCTAGGTTCTTGGGGATGTTCCCCCACACTCTGCGGGAAGATGCCAATTTCACGGAGCCAGGAACACCGAGTTTGTCCATGCGGGAGCGTGCGGCCTTTCTGCATCTGGGGTGTGAGCGGTGAGCCAGGGAGAGGAGGGGGCTGCTCTTGGAGTTACTCACCTGGCAGTCAGTGAGCACGAGGACGGGTCTCTGAGGTTCCGGAAGATGCATTTTAAAGGGTCAGCTGAGCCTTGGTTGGTATGGCTCAGTGGATAGAGCGTCAGCCTGTGGACTGAAGGGTTCTGGGTTTGATTCCCGGTCAAGGGCACAGGCCTGGGTTGCAGGCTTGATCCCCAGTGGGGGGCGTGCAGGAGGCGGCCAATCAATGAGACATTAATGTTTCTCTTCCTCTCAGAAACAATAAAAACATATTAAAAAAAAAAGGGTGAGCTGTACAATGTGGGGAGGGGTTCAGGTTTTCACTAAGCAGACATTCCCACCCAACCCGTCATAGGTGGCTCCATGTTTCCAGGACACACACACACCCATACACACATGCACACATACATGTACACAAGACATGAGCAGCCCCATACACGTACACACAGACACATGTATGAATGCACACACATGCAAACACACACACAAGGCATGAACAGCCCCACACCCATACACACAGACACATATGAACACACGCGCACGCGCGCGCACACACACACACACACACACACACAGCCTACCGGTTGCTGGAAGCTTGGTGGGCATATGACGGGCCCTGGCTCTTCATCCTTTCTCTGAACCAGAGCCCCCTAAGGAGGCACTGCCATCCATCCATCCATTCATTCATTCACTCATTCATTCCGTGTGCACGGCAGGCTGGGTGCTGGGAGCAAGCAGAGCCACCTGGGGGCCGTCGTGGACGCTCAGGTGCGTGGGGACACAGTGATGATGCTTTCTCAGGCTCCAGGTTCCCATGAAACGCACGTGTGTGTGTCCCAGGGATACACTAAATTGCACTCGGCGTGCACACTGGCATGCACGCTCACGCACTGAACTGGGGGCTGCTGCATTCACGACGGGACCCCATGAGAGAGGGGGCATCGGAATACCTCCAGTCCCAGTTGGCTGTCCTCGCTGAGGGCTCCCAGGGGGGTCCCTGGAGGAGAAAGCCAGCCCCGAGGAAACACACCGGGAGGAGCAGGCCTGCACCCGGCCCCCTTGTGTGTAGTGATGCGCACCTCACGGCTGCCCGGGTCCCTTACGGGCAGGTGCCCTCTGAGTTAACCTGGGAACGCCCCTCCTCCCCCCGCCTTTCGCCGAGGGTAGGAGGCGTTCCCATGTGGCGGGACCTGCCCCGGTCACACAGCCGGCAGCCGGCAGGGCTGGGCTCTGAGTGGAGCTCAGCTGGGGACGTGTGGGGCTGGAACTGGGGTGTCTGGAGCAGACCAGGAGTTGGAGAAGCGAGGCCTTCAAGACAGGCCTCCTTGGGGCTCCTCCCCAGCGCCTCTCCTGGAGGGGTGGCAGCGTGGCAGCGGGTCCTGGGCAGCCGGGGTCCCGTCAGGCCTGTCTCTTGGCACATGACTGGGCACCGCACACACTCGCCAGCTCCTCCCCCGATCCCTCAAGCTCAAGCGCAAGGCGGGCACCGCCGTCTGTGGCCAGGCGCTCCTCACATCAGCTGTGGCTGCGGAGGCTCCGGGTTCCAGTGCGGCCCTTGCCCTGGGACTTCCAGAGGAAATGAAGGGGTGCTGCCGGCTCTTTCATACTGAGCTTCCCCTCAGCTTCACCCTAATCCTTTCCCGTTGATTCTAGAGAGAGCGGAAGGGAGGGAGGAGGTGGGGGGCGAGGGGAGAGATATTGATGTGAGAGAGAATGGGCTGCCTCTTGCACTGGCCCTGACCAGGGTCTGGGGATCGAACCTGCAATCTAAGTACGTGCCCTTAACTGGGATCGAACCCAAGATCTTTCAGTTCTTGGGCCGATGCTCTACTCCCACTGAGCGGCCAGCCTGGCCCTCATCGATGGGTTTTACCTGATGAAGTAAGTTTCATTACGTAACTGTAAGCATCCCACAGGGTCCCACATGCCTGTGGTGTTTCACACCATCGGCACCTCCACACAAAGTCTTCGCAGGCAAACGGCTCCACGGAAAAATCATGGGAACTCACACGTGACCTTCCTTGGTCTTGCCGAAAAGTTGCTTCACGGTGTCTCCTTCCTTAGCCAAACCTGTGATGGATGAAGAGGAAAGATGTTTAAGGGAGCTAGGAAAGTAATTCTTTTAAAAATAATTTTAGAGAGAGAGGAGGAAGAGGGGGAGAGAGGTAGATGAGAGGGAGAGAGAGAAGGAGAGAGAGACATCCATTTGTTAGTCCACTGATCTGTACATTCCATGGTGGATTCTTGTATGTGCCCTGACCGGATCAAACCAGCAACCTTGGCGTACTGGGATGGCAACACTGAGCTACCCCCGGCGCTCCCGGCCAGGGCTAGAAAAGGCAAGCCTTCCGGCGGAGAGCAGCCGCGGTGAGCAGCTGCCGCCTGTTGTCTGCCGTGCAGCGCTCTGACTGTAGCTCGGCTGTTGTCCACTCACCACCCGGATATCTTACAGTCACGGTGCCCGCACGGACACCCTCGTTTTCCTTTCTCTGCTCCTGTTGGAGTAATGTTTTACCCGAGCACACAAACACAGACCTGCATGTGTGTGTGTGTGTGTGTGTGTGTGTGTGTGTGTGTGTGAGATGTGGACCAACAGTCCTCGCTCTTCCTCTGAAGGAATGTCTCAGGCGGTAGTGAAAGCCATTTGGGGAGCATTTGGCGGCTGATTTCAGTCTCTGTCATGACTTGCCACGTGATTGTTCCATATTCAATTGGAGAAGTGACACGAGATTCCCTTTCCCACAATAAACGGTGAGTAATGGAATCATCCCGAACGAGAAACCCCCCCGAAAACAGTGCCTTCTCCTCCACCGTGGAGCGGAGTGCCAACAATAGGTAGGATTAAGTGAGATCAATATTTTGACAGGCCTCTATTATGTCTGGCTCACTAATTTGGAGAAACTTCTGTCTTCCATCCCAAACTGCAGAGCGTCGACACACGGTGGCTTTCGCGCCTCCCCGCATCCCCAGGGCACGCGGGGCTTGGGGGGTTATTTCTGGAGGAAACGAGTCTTGATTCCGCAGATGGATAGCCACGGCTTTGTGTAGGGTTTTGTCTCTGGGAACAATGAGAAAGTTTCGCCACGTAATTCATATGCAAGAGACGGCTCCCCCCAAACTCCAGGGCAGCACAATGCTACAGAGTGTTTCATAGAAACGAACACATATGTGAATGCATGTATGTGTGTGCCCCATTGTTCTGTTTCATTGCCTTCATGCACACACAACACACTTACTCTTTTCAAAAAATATGTAATGTTATTGATTTCAGAGAGGAAGGGAGAGGGAGAGGGAGAGAGAGAAGCATCAGTGACGAGAGAGAAACAGGGATTGGCTGCCTCCTGCACACGGGGGATGGAGCCCACAACCTGGGCCTGTGCCCTGACCGGGAATCAAACCCTGACCTCCTGGTTCATAGGTTGACGCTCAACCACTGACCGAGCCATGCCGGCCAGGCACACACTCACTCAGTCTTAAAGGCCATCGCCATTGCTGTTCATTAATCTCACCCCAAGTTTCACTCGCCTCCTCCTCTTCTAGAAGAATCTGGAGTTTCTGGTTTCTGAGTACCGCCTGTGGGTGATTAAGGTCAATGCTAGCAGGCTCCTATCGACCAGGCCACGTGACAGAGGGGATTGATCTGCCCGGGGTTGCTCACTTCCCATTGCGCAGGGCCTGCCCACCTCGCCCACCCTTCATCACCCCCACCCTTCCCAGGGCCTGTCCCAGGGCCCCGCCCTGCCCGCCCCCCGGGACGTTGCTGCCATCTTCCCGCGGACTCGCACCTCCCGTGTGGGCATGAAGTGCGTGTCTCCCCACATGCCGTCTGCCCTCCTTTGTTCTCCGGAGATTACAGAAGCCGGGACGCAGAAGAGCCCGCGATAGCAGGCGGTGTGTGTTATTGATGCCACTTTAATTGTCTTATTGACGATCGCTTGAACCGGGGAAGCAGGCGAATATTCATCATCCTGTGAACTCACGCGCGTTTTCTTGACTCGGGCCATCCTGACAGCAACACCTCCAAGCTCAGGTGTGTGCCCCCCTGCGCATCACCCTGCGTCGGCGGGAGCCCCGTCCGCTCTCTGCTCCCGGTCCCCCCGGCTCCCCGCTTCCTCTGGCCTCGTCCCCCTCTGGGAGTGATCGGCTCTGTGGCACCTGCATCGGCACCCGGCTGGCGAGGGGGCGGGGACCTGACCCACCACGCACGGCAACGAGGGCAGTGCCAGCCGGCCGTGGCGGTGCCCAGAGGCGCTCATGTTTGTGCTTCCGTTTTGAAGAGGCAGCTGTTTCTCTGCTGCTGGGAGAGGCCCGGCCGGGAGCACGTGAGGAGATTCAGAGCAGGTCAGGGCTGTTGGGAGGCTAAGGCGCTGAGGAGGTTGCGTAAGCCAAGTGGACGGGGAGCCCTCGCCGCCTCACGTGACTCCGCGCAGCCCGCCTCCCCCCGCTCCCCTCGGGCGTCGGGCCCACTGGCCGTGACTCAGTTCCAGGGACCTGGGTCCCATGTGAGGCCTGCGGCGTGGCTATTTCATCTGGCCTCTTGGGGTCCCCCCACCTCTCACCCCAATGCCACCTCTCCTGGCCGCCTCCCCCCCATCACCTCCTCCCTCACCACCCCGCCGTACTGCTCTCGCAGGGATTATGTGTATCGACTCCATTGGTGGTTCGCGCCTGTTCCTGCTGCCGCCCTCCCGAAAGCTGGGCCCCCCGTGGCCAGGGCCCCAGCAGGGTCCCGGGTGGCTGCTTCCATCGAGAGCAGAGACCTGCAGCGGCAGCCAGCCCAGACACGTGTGTGTTTTTAATGTATCTATATTTAAAATCTATTTTTATTGATTTCAGAGAGGAAGGGAACGGGAGGGAGAACATCCATGATGAGAGAACATCACAGATCGGCTGCCTCCTGCTCGCTCCCTACTGGGGATGGAGCTCACAACCCGGGCCTGTGCCCTGACCGGGAATCGAACCCTGACCTCCTGGTTCACGGGTCAGCGCTCAGCCACGGAGCCACACCTGTTGGGCTCGTACATGTGCTTTGAAGCAAGGCTGCTTTCCTAAGAAAAGTGTGGATTTGGGCGTCTTTCCTTGATGGTGTGAGCCGGAGTGGCCTCACGTGACAGTGTCCCTGTCCAAAGTCCTGCTGGAGCCGGGAGCCAGAGAGGCTGCTCCGCCCTCCTAGGAGGTTGTCAGGCGGGAATCAGAGGCGTCCCCTCTGGGGAAGGTGCCTGTGCCCCTGCCCAGTGTGGGGCACTGTCCATCGAGGCTGTGTCTCGGGCTGTGGCCGTGGAGCTGGCGTGTCCCCACCCGGCCACCGTGCCCCCCGAGGCCTCTCCCGACATCAGTAGGTCAGGCACGGAGCGTGCCGGCTGCTCGGGGCGGCTGCTGAGAGCCAGCTGCGAGGGCCTGATTAGCGCCCTGGCTCCCGTCCTCGCCCTCGGTGGGCGGCTCTTGACGGGGGTCCCGGGCAGGGAGACGCCATCACCGCCCTGATTGGGGAGGCGCTCATGGGGCTGATGAGCGAGGTGGCGTCACCCCACTGGCTTCAACGAGACACTCGAATCTCGGAGGATGATTGCGGAGCCGGGAGGGGCCTCCAACCCGGGTCCCGTCCTGCCGCCCACGGGGGCTGCCGTCGGGTGCTTGACTCTGCGCCCACCACAGGGAGCACCTGTTTTCCGGAAGACTCCTCTTCCTCCTCCCAGAAGCCCCTGGGCTAGAAGGCCACAGAGAGGTACCCCGGGGTGCCCTGGCCGGTGGCCTCAGTGGTCAGAGAGTCACCTGTGCACACAAGGGTCATGGGTTTGCTCCCCGTCAAGGACATATCCCTGGGTTACAGGTTGGATCCCAGGCCCTCCTCCCGCTTCTCTCTCCCCCTCCCTCCCACTCTCTCAGAATCAGTGGGAAGATACCCTCAGGTGAGGATTAACCAAAAAAAAAAAAAAAAAAAGGAAGAAAAATAACAGGTGAGGGATCTGGGGGTGAAACCTCACTGTCCGCCCGGGAGCCTCCGGGACCCCACAGTTGGTTTGCTGGGAGAGCTGGATGGAAGCGAGTTTCCCAGCATGCACCTCTTACTGATGTCCCCGAGGAAAGGACTTCCCGTTCTCTGGCCTCAGCGTGTCCCCATCTTGCCGGCCGCTGCCCTACCTCCCACGTTCGGCACCTTCAGGATGGCAGGTGGGGGAGGTCATAACCCCTTAGACATGTCGGACGAGAAGCAGGACACGGTGCTGGGGGAAGACGGAGACACACTTCCCCGTGATGTTCTCCTGATGGATAGGCCCCCTGGGCTACAAACGATTCGCTACCTATTTTTTCTCCTTCAATTCAGTGAAGACCGAGTGACTGTCTGCACCTGGGGCGGCTGGAAACCACTGTTACCCAGAGGCAGAACGTGTGGCCCGGCGGGCGTGGCTCAGGGGTTGAGCATCGACCTAGGAACCAGGAGGTCACGGTTCGATTCCCGGTCAGGGCACAGGCCGGGTTGTGGGCTTGATCCTCAGAGGGGGGGCGTGCCGGAGGCAGCTGATCTGTGATTCTCTCTCATCATGGATATTTCTCCCTCTTTCTCCCTCCCCTTCCTCTCTGAAGTCAATAAAAACATAAAAAAATAAAAGGAAAACAGAAGGCAGAACTTTTGGGGAGACAGCTCTCCCCGGGAGGGCGCTCCTCATCAGGGGGAATAGGAAACCCTTGCTGCTGTGCTTCGTGCGGATGGTTCCTGCCTCTAATTAAGGAGGGAATTCCACCCTCACGGCGGGCGGCGGGGGAACCTGGCGGCAGCGTCCCCTGGGGACCCCGGCACGCTGATCACGTCTGCCTCCCGGCGCGCCTCCGGCCGGCCTGGCCCTGGGGTCCGGCACCTGCGCCTCTCCGTCTCCACTGTTGGGCTGCGTGAGTGCAAATGAAGCGCGTATTTAGGGGCGCCCAGCTTGCACCCCCAGGCAGGTGGGGTCCGAGCAGCATCAGATGCAGGTCGGGGCACAGGTTGGGGCCCGGCCTCGCCCGTGGGCATGTCATTTGGGCGACGCAGGACCCAGCTGCTCTGTTCTGTCTGCAACGTGGCAGCTGTGCCCAGCGACCCCTCTCAGCTCCGCGGAGGGTGGCGAGTCCGGGCGCCCGTGAAACTGTGCTGTGCCGGGCCCACCGGGACCGGTGTCGTAGACGGTGCCGTTGTCCGGGGCCCCTGGCCGCGGTGGGCTGCTCCGGTCCGCTGTGACCTGCGAGGCGGGCCTCTGAGAGGCTAACGCCCGCATGTCGTCTGCCGCTCCGCACTTCGTGGCATTTTGCAAAAACCGCTGAGTGTTCCTGGTGGCACCACACAGCCACTCCCGGGTCTTCTCTTCCTGAGCGCCGGCCCCTCCGGGAAAGGGCGGCGTCAGCACCTCGCTGTGGGCCGGAGTCCCGCACGCCGGTCACTCGGCCTCCGTTCACGGGGCAGCTCCCCGGCGCCTCCGGGTCCTCGCCGGCAGAGCCGACTGGCTGCCCCTGCAGGAGTCGCTGCGGCTGCAGCTCTGGCTGCACCTGCAGGAGTCGCTGCGGCTGCATCTCTGGCTGCCCCTGCAGGAGT
>JAAGEH010000340.1:240022-286811 GCA_011751065.1 Lasiurus cinereus
GCCCCTGCCCAGCCCCTTCCCCAGGCCCCTGCCCTGGGCCCCGTGCGATTCAGGCTGAGGATTCCGAGCTGGTGTTTGTAGCCAGAGCAGAGGGGCAGCAAAGCTCATCCACCCATGAGGGTGGAGATGCCCGGCTTGAGGCGAGAGCCCGGCAGGAAGTCCTCCGCCGGCCCTGGGCTCAGAGCCCCCAGGAGGTTTCCAGAAGGGCCTTGAGCTCAGACCAGGCACCTTCCCTTCCGTCTGTCCGAGTTCTGTCCTCCCCTGACGAGGGGGGTCTGATGCCAGGCTGATAGGACCCGCCCGGGATGCAGTGAGGAACCTCAGGGCCGAGGACTCGCCAGACGCCACACGGGCTCTGGGTGAGCCTCCCCCACCTCTCCCCCCCCCAATTTAAAAAGAGATGTTTTTATTATTTCAGAGAGGAAGGGAGAGGGAGAGAGATAGAAACATCCACGATGAGAGAGAATCATGGACCGGCTGCCTCCTGCACGCCCCCCACTGTGGAGGGAGCCCGAAACCCGGGCCTGTGCCCTGACCAGGAATTGAACTCTGACCTCCTGGTTCACGGGTTGATGCTCAGCCCCTCAGCTCGGCCGGCCAGGCATCCCCGTGGCTGTGCGCATGAGACTTCCTAACGCTGGTGGCTCTGGCGGGGCCTTGACACTGTCAGCTGCAGAGGAAGGGTCCCTGAGGCTGCAGGTGCCTTTCCTGGGCGGACCCCGCCCTGGCCCGGCCTTCAGGCGCTGGGCGCTGTAGCTTCTTCCTTCCCGGCGGAGGGACTCGGGTCAGACGCTCCGAGTTCCCGGACCTCAATTTTCTCGGCCATAAAACGAGAAATTAGGTCTCGATGGCTCCTAAGAGTCCCTTCAATTCTGAAGTTCTGGCGCATTAAAAATGAGCTGCACTTTTGGGCTGGAAAATTACCCTTTCCCCCTGAAGGGCGCCTGGGAGACGGAGGGAGAGAGCTGCCGGGCGCGGGCGCCGCGGTGTGGGGCCAAGGTCACGGAGGGGACCGCGTGAGACAACCCGCGTCTTTAGTGAAATCGCCGTTTGCATTGCCCCGCTGCTCCCTGGGTAAGAGCATGCTGACCCTGTCACGCCGCCACCTTCACACTCAGCATGCCATCACGCTTGTGACGGGCAGCGTGACATGCCACTGATGATTTATTCCTAGCGGCCGGTGCACGAAATTCACACACGTCAAAAGGGGACCCTGAGTCAAGTCCCCACTCACCCACATGCGCCTCAGAATCGCGGGAGACCCAGACCCGGCCGTCCCGCCCCCCCCATTGGGCTAGATCCAGACCGGCCAGACCCCCCCCTTGTCAAGCCCCATTGGGCAGGGGATGTAGCTTCAGGTCCCCTGGCCCGGCACCAGGATGGGGGGTGTGGCTTGAAGTCCCCCAGATGGGGCAGGAGCATGCCTTGAGGTCCCCCATCAAGCTCTGCCGCCAGGTGGGGGACATGGCCTGAGAGCCTCTGTAAAGACCCACTGGGTGGGGGGTGTGGCCTGAGGTCCTCCATCAAGCCCCGCCAGGCAGCAGGGCACAGCCTCAGGTCCCCCATCAATCCCTACTGTCAGGGGGCATGGCCTGGGTCCCCCATCAAGCCCTACTGGGCAAGGGGTGTGGCCTGAGTCCCCCCAACTCAGCACTGGGGGTGCACCTTGAGGACCCTGTCAAGCCCCATTGGATGGGAAGCATGGCCTGAGGTGCCTTGTCAAGCCCTGCCGGGCAGGGGGGCGCAGCCTCAGGTTCCCTGACCCATTGCTGGGGCAGGGGGTGAGGCCTGAGGTGCCTTGTCAAGCCTCATGGGGGTGGGGGAGGGCGTAGCCTCAGGTTCCTGCTGATTGCTCGTTAAGGCTCCTTAAGGGAAGTTGGCCTCAGCTGTGCATGCAGCCATGTTTGTGATGGAGTGATGGTCAATTAGCATATTCCCTCTTTATTAGATAGGAGTATTTGTATTATTATTATTTATTGTTATTTTTAGGGATTTATCTTCTGTTTGTTTGAAATCTGGGGCCTTTATGAATCCTGCATGAATATTCTCTCATATTCACCTTGGCCATCGAGACACAAAGAAATATCCCCAAACCCTGTCCCATCACATGCGTCTTTGATGCCCTGTGTGTTTTCTTTAAGAATTAAAAAAAATTTTTTTTTTTTACTCACTTTAGAGAGGAAGGGAGAGGGAGAGAAATAGAAACATCATGATGAGAGAGAATCATAGACCGGCTGCCTCCTGCACGCCCCTCACTGGGGATGGAGCCCGCCACCCGGGCCTGTGCCCTGACCCGGAATCCAACCGTGACCTCCTGGTTCCTAGGTCGATGCTCAACCACGGAGCCAGGCCGGGCAGCGTGTGTGTGTCTAAACCACAAGTTCACTGTGGACGAGAGAAGCCATTTGCCAGCTGCCGGGGCATTGGTGGGGGTCCCGCTGACCCTTGCGGGGCCAGGAGAGCTGGGGAGGGAAGGCGGTTTAGCTTTAACGCAAGAACAGGGTGTCTTAAGAGAATGGACTCGGGCCAGCGGCGTGGCCCCAGGATTTCTCCGGAGAACCCCAGCGGGCAGATGGGTGGCGGGTCAGTTTGGCAGCAGTCGCAGCGCGGCCGAGGCCGGCTGGAAGATCACGCATCGATTTTTATGAGTGAGTGAGGAAGGGGTGCGGCCCCGGGAAGAGTTCGGATAAACATAATGTCCCGTAATTAATCCATTACGCCGCGGTACCCAGGTGCCGCTTTTATTGCCTTAAAAACGAGTCGCGTCAGGAAAGGAAATGGCTGCTTTCTTTTTTATATCAAAAAAGCCCTTTCTTTTGAGAAATCATAAAATGTCTAATCTACCACGCCATATAATGCTAATGAGCGCAGCCAGCCGCCTCCTCGTGCCGTGTGGGATGGAAGGTCATCCGTGTCTGCCGGTCAGGCCCCGGGGCTCCGCCCTCGGAGGGACGCTCGTGCTGGACAGCACTGTTCATCGCTAGGTGTCTGAGCACAGCGGAGTTCGAGCAGCTTCTATGGCGCCTTCCCCGAGGGCCCTACGTCTCACGGTGGCAGGTTCGGGGGGGCTGGGTGGGGTCAGGATCTGTCTGGCCTGTTGCCCGTCCCATTTTAGGCACATGACCCAGGGTCACGACACCCGGGGCTGTCTACCGGATGGCACTGCCACCCTGTCTCATTTCCTCACATTTCCAGGAATCCCCCTTTCTCTGTTGTTGATTTTTAGGGAGAGTGGAAGGGAGGAGGGGAAAGAGAGAGAGAGAAGTATTGATGTGAGAGAGACACATCGATTGGTTGCCTCCTGCTGTTGCCAGCGGATGGTGAACCTGACACCCAGGTACATGCCCTAGACCTGGAATCGCACCTGCAACCCTTTGGAGGGGGGGGGGAAGGGGCATGGGCCGGAGCTCTAACCACTGAGCTTGCCGGCCAGGGCCCACATCCATAGGTGCTGTCTGCCGCCTCGCTGCCCCCCGTGGTGCTCCTCGCTGCGTGTGGCTGTCATCCGCCCGGCCATCTCTTGTCTCGTCATCGGCGTGCTGCAGGCGGGCACGTCGCGGGCCCCTCCGGCGGCTGCCGCCAGCCTCGTTATGGAAAAGAATTGCCCGGTGGGTTGAGGGAATGGCCAACAGCGGACCGGAATCACGAGGCTGAAAGTGATATTGCCGGCGGGAGGTCATTTTCCCAGCCGAGGGGCAATAGTTTGCCGCTCTAAACTGCGCGCCGCAGTCAGTCAGTGTTTTATTAAACCATTTCAGGAACTTGGGAGCCATTTCGTTTAAACTTCCTGCGTGACGCCGCGCCGGGCCGAGCGCGGAGCGGCTCCAGAAGAGGCCGGGAGTAATCTGCAGAAACACCCCGCGTGCCCGGCAGGGTGCGCACAGCTGGGAGCCGGGCCAGGCTGTGCCCGGTCCTTGCAGACCAAGTGGGAGTGTGTGCGTGTGTGCGTGCATGCATGTGTGTGTGCATGAGCAGTGCTGTGTATATGTGTGCATATGTGTTCGTGCGTGCGAGCGAATGGGTGCATGCACTGCACATTCAGGTGTGCGAGTACACGAGTGATGTGTGTATGCACTGCATGCACGTGTGCTTGCATGTCCACAAGTAGGTGCATGTGTGTATACACGCGTGTTCATGAGTATATGCGCGTGGGTGAGCGTGAGGGTGTATACGTTAGCTCCAAAGTGCCCCCTGCCCCGCGAGTACGTGAACTCCACACCCACCCTGGCGCCGGGAATTAAGGGGACAGGTTCCAGGCCTTTGTCGTCAGGCGTGATGGGCAGAGTGGAGCCGCCCTAACCGGTGGTCTTCCGTAGGTGGCCTTCCCTCTGTGAAGTTATCTAACCGGCCGCCGTCTAATCGGGAGCTATATTTAGGAGGCGGGGGAACGTGCGAGCTATTCGTTTCGATTAAATTTTTTATTACGCACTCTCCTTTTGGATTGACAACTATTAATATTAAAAGAGCTCGGCCAAATTGAAATTTGTGTTGCTGGAGAGACTGACATGTAATGTGCGATGCTGGCGGGGAAAGCCGAGGGCGTGGGGGATGGCCGGGCGGGGCGCGACGGGACCCAGCAGGCGCCCGGTGCTGCGTGACCCCCGCCCCGCCGGGCCCTGCGCAGGGATGGGGGTGGGGGCTTCCGGAGAGGCGACACGTGGCGAGGGCGGGAGCACGCGGCAGCACGTCACGCAGACACTTGTCCTCACGCCCGTCTGTATCCGTGTTTCCTCCGTCACCAGCGAGAGGCGGGGGAAGCAGAGAAAGCCATTCCCCACAGTGCTCCGCGTGCGCGCGTCGGTGGCGTGACGGGGGTGGGGATGGGGGTGGGGATGGGGATGGGCCCGGCTTCTTCAGACGCCCCGGAGCCGTTGTCTGGGGTGTCCCCACACCCCCGGGCGGCAGGTCTGTCTGTCCTGTAAGAAGGAGGACTGAGCCCACGGCCCGGGGGGGCGTTCCAGCTCTAAGTCTACAGTAGGCGGGCCCTGGGCCAGACCCGGGGTTTGGTGTCACGGGCCCAGTTCCTTCTAACGATGCCCGTGGCTTTGTGTTGCCCGGACTGTCACATGCAGGAGCCCGCAGGGTGGGCACAGAGCTGGCAGGGCTGCAGAGGCCGGGCTCAGGCAGGAGATGGGGGTGTCTGAGTCCACACAGCCTCGGGGTGACATGAGACATGGGCAATTCAAAGTGTCCTCTTTGGGAGTCTACTGCTTTATTTTTCTTTTTTCTTTCATTCATTCATTCATTCTTTTTTTTTTTTTAAGTTATTGATTTCAGAGAGGAAAGGAGAGGGAGAGACGAACATCATTGATGAGAGAGAGCCATGGATTACTTGCCTCTCCCACGCCCCACACTGGGGGTGGGCCTGTGCCCTGACCGGGCAGCGAACCATGACCTCCTGGTTCCTAGGTCCACGCTCAGCTCTGGAACCTCACTGGCCGGGCAGAGTCTGTCACTCGATAGAGCAGAAGTTGAGGCCACCGCCCACCACGTGTCCCTCCTGTGGGCCGTCCCTCCGTGGCTGGCCCTCTCCCACCACTCCCAGCACCGCCCCCTGCACCAGGCCCTCGGCTGTGCCCTGTGTCTGGAAGGTCCACTCCCTCCCCGTGGTCCGGGCAAGCTCCCCAGTGGCCGCAGTGGCCTCCACGGGGACCCACGCTGGCCCCTGGCGCAGAGTAGGTCCACGCCACACTTGCCTCGATTTGGTTTGACAGGGTCACGTCGGTTCTTTCCTGCACATTTTTAAAATCCTCCCCCAAGGATATTTTTGCCATTGATTTCTAGAGAGAGTGTGAGGGAGGGAGAAGAGAGAGAGAAAAACATCGAGATGAGAGAAAGAGAGAGACTTTGGGGCTGGGGAACCTGCAACCCAGGTCCATGCCTTTGACCAGAGATCAAGCCCGGGCCCTTTCTGTGGTCCACAGGCCGATGCTCTAACCACTGAGCGACAGGCCAGGGCATCCTCCACATTTCGGTCTCAGATTTGTTTATTGCACATCATTCGCCCACTCTGTGACTTGCTCACAGAATCGTGTACTGAGCCATTGCTTCCCCTGATTGGCGGCTCCAATTCTAGACTCCGTGCTCCTGAAGGCCAGCCTTCCCCAGGGGGACTTCCGGAAAGAGGTGCTCATTGGCATCCCGGGAGCACAGCGTGGAGTTTCTTCCTTCTCTCCAGCAGGACGCGATGGTGCCTGCATCTCTCTGACCACCCCCCGCCCCCTTCCCGCCTCAAAACGCTACCTGCTTCCTGCTGGCTTGTGGCTCCGTTAGAGCATCGTCCTGTGAACCGAAAGATTGCGGCTTCAGCCCCTGGTTGTCAACTGATGGATATTTCTCTCTCACATCAATGCCTCTCTCTCTCTCTCTCTCTCTCTCCTCTCTCTGGACTGAGAAACAAACCCCAGCCCTCTAACCCCACAGCGAGATTGCGCTCTTCCTTCTGCCGGTTCATTCTGAACTGGGATCGAAACCCCATGAAAACCAACACGGACAGGAATGGCTTGGGTTCGCGAGGCCCGTGCCTGGAGGGTTTCCTCGGAACCCGTGCCAACCAGCGGGCATGGGCATCCCGAGACCGAGGCCCCCCTGGGGCGGCTCTGGGCGCTCGCCTCCATTGCCTGGGCTCCAAAGCGGTTTTGACTCGGGAAGCGGAAAAAGTCGAAGGCGGGAACATTCTGGAACCCCCAGTTCTGAGCGCCCAGACCTGCGGCTGGCTAGTCGTTTGACGGCGGCGTCCCCCACGCCGCCGCGGATGCCGCAGAAGCCCGCACTCCTGGACGGGGCCCGGCGTGAAATATGAAGGTGCCTCCGACAATTTAGTACTTTTAATAAAGGATTTGTGAGCAAAAAGCTTAAGTACAAGAACCACAGAACATGGAGATAAAAATATAGCCATAATCACACATCAGAGCCGGGAAAATTCATTACGTCGCGGGCATCCGTAATGGAGGGAAGTTGGGGGAACCGGCGGGGAGATAATATATACGCCGGATTCCTGGCGGCGCGGAGCCTTTTAGCCGGGACCAGGGCCCTGGCGTTCCGCAGGGGGTGTTTTATGGCCGCGACGCTTTCCCGAGGAGGGCGTGATTTATTGCCATCGAGCGCACATGGCAACGCGAGTTTGGATCTGGGTTTCTGGGAGAAGTTGACAATTAGTCCCCTCATAGATATTTACGGCGCGGAAAAGGACTTGATGTTAAAATAATTTAAATGCTTTACCTGCTTCTGGATGGAGGCGTGAAATACTGCCCTTTTGGAAAAATGAGAACACAAAAGAGCTGGTTACCCCCGAGGGGGGTGTCATGACCAGGCGGGAACCTTGACCGGGGTTCAGGGGGCAGCCGGGAGAGGCAGGGCCGTCTGCCCCCTTGGGGGCACTGCCTCCACGAGAAGGGCTTTCCTTTGTGAATATCTTTATTTTCATTTTAATTATTTTTTTAAATATACTTTATTGATTTTTTTATAGAGAGGAAGGGCGAGGGATAGAAAGTCAGAAACATGGATGAGAGAGAAACGCCAATCAGCTGCCTCCTGCACGCCCCCTACCGGGGATGTGCCTGCAACCAAGGTACATGCCCTTGACCGGAATTGAACCTGGGACCTTTCAGTCCACAGGCCGACGCTCTATCCACTGAGCCAAACCGGTTTCGTCTGTAAATATCTTTATTGATCTCAGAGAGGAAGGGAGAGGGAGAGAGAGAGAAGTGTCCATGATGAGAGAGAATCATGGATCCGATGCAGCCTGCATGCCCCCCACTGGGGATGGAGCCCGCCACCCAGGCCTGTGCCCTGACTGGGAACTGAACCCTGACCTCCTGGTTCCTAGGCTGGCACTCAACCACTGAGCCTCCCGGCCGGGCATCTTTTCCTTTTTCTAGTGTTTTCTGGCTCCTCCATGGGAACATCCATTTGGGGTCTCAGTGGGGATCCAGGGACGGGACTCGGGGAAGACGGCGGGGAAGGTGTGGCCGCCCTTCCTCCGTGCCCCACCTCTGCCGCTCAGCCAGTCCGGCGCATCCTGTCCTTACCCTCCTCATGGCTCTGGGACACGCAGGGTGGCAGGCAGGACCCGGCCCTCGGCTCCCCTTCCCTATTAAAGCTTGGCCACCCCGGCGTCTCCGTGGTTCCCAGCCTGACCCACGGCACGGGCGTGGAGGTCACCCTGACATCTCGCTGTGGGAGCCTTTCAGCCACTTGCTCCTCTTACCCAGGGGGTGCAGGGGGGGGGCGCGGGGATGTGGCCTCACCCGGCAGACGGGCACAGCCCTTTCCGGGGGGCACGCTCCCCTGGCCTCCTGGGCCGCTCTGGGGACGGAAACTCCGCGATTGGCAGGGAGGACTCAGCGTCACCGGGGAGAGGGATCCTCTCCTCTGCGCGCTTGGCGCACTGGCCGTCCGCTGAGGCCGTGCTCACACGGGCCCGGCTGCAGGACCCCGGCTGCGGGGCGGTGCCGGCCGGGAGGACTGGGCCATCCTCTGGGAGGACACGCTGTCCCCATGAGCGTACCCGTGGGAACCCAGAGCGCAGCCCGGGAGCCCCGGCTGACTCCAGGGACATGGCGTTGGGGTTCCCTCCCTCGGCTGGTGCGCAAGGGGTTGAATCACCCCGGAAACACGCACACCACGGGCCGAGCCGCCCTGGACGGCGGTGGTATGATTTTGGGGGGTCTTGGTGATCTCTCCTGTAATCTCTTGATTTTTTTCCAGATAAATTATGCTTTTCTTGAAACAAAGATGATTATCAATCATAAGTTCTGGAGCCTCAAGCGGGGCGGCAGGAGGCTGCAGAGGGAGGGTCTTCTGCCAGGACGTGGGGCTGGCGCGGAGCCCGAGCTGGGAGGGACCTCCAGTGGGTGCCCTCGGGGTGCTCCGGCCTCACGGCGGGGAGCGGCACGGGGCCCCTGACGCTGAGGCTCCTCGTCTGATCCCTGCGGCCACGCTCAGCTCCTGGAGGGGAGGGGTGCGCCCTGCTGCCTGGGGCCCCGACCCGGCTCAGACCAGGCCCTGTGAACCCCGTGGATGGGTTTCCCATGAGGCCCTGGGACGGGGACTGTGGGATGGTGGGCGGTGACGAGGCACCGGAGAGGCTCCTATTGCCAGCACCCACGGCGCGGGCCAGGGGTCCTGGCGCCTCTCTGCCCTGTAGCCGGGCCTCACTGTCCCCCCAAGTGACAGAACCCCCCAAGCTCAAGGAGGGAGAGACTTCCAGAGGAGACCAGAGGAGTCCTTGGGCCCCAAGAGGAGGAATGTAAAGGAATTAAAACAAACAAAATCTGTACGAAAACACAGACTCCAGATGTGTCCCGGGCGTGACATAAATGTCCACTTAGCGTTTTTTTACAAAATATTTTTATTGCTTTCAGAGAAGAGGGGAGAGGGAGAGAGAGGAACATCCACGATGAGAGAGAATCATGGACCAGCTGCCTCCTGCACGCCCCCCACTGGGGACGGAGCCCCCAACTCAGGCCTGTGCCCTGACCAGGGGTCAAACCGTGACCTCCTGGTTCCTAGGTCGACCCTCCACCCCTGAGCCACCGAGGCCGGGCCGCTGAGCCCTCCGGGTGCCTGCAGGTTGTCCCCGCTTTAGCAGGAGACACGGACCGAAGGGGGGACCCAAACTTGGGGAGGCCCTGGGCCTCGGGGGACCCGAGCAGGCAGCGCCGAGGAGGCCGCGTCTGAAATGACTTTGTTAGTATGTAGGTCACACGGCTGCGCTGTCTGGTTACCGGCCGTCGCCGCGGATAACTGTTTGCGGAGGAGTAAATGGCTTTGCTGCCTCAGCACCCTCTTTCGCGGGTGCTTCGCGCACGGCGGCGGTGCGGCTGAAGAGAGTGGGGCCGCAGCACAAAATCAATTCCTCTCCCGCCTGTGCGGCCGCTTCCCCCTTTGACTAATTGATATGCTTTGTGCCTGAAACCACCCGCGGCCCGGCCGTCCCCCCGGGCGCTCACGCTTCCATCGCGGCCAGCGTGACGCGGGCGGGACCTCCTGGCGACCAAACGCCACGGCGAGAGGCAGAGAGAAAAACGAGGTGGAGCCGCGCTGGGCCCGCACGGGGACTCAGGGGGCACGGACGGTGTGGCCCTGGGCAGCTCTTCCCCGCTGTCGCTTCCAGGTCGCGGGGCGGCTGGACGGGGCGGGGCTCACCCCGTTTGCGGATAAAAGTTTTTCCTTCCTCCGCCTTGGATGGGCGAGCGTCTTAGGGGGTGTCTTGGGGTGGCTCCTTAAACCGGAGTGGGCCAGCCCAGGCGTGGTGATGGTGCCTGCGGAGGCCGGGCCATTGGACCTGGCCGGGGGGCCAGCAGGCAAGGCGACCTTCGCCGGTCAGGCGTCCCCCTGGGGGTCAGGCGTCCCTCCTGGGTAAGGCGACCCCCAAGGCTCTCTGGCCTGGCCTGGCCTGGAGGCCTGGCGCTTGCAGGACCCTGTCTGCCCTGTCTGTCCGCCATCGCCAGCACGGCGCTTCCCGGGCCGCCGGGAATGTCGACTGGATTCTCAGAGCAAAGCTTGGGGTGCCCGAAGGTACCCCAACCCCACGCAACGTCGCAGGAACAGCAATACGGTGGCTCCGGCCTTTCATGATCACGTTTCTGGGCGCCCCGGTTTATTTCCAAATACCCGGCTATTGGCGCCGCTGCCGCCGCCGCCGCGCAGGGCCGTCCTGGCTGTGGGAGGGAGCGCAGATGGCGCCGGGTTTGTGGGGGCCGTCATCCCCGCCCCAGACAACCTTCCCGCCGTCTTTGTGCCCAGCAAGTCAGGCAAACTAACCGCTGCTGAGGCCGCGGCCACGCAGACAGGCCACGTGATCGCGGGGCAGGCCGAGCGGAGCGCGCCCCCTCCTCTGCCCCCCCCCGTAGTGCTGGTGAGGGGTCGGATCAGAGCAGCGGCAGGAATTTCATTTATGGGGGCAGCAGCGGGGCCGGGGGCAGGGTGGCGTGGCGGGGAGGGGGGACTGGTCCCAGGCCCGGCTGACGGAGGGTTCGCAGCTCCGCCTGTGGCTGCTCCCGGGAGCCGCTCCGCCCGCCGGCCGGCTCAGCCCATTGCCTCCGTTTGCGTGACTAAATGCAGACAATTAGAGCCGGGGCGCCGTTCTCCGGGGCTCATTGTCAGCCAGGGTTCAAGTGCGCGGATAATGGCCCGCGGGAGGCCCCGCGCCCGGTGGGCAGCGGCGGAGGCCGCCGGCCGAATCCGCTCCTCGGCCCGCTCCCCCGCGGCCGCCTGCCGTGGGTTTGGTGCAGTCTGGCCAGGACACCGGCGTCCGCCCCGGCCCGGAGGCAGCAGGCTCAGGGGCCCTTTGTGGAGGCTGGAGGCCACCCACAGGTCACGAGGGCTTTTCTGAGCGCCCGGGGCTGCCATCTTGAAGGTGCCCTTGATGAGGGGTCCTGGCGCCTCTCTGCCCCTGGGGCCTGAGCTGTAGCCGGGCCTCACTGCCCCGCGTGGAAGGGAGAGTGCGGGCTGCTCAGCTCCGAGAGGAAGCTCGTCTGTGGGTGAAATGGCGCCTCCCTCACCCCTCCCAGCGAGAATGTTCCCGGCCCCACAGACACCCCATCCTCCAGGCCCACAGACACCCCATCCTCCAGGCCCACAGACACCCCATCCTCCAGGCCCACAGATACCCCATCCCCCAGACCCACAGACACCCCATCCTCCAGACCCACAGACACCCCATCCTCCAGGCCCACAGACACCCCATCCTCCAGGCCCCACAGACATGGTTCCAGGCGCCCACAGACACCCCCATGCCCGGGACTGGCAGTGGGGCACTTGTTAGGAGGTGCACAGGAGGAAGGTGTCGGGAGCAGCAGGGACCGCACAGATGGGTGTGGGATGGCGCGGCCACGCCCGGGGCCTCCTGCCGGTGGAGCTGCTGGAGCGGCCTGGCTGTTGGCATGTTTGCTGGTCCAGACCATGGTGTCCCAGCTCCGGCCGCTGCCGGCTGGGCCTCTGCACGGGGAGGAGGTGAGACCCTGTGCCTGCCGCCCTCCCTGTGGCTCCTCACCTGCCTCACCGGCAGGCTTCGCCCAGGTGGCGTCTCTCTGGGGGGCCCTGCTGGCCCCCGGCCTCCCCGGCTGTTTGCTGCCTCTGTCCCCGGCTCCGCATCCTCGGGGCTCTGCTCCGTCTCCTCTGATTTCACTGTTTACCCTGCGGCCAGGCTGTGGCTCCTGGAGGCCAGGAGCCGTGTACCTTTTGCTCTCGGGTCTGTTTCAGCACCTGGAACCTCACTCAGCGCGTAGTAGGCACTCAACAAGTATGTGTTGAGGGGAGGAGGAGGAGGCAGGGCCCTTCTGTGGAGGGTGGACAGCCAATGTGAGTCGCCCTCAGGCAGTAAATGCTGGGCCATGTGAGGTCAAAGGACATAGGGAGCAGTGTTAGCAGAGCCAGGATGACGGTGGGCTGGAGTGGTCAGGGAGGACTTCCTGGAGGAGGCGGGCTTGGTGTCTGAGTCAGATTTTTCACTCGTGGAGGAAGAAAGGGGAGGGAAAGGGATGGCAGACGTGACCTACCCTCCGGGCCCTGTGGAGCTGCGCCTGGTCAGCGGCCATCGAAGGAGATCTGGTCTTTCTTCTGGAAGCGGGGGGCCGCCTGGACGGCTTTGTGTGTTCCTGCCGTGGGTCCTGTTTCATTATGGAAGTTCTGCATGTTCACCGCGAACTCTCCAACAGCCCAGAGTGCGGGACGGGAGACCCGGGGACGGGATGGGGTGTGCCCGCCGCCCGGCTCTGTACCTGTGTGTACACCCCACGTGACCGGTGAGCACACACACCAGCGCGGCGGCCACGGACAGGTTTCCGCCACGGACCCGGCTGCGCTGGGCGCCGTGCCCGGGGCTCGCTGGGTTTGGAAGGGAGCAGGGTGTCGGTCAGAGCATGGGGCCGGGACCGGGCGCGCGGTTCTCACTGCTCCGTGGGTCTCCGTGCGCGGCACAGCCCGGGTGTGAACCCTGCACGCGGGGCGGCTGTTCGGACAGCGCTCCGTCCCCCTCGCGCCTGGTACTCAGGGCGGGGTCTCGGCTCTCTCCGTCTCCGGCTCTGCAGCCACCCCAGTGCTGGAGGTCAGAGCAGACCCCGGGCAGGGGGCATTCCTCTGCACGCCTGGGACCCGGGGTCCTGCACCTGTGCCCGGGTGACCCCGTGTGGAGACAGCCAGGCCGCCCCGCCAGGGACTGCCCTCGGGGAGGTGTCCCTGTGCCTTGGGACCCGCCTTCCCAGGGGCTGCTGGTCTGGGGTCCGGAGAACGGCCTGTGCTCCTGCCCCTCGGGCACTCTCCTGGCTGGCAGGACGCGTTCCCACGCCCTTTGATCCTGGCCTTTGGAGGGTTTCCGTGTCGCTGAGTGTGGAGTGGACACTCAGAATTCAGAGGGAAGGGGGACATTTCACCCCCACTTCCCCAGCACCCACACGCTGTCCCCTCCTCAGCACGTAGGAGGCAGCTGTTCTCGTTTCTCCCAGCGACGCACAGGACACTCTCGAATGCAGGCCGTGGCGCGATGGTATTCGCTAAGGTGAACCTTCGCTTTCTGCCGGTGCCGCGCAAAGTGTGGGGGCTGCGGGCTAAGGTGGGAGCCCTGCTTCGAGGGGTGGAGCCGGGGTCCCGCCCTCTGCAGGGACGCGTGCCGGGAAGGTGCCACGTGGCCCGTCGGCCCCCTGCATCCCAGGGCGTGGTGGCCATCTGAAAGGTTTTTCTTACTTGAGTTTATGGGGGTCACACCGGTTCATACCGTTACCCAGGGTTTGGGGTCTGCCTTTCTGTAACAGCATCTCTACATGGCCCTGTGCGTTCGCCCCCACGTCAGGCGCCTTCCCTCACCAGGTACTCCCCGGTACCCTCTCCCCCTCCCCCCCCATCTCTCCGGGCCTCACCACACCGTTGTGCGTCTCTGAGTTGTTGTTTTTTCTTTCTTCTTAATCCCTCACCTTCTTCCCCAGCCGCGCCCCTCCTCTGACAGCTGTCAGTCTGCTCTCTGTTATCTGGGCGTCTGTTTCCATTTCGTTTGTTAGTTTACGTTGCTCATTAGATTCCGCATGTAAGTGAGATCATATGGAACCTGTCTTCCTCCGACCGGCTTATTTCACTCAGCGTAACGCTCTCCAGGTCCCTCCACGCTGCTGCAAAAGGTACCATTTCCTTCTTCTTCTTCTTCTTCTTTTTTTTTTTTACAGCCCAGCAATATCGCGTTGTGGAAATGTGTCCCAGCTTTTTTATCCACTCCTCTGTGGGTGGGCGCCTGGCTGCCTCCCAGCCTGGGCTGTTGTCAATAACGCTGCCGTGAACACCGGGGTGCACCTCTTCTTTCCACTCAGTGTCGGGGTATCTTTGGGAATATTCCCCGCAGCGGGCCCGCTGGGTCATCGGGCCGTCCTCCTTTCCACTGGTGGAGGACACGCCATTCCGCCTTCCGCCGTGGCTGCACCGGTCTGCACCCCGCCAGCAGTGCACGAGGGCCCCCTTCTCTCCACGTCCGCGCCAGCACTTGTGTTTGTTGATTGACTGACGATGGCCGCTCTGGCGGGTGAGTGGTGACACCTCACTGCGGTTTTGATGTTCATTCTCTGATGGTCAGCCACGTGGAACATCTCTTCTCATGTCTCCTGGCCATCTGTAGGCCCTCCTTGGAGAGCGGTCTGCTCAGGCCCTTTGCCCGTCTTTCATCGGGTTGTTGGGTTCGATGGGGGTTGGTGCTGAATTGTGTGAGTCCTCTATCCGTTTTGGACCTTAGGCCTTTATCCGACGTGCCCTCGGCCAGTCTGTTCTCCCACTCGGGGCTGGTCTTTTCGTGTTGCTGATGGTTCCTTGGCTGTGCGAACGCTTGGTAGTTTGAGGCAGTCCCGTCTGTTTATTCGTCCCCTTGTTTCCCTGGCCTGGGGAGATGCATCAGAAAAAAAAAAAAATATATATATATATTGCTAGGAGAATGTCTGAGATTTTACTGCCTCTGTTTTCTTCACGGATTTTTGTGGCATCTAGGCCAACATTGAAGGCTTTAATCCATTTTGAGTTTGTTCTTGTGTGCAGAGTAAGAAGGCGGTCTGGTTCCTTTTTTATTTTTATTTTTTTGCACGGAACTGTCCAGTTTTCCCATTTCCATTTACTAAAGAGATAGTCTTTACCCACGGTGTGTTCTTGCGTCCTTTGTCAAATATTCATGGAGCATGAAGGTTTCGGTTTCTGCCTGGGCTCTCTGTCCTGTCCCGTTGATCTGTATGCCTGTATTGATGCTCATCCCTTGCGGTTTTGATGACTGTGGCTTTATAGTGTAGTCTGAGGTCAGGTCACGATTCCTCCAACTTTGTTCTTTCTCAAGATGGCTGTGGCTGTTCAGGATCTTTTTTTTTTTTTTTTGGTTCCACATACATTTTGGGAATATTTGTTCTAGTTCTGTGAAGTAAGCTATTGGCATCTTGACAGGAATTGCGTTGCTTTGGGTACTTGGACATTTTAATGATCTTAAATGTCTGTGACATCCTTGGTCTAAATGTATTCCTGGGTATTTTTTTTTATGCAGATGGAAATGGGATTGTTTTCTTAGTTTCCCTTTCTGATGGTTCAGTATTGGTGTATAAAAAAGCCACTGATCTCTGAATATCAATTTTGTATCCTGCCACTGTACCGAATTAATTGATTAGTTCTAGTAGTTTTTTTTTTGTGAGTATGTGTGTGGAATCTTAGGGTTCTCTATATACAAGATCACGTCATCTGCGGGTAATAATAACTTTACTTCCTTTTTTTTCAATTTGAATACCTTTTATTTCTTCTTCTTGTCTGATTGCTGTGGCAAGGGTTGAATAAGAGCGGTGAAAGAAGACATCCCTGTCTTGTTCTAGTTTTTGTCCATTGAATATGATGTTGGCTGCGGGATTGTCATTTATGGCCTTTATTATTATGCTGAGGTGTGTTCTCTCTATTCCCACTTTGCTGAGGATTTTTATCATAAATGGGCGCTGGATTTTATCAAATGCTCTCCTGCACGTATTGATATGATGGTGTGATTCTTGTCTCTCAATTTGCTTATGCGATATGCCGTGTTTATTGATTCGCAGATATTGTACCGGCCTTGCATCCTCGGACTAAATCCCACTTGGTCACGGTGTTTGATCTTTTTAATGCGTTTCCGGATCCGATTTGCTGATATTTTGTGGAGGATTTTAGCCTCTGGGTTCATCAGGGATATTGGCCCGTCGCTGTCTTTCCATGCTGTGTCTTTATCTGGTGTTGGAATTAGGGTCCCGCCGACCTCCCAAAACGAGCTGGGGAGTCTTCCCTCCTCTTGAATGTGCTGGGGCGGTTTGGGGAGGACGGATGTCAGTTCTCTGAGTATTTGGGAGAATGTGCCTGTGGAGCTTCCAGTTGAGGATTCCTGTTCGCGGGCGCGTCCTGATGACGGCTTCAGTTGCGTCGGTCGACAGTGATCTGTGGCAGCCGTTTTTCAGCGATGGAACATCCTTGCCCAGGGCCCCGAGCCTCACTGTGTGTGGCTCCGTCGGGAGTCTCGGTGGGCCCGGGCCGCTCCACGGTCACTCTTCCGGAGCTCGGGGGATCACGGGGGTGGGGGACCCGCAGGCCGATGGCACTCGTACTTATGCCGCCTGATGGGACCTGCAGGAAGGACGGAGCTGAGCCCCCGGATCAGGTCTGACAGGAGCCGGGGAGTGGGGCAGGCCATGGTGGGAGCAGCCCGTGCCTTTGCTACCGCGTCACAGTGTTGTTAGCGATGGGCTTACTCTAAGGGGTTCTGAGCACCCCAACGTTCCGCTGGGGCCGGGGTGCGGGGGGGCCTTGAGGTTTGAGAAAACAAGGATTGGTGAGCGTGAACCTTGAATGATTTGCAGGCTGCGGTGAGGGGCCAGCATGAATCCTGTGCATCGGTATGTGTGTACCGTGTTACCACGTGTGTGCATACACGGGTTTGTATGGGTGCACCTGTGTGTACCTGTGTGCATACCATGTGTGTTTGCATGTACATGCATGCACAGTGTATTTGTCTGGATGTGTGTGGGTGCACCCGTGTGTACCTGTGTGTGCCACATGTGTTTGTACGTGCGTGCATGCACAGTATGTTTGTCTGGGTGTGTGTGTGTGCACATGTGTGTATCTCTCTGCGTGCCATGTTTATTTGCATGCATGTGCATGTACAGTGTGTCTGGGTGTGTGTGGGTACACCTGTGTGTGTACCACGTGTGTTTGTATGTATGTGCATGCACAGTGTGTTTGTGTGTGTGTGCACCTGTGTCCCTGTGTGCATGTTTATGTGTGTACAGTGTGTTTTTGCATGTGCATACATGCACTTGTGTGGATGTGCCTGTGCACACACCTGGCCTCTGAGGGCGATGATCTGGAGAGTAAATGACCCTGTAGCCTGGTCCCTGGGGTTCTGGAGAGGGGAGCCCCGCACACCAGAGCAGCTCCATGTTCAGAGAGGCGGGTTTGAGGACCCTCCTCCCCCCCTTCACTGTTGGCATCGCCATGGTGTCTGTGGCCCAGAGGGCACTGGTCTGAGCAAGCGAGCCAGTGCTCACTGCCAGCCTCTCTGCCGGACCCCGGGAGCGGCTTTCGCAGGTGAGTGGACGACACATCCAAGAACACGCCGACGGAGCCTGTCCCTGCCCGGGAGAGTTTTCCAGCCCCGCTGGCCGTGGCCGTGCCTGCATTCCTGGTGATTGGGCACCTGCGTGCCACGGCAGGTGAGGGTTTGGGGGGAGGATGCCGCCGGAGCCCGCTCCATCCTCGGGACGACCGGTCAGGACTATGCGGGTGTGACCGCCTGCCTCTCATGGTTATTTGCTAGCAACGAGACTACCTTTTAATTTTTTAAAAAAACAAATAATTGAGTTGTAAAGCCTCAGACTGATTTTTTTTTTTTGGTGCAAAATAGTTCCAGTGGGCTCATTTATTTTTCAACTTTAAAACCTCAGCGTTTTGTAGATCCCGAATTTCACAATGCGGGGATGATTGCTCCGTACAATTTGCGAAGTTGTGATTAGGCGGCCCCCGCGCGGAGCGAGGAGGCTCCCCGTCCACAATGGCTTCCCAGAATAGTCCCCGCCACCCAGCCTGCAGATTGCAGGGCAGCGCGGAGGGCAGTTCGAAGAACGGCGTCCTGAGGGCCGTCTATATTTATGTCCCTGTTAGCGCACACGCTCCTGCACACGTGGCGCTCTGTAAATAACCGGCCGGCCGCCTCCTCCTCGGGGCGGGGTTGCAGCCTCGATTTTGGCAGCAGCGGCGGCGAAGACGCGCGTCTCCTGGGGACGGGCTGCGGGACCCTCGTGGGCACCTCCTGCGGCTCTCGGTGTGGGGACCCTTCCGGCAGTCGAACGTCTCACTCATGGAAATGAAATGCAAGGGGAGGGGCACTGCCCGCTGGTGCCCCGGGGGACGTGGGCCTCGCCGGGCTCGCGGCGACTTTTCACAGCCACCCGCGTGCCGGGCCTCGGGGGCGCCGTCGGATGCTGTCTCTGCGGGTGGGCAGCGGAGGACCTGCTGGCTCCTGCGGGTGGAGCGGGCAGTGCCCGCGCTCTGATTCCTCTCCAGACGGGTGTCTGCCTGGGGGAGCGGAAGGGCAGCGGTCGGGACAGCGTGATGAAAACTCACCATCGGCGAGACAGCCGCTGGTCCCCGGGGTGGAGGCCTTTCCGTCCTGGCGAATCTCGGGAGCAAACGCAGAGACAGTCATCCTGGCCGATCTGCGGGTTCAAGCGAAGCAGCGGCTTCTCCTTTTTAAATGCAAGTGGAGTGGCCCTCGCCAGGCCGCTCAGTGGATAGAGCATCGGCCTGTGGAGTGAAAGGTCCGGGGTGTGATGCCCCAGCAGGCCACCCCCGGGCATGTGCCCTGACCTCCGGGGCCAGAGGTCTGCGCGCAACCCCCCTGAGCCACGCCGGCGGGCGGGCAGGAGCCCCCTTTTTCGGAAGTCCCCTTCCATTCCGTCTGCTTGGTTCTTTGTGGGACCCCATGCACGGGGTGGTGGTGGGGGGTGTTGCCAGTAGAGCCCGCACCTCTGATGCTTGGGAAGGTGGGGACAGATGTAGGCGAGGACTTCTGTCGGCTCAGCTCCAACCCAGCACCCACGCCTCCCCTCCCCGCACCCCTCCTCTCTGCCTTCCTCACAGACCCCACTCCTCAGACACTTAACTCCAGCCCGGCGACACCTCCCACCTTCCATTTGCATCTGGATCTTTCTCGAGCTGCTAATTCACCCACAATCAATAATCTTATTCTTGCACAGAAAGCAGGGAATATTTCTGAGAGTGGGCAGAGCAGGGAAAGCACAGTGTGTGTCTCAGATTTGATGCGTTCTGGATTTAGAAGTGCTAAATAATTCATCCCTGCTTCAAAAATAAGCATATTTTTGTTACCAGGACGTGGCCTGGGGGCTTCATAATGAATCTATTCCAGGGTTCAGGGCCCAGAGTCCAAGATCCCAGGGTTCAGGGTCCCAGGGTCCAGGGTTTAGCGTCCCAGGGTCCAGGGTCCAGGGTCCCACGGCTGACCTCACGTGCCCGCTGAGCGTGGTGTCCCTCTTCCACGGTTGGTGGCAGGAGGGTCATGGCCCTGCTTGGGGGTGGCATTGCTGGTCCTTACGGCTTCCACCTTCCCTTTGAGGGGCTCTCTCCCAGCTGGTGCTCAGTCCTCCAACCCATCCCTCCCTGCATCATTCCTCCCACTGCCCCTCTTGTTCCCTGTTCATTCACTTCCCTATGTCCCTCTAGCTACCTGATCCCATTTCCTCCCAGTTTCTTCTTCCATCCACATGTCCATCTCTCTTTCCTTCATTTACCCATCTACTCCTTGTTCACTATTCACTCATACACTCATCCATCCATCTCTCTATCCATCCACCCATCCATCAATCCACACATCATCCATCTATTCATCTATCCATCCATCCATCCATCCATCCATCCACCCACCAATCTGTCCATTTGTCCATCTGTTCATCCATCCACCCATGTATCCGTCCATCTGTCCATCCATCCATCCATTCATCCATCACCCATCTATCCAGCCATCCATCAATCCACCTATCAATCCTCCCATCTACCTGCCCACTCCCCTGTCTACCCATTCACCTACCATCCATCTATTCATCCATTTGTCCATGCATCTATCCATCCATCCATCCATCCATCCATCCATCTGTTCATTTGTCCATCCATCCATCCATCCATCCATCCATCCATCCATCATCCATCTATCCATCTGTCTGGCCATCCAGATATTTGTGCATCTGTTCATTCATCCATCCATCCCACCGCCTATCCAGCTACCCACGCACCTCTCCAACTCTCCGAGCGGCTGCACGCTGCACATCTGCGAGCCTCCCGGTGCCTGTCCACGCGCTCTAGTGGGAGAGTCAAGCGAGGGCATGGCAGCTGATGAAGACGGCAGTTCTGAGCTCAGCTGCGGACAGCTCCCTGAGATGAGGGCAAGGGATGGGAGCTGCTGTCTCTGGGTGAGGTGGCGGCCAGGTGACAGATGGGGACTGCCATCTCGGCACGTCTGGGGGGACTCTGTGACTCAAACAGCCCGTGGAAGACATCTTCCCCCTTTAAACTGGGGAACTGTTTTTCAAAAGCCCTTTCTTTCCTTTTGCAACGGCGTCTCCTGCTCTCCAGCAGCTTTTGTTCAAGGATGTCCTGTTGAAGCTGACACAGGAGGGACGCCTGTCCCTGGCTGTGGGCGTGTCCCCTGGTTATGGGTGTGTTCCCTGACTGTGGGCGTGTCCCATGGCTGTGGGCGTGTCCCCTGGCTATGGGCATGTCCTGTGGCTGTGGGCGTGGAGCTGAGGTGCATACGGGGTTCCCACCAGATTGGGAACGATGGTCCTGGGTGCGGTGGGAGCCTGGTCAGCGGCCAGTGGTCAGCGGTGCCCCGCGGGGTTGGCCCACCCCACACTCGTCTCCCGGGATTCTGGCCCCTCCCCCCGGCTGGCTCCAAGGGCAGCGGGTGTTTTCCAGGCCTGCGTTTGATTTTCACTCCTAATGATCTCCACATCAGTCTCCAATTTGGGCTTTTGAATTGGAGACACATGAACCCGGCTGTGCGTGTGAGGAGATCAGTGGGAAAGTCACGTGGCGTTGGCGTGCAGAACTGCTCCCGCCCTCCCCGGAGGGGGGAGTTTGGGGGGGGGTCTCTGTCGGAAGGCAGATCTGCCTGCCCCGCGCCCTCGGGAGGGGCGGCCTCCGTGCCCCAGGTCCCTCTGCGCCCACATCTCTGCCCCTCGTGGAGTGGCCCTCGTGTTCCCGTCCGGTCAGTCCGTCCTGCAGCTCCCAGACCCGTCCTGGTCTCTACCTCCTCCGTGCGTGGGCGCCTCTGAGGGTGGAATTAGGGACTGCCATCACTTTAAAAAAAAATCTATATTTTTATGGATTTCAGAGAGGAAGGGAGAGGAGAGAGAAAAACATCGATGATGCGAGAGAATCAGGGATCGGCTGCCCTCTGAAGGGACCTCTTAGTGTGGGGGGCCGGTGGGGTCTGCTCAGGCCCCTCAACCCACGGGTCCCCCGCCTCGGGGAGGGGGTGCAGCGCCCAGGCCGGCGAGCAGACTCCAGAACAGCCCGCGAGGCGGGGCAGCCCGCACAGGGCCTGCTGCTCCGCAGGAAGGCCGCCCCGCTTGCGGAACACGCACCCTTTGCGCAGAAGCCACGCGTGATCCTGGGCCAACTTACCCTTTGAGTGGGAAGGGGCGCTGCTGGAATTTGGGGGTGCGGCGGGGAGTGGGTGGGGAGCACCTGCTTCAAGTCTGCGCCCCAAACCCGTGCCCAGACAAGGCCCCGGGGCAGCGTTCTCAGCAGAGGGGCCTGGAGGGCCAGCGAGAGGGGGTGGTTGGGGGGAGGAGAACCCAGAGGCCGGCCCAGGGGCGCCCTTGCTGGAGCTGGGCTTCGGTGGGACCCGGGCTGGGGTGACCCGGGGGGTGGTGCCCCGGGGCGGCTGTGGCCCCTCCACCACGTCCAGCCGCTACGCGTGTGACGGCGGTGCTGCCATAGGTCTGAGGGTCGTGTCCACGGTCCACTAAAACCCACCCTTGCCCGTGGGCGTGCCGACCTAGGAACCAGGAGGTCACGGTTCGATTCCCAGTCAGGGCTCAGGCCCGGGTTGTGGGCTCCATCCCGAATAGGGGTTGATGGGGGGAGGTGTGCAGGAGGCAGCCGATCCATGATCTCTCTCATCGCCGATGCTTCTATCTCTCTCTCCCTCTCCCTTCCTCTCTGAAAGGAGGAAAAATACATTAAAAACAATCTCCCCTCCCTCCTTTTTTTTTTTTTTTAAAGAAACAGGATTATTGCCGGGCAGGATGGAGTAGTCAGTAAGGGGTCTGCCTTATTGCACTGTGGAGGGGGGGGACATACTTCCTTCCACGTTTCTGAAGAAAAGTCAAAATTGATCTGGGTCTTATTGAACTCCGCTCCCTGAGTCTTTGATTGACAAAAATATTGATTGAGCAGAACGCACTAAAATAGCGCAAAAAGCCACGTTTCTGTGGGGATTTTATAATCCCCGGACTTGGATGCGACGCTCTTGGGAAGCACATCCTGTCGTGCTGGTGGACAGTGGCGCTCAGTGAGTGCTCCTTGGTCCCTGTCCCTGTGGCGGCTCCCAGCAGCCCAGCATCCCTGGGCTCGGCGGTGCTGAGTGACAGGTCACACCTCTATGGGGTGCTGAGTGACAGGTCACACCGCTATTTACCACCGTGCCCACGGCTCGCACACTGGCTGTACGAACTGAGCGAACTGAACTGCAGGAGCACGTGTGAGGTTGCCGCCACGGAACGACGTTCAGCAGGTTTCGGTCGGAGCAGCTGGAGCAGAACCGGGGTGGGAACCCCCTCCTGGGAGGCAGGGTCTTTTTTTTTTAAAAAAAATATATTTTATTGATTTTTTTTTTTTTTTTTTACAGAGAGGAAGGGAGAGGGACAGAGAGTTAGAAACATCAATGGGAGAGAAACATGGATTAGCCGCCTCCTGCACGCCCCCTACTGGGGATGTGCCTGCCACCAAGGTACATGCCCTTGATCGGAATGGAACCTGGGACCCTTCAGTCCGCAGGCCGATGCTCTATCCACTGAACCACACCGTTTAGGACAAGAGAGGCAGGGTCTTGTACCCGGGTCTTGTGGGTGCTGGAGGGGGTATTTTATCTAATGCCTTCATTTCTCACCCGAGGATGTGATATTTTATTGAGATTAGAGAGCGAGGAAGGGGGAGAGAGGAGGGAGAAACATCGATGAGAGAGAGAAGAAACATCGAGCGGTTGCCTCCCTCCCGTACGTGCCTCGGCCGGGGGATTCCACTCTCAGCCGAGGTACGCGCCCTGACCCGGAATCTGCCTCGAAACCTTGTTGGTGTGGGGGACGATGCTCAACCAACTGAGCGGCCCGTCCAGGGCTTATTCTTCTTTTTTAAGAGGAAATGTACTTTACTGATCATAAATGCCACCGCGTTCACAGTTTTCTGTCAGGTTTTGTGCACGAATTTTAATAGAAATGCAAATTTGGCCCTCTCCACAGATACTCCAAAACCATTGCATCTGACTCTCTTAATAGTAGATGCTTAAAAGGTATTTCCTTTTTTATTTTTATTTTATTTTTTTTTGTATAAGAAGACCCCGTCCTGATTCCCCGGCAGCCTGTGAATGTCACCTCGAAAGGGCTGGAGGTAACGTGGCGGTGATCTGTCTTTTGGTGAGAGCGTGAGAGAGAATGTGGGGGTGGGGTGGGTGCTCCCTGGCCCCCGGGGCCCTGTCCCGCTGTCCACCTCCTGACCTGTGTCCCATCGCTAGCTCCCCGCTAACGGACCTGACCCTGCCACACCCCGAGCCCACCCCTAAAGGTGACTAGACCCCGACCGGCCTGCATGGCTCAGGGGTGGAGCGTTGACCTAGGAACCAGGAGGTCACAGTTCACTTCCCAGTCAGGGTGCAGGCCTGGGTTGCAGGCTCAGTCCCCAGTGAGAGGTGTGCAGGAGGCAGACGGTCCATGATTCTCTCTCCTTATTGATGTTTCTATTGCTCTCTCCCTCTCCCTTCCTCTCTGACATCAATAAAAAATGTGTTTAAATAAAGAAATAAATGCCTAAAGGTGGCCTGAGATTATACACTAGGAAGACTCACCCGCCAGCTGATCCCACCTGCCCGCTGGCCCCACCTGCCCCCTGACCCCATCAGGACGAACCCCAGAAATCCGGCCCCAGGTGGCGGGACTGTGTGTGTCTCTGTTGACACGTCCCCCTCACGCTGATGACGTGTTTGTTTAACTGATGGCTGGCGTCTCACGAGAGACTCGTTATTGAGCCCGAAATAGCGATTCCTTTTGCTGACACGCCTTTGATGCGAAGATGATTTTTGAAAAGAAACAAACGCAGGAGGACCGTCACGCTTAAGAGAGGCCCCAGGCCGGCCTCACGGTGAAGACGCAGGGTGCGCGCCTGCTGCTGGCCTGAGAGTCCCCGAGGCAGCAGCACCCGGCCCCCGGGAAGGGCGTCCTGGGCTTCCAGAACGTTCTCTCCCCCTCAAGGAGAAAGTCGCAATCCTGATGGATGGGGAGGAGCCCTGCTGGCCGAGCCCCGAGGACGAGGGAGGAGGGACCGGGCCGGAACCCCGGGCCGGGTCGGCACGGTCTGAGCACCGGGTCCTGCCTGTGCAGGGTTAGGCTCCGGCCGAAAACAGGGCGGGGCCCGAGGACGGGGCTGCGCCCCGTGGCTGCCCGGGCGCTGTTGTTTCTCTGGCGCCCGGCACGTAGTAGGTCCTCAGCACGCTCTTGCCCAATGAATGGGTGAGTGAGTGAGCCGTCGGGATGCTGGCTAATGGGCTGCTAACGATGCTGGGAAGGGCCTCTCGGGCGCGGCGGCTGCCCAGGCTCCTCAGGGGAGACCCGCTAGCTGGTCCGCGGCGCAGCTGGCACCTGGCGGCGGCGGCGGCCGTGGGCAGGCCCGGGTGGAGGTGGGCGAGGCTGCAGGTGGACCGGGGTGTGCCAGGGGTGTGCCAGGAGAGCGCCAGAGGCCAACCTGGAGAGGCCGGCGGAGGCCAGAACTGGCGGGCGGGGCCGGGGCGCTCAGCTGTGACCCGGTGCTATTTTAAGGTGATGGCTCCTTCCTATTTAATTATGAATGAAATTGCACTGAGGACGGCAGCTGATGGCGGCGTGCGGTTATGCTGTGTGGGCTGTTTTCAAAATAGCTCGCCCCAAACTTCATTAGTGACCAGTTGGAGGGAAGCGCAGCCGGACCGGCCGGTGGCTCCCCGTGTGCGGCGTCCGGGCCCGTGGACCAGGCGAGGCGGCCGGAGGCGGCGCAGGCCGGGCCTTGTTCCCGGAGGCGGGGCCGGGGCTCAGCCGCTCTCCACGGGGGACTGGCGCTCCTCCCTCATGGCCTTTGCCTCCTGCCAGTCCCTCTCCTCCTGTGGGAACGTGGGCCTCCTGAGGGGAGCCCCAGGGACCGCCCGCGGTTCTGTGAGGCCGGGACGGGGTGGTGGTGGGGAGGGGACAGGACCTTCTGGCCAGGAGCTTGGCTGAGTGGGGGACTGACTGAACGGCCGTGGCCCAGCCCTCGGCTCCTCCTCGATCCGGCCCGTGTGTGCGGGAGCCCCGCCGCCATCTGAGGAGCCGCGGCCTCCGTCCTGGCCGCCCTCCCTCCGCCGGACTCGGCCCGAACCCTCCTTCCGCCTGAGCCCGGCCTCCATGGGGGCGCGCAGGCCGGCGGCCAGCGTGAGACCCGGTCCGAGCAGCGTCTCCGGCGCCCGCTGAGCCGGACGCGCAGGGCCGAGCGGGCGGTGGGGACCTGGTGCGCCAGCCCGTTCCGGCTCCGGTGGGCTCTGTCGCTGCCCGAGGCTCGGCCTGCGTGGCACCGGGGAGCTCAGGTTCCGGCATCTGTGGTTGGGAATAAAGGAAATCCTAGGAACGAGATACAGTGGTGCCTCGAGATACGAGTTTAATTCGTGCCGTCACCTGGAGGCGTGGGAAACGATGAGACGCTCGCGTCGCGGTAAACGGGTGGGTCGTGTGCCGCCGGCCGATCCTCGCGATGACTCCTATCTCAAATGTTGCTCATATTTCAAAGCAAAAATCGCTTGCTCGACGGCTCGTATCTCAAACATCTCGTAGGTTAGGGCACTCGTATCTCGAGGTACCGCTGTACGTTCCACGGCACCCAGCCGTTCCTAGCCGGGGCTCCACCGTGACCGCTCCGCTACGGACGGTGGGGATGGTGATCGCGAGGCTAAGAGGCCGGAGGCGGCCCCCTGGGGGTGGGTCCTGGTCCTGTCAGGTGACTCGAGCTTCCCGGCCCCGGTTTCCCCACGTCCGTGGACAGCAGTTGTGCGCATCTCCACGTGCACCCGGCCGGGGAGCCCGGCCTGGGGAACGTCACCCGCCAGCTTGTGCGTGCGCCCTGCCTGGGTCTGCCTGTCCGCTCACTGGGGAGCCTCGGTGTCCCGAGGTGAAGGGGGCCGCAGGGCCCAGGCCCAGAGCGCGGGCGCCTCGTGGGTGTGGCCCCCGCCCTGCCTCTCCCCGGGCCGTGCCGTCCTGCCGCTGAGTCACCGGCTGATGTGCGGCTGCCGCCTCCGCCGGTGACAGCTGGTTCCCGGCAGATGCCAGGTTTCAGTTTGGAACGCGCCAGCCTCTGAGAGCCCAGGGGCCCGCGGGTGGGTGTTCTTGGGGGTTCGCTGCTGCTGGGACCCACAGGGCGGGTCTGGGCCTGGGCGGGCACTGGAGGCCCTGGGGGAGGCAGAAGCCTCCTCTGAGCCATCTCTCGGGGTCGCCCTCCCCACGGTCCCCATCAGTGCCCCCGGGTCTCTGGGGTGGGCCCCCAGGCCCTTCCTCTCCCCTGCTTGCGGATACCTTCCAGGAATTCTAGAGGGTCCCCGGCTCACGGGGGGTCTCCTGCTCTGACCCCTGAAGCCACTCCTACCTCGCCCTGGAGGTGAGGGCGTTCCTCACGGCGAGGGGCGGGGAGAGGGGAGGCCTTGCACCCTGGGTAGCAGGATTGGTGGCCCACAGCCCCGGGGCGCAGAGGAGGCTGGGGAGGGAGGGGGACACAGGGAGGCCGTGTGCTCCCATGGGCCACGGAGCCATGGGCGGACGGAGGCTGGCTGCTCTTCCGGCATCTGCAGCCCCCAATGTTCTCCTGCCCCCCCATAGTGGTGTGGGCCCCCAGCTCAGGGCACCACTGCTGCCGGCTGGGTGACCTGATGTGAGGAGGTCGCCCCCAGATGCAGGCCGAGTGGCAGCTAAGCCTGCCCACCCCCTGGCGGGCTGCCACCCACCCCATCCCAGCATCTGCTCTCGGGAGGGGGGCGGGGAGCCCTGGCCAGACCTGGGGGTCCATGAGCAGCGTCCCCCTCACTCTGAGGAGCCCCCGCTCCCAGCAGCTCCGTCTCTGGGGGAACAGGGCCCAGGAACCCCAAGCCCAGGGTCACAGTGGCTGGAATTCCTCATCGGTGGCCTCAGGCACAGGAAGGCCTGTGTGGGGCAGCGGCCTCTCGATGGGCGACTCCAGGCGTCCAGGCCTCACGGCTCCTCCTTACCCTCACGGCGCGGGTATGTCCAGGACAAACCTTCCACCCAGAGGACCCTTCCTGCGCCAGCGAGGAGCCTTTTCGTGGCCCCGGCGGCTCGGTGCCCACGACCATGGGCCTGTGTGTGGCCATGGCCTGTGCATGCGTTCGCCCACACCGGGCCGAGAGCTGGCCCCTGGCATGCGGGTTGCTGCCTGTGTCTGACCCCGCAGGCAGGGCCCAGAGCACGTCGGTGAGGAAGGAGGAGCACGTGCAGCAGCAGGGCCAGAGTCGGCGAAGATCCCACAGCCATGGCCGCTGTGACGTCCTTTACAGGACGCGAGGCCCCCCCACCCCCCCGGCCTGCGTGCTCCTCGGGGGCCCGGCCCGGCAGGGAGAGCAGGCAGAGAGCCCGCCATTAGCGTCGTGGTCTTTGTGTTTGCCGGCGGTGACCCCGGCCGTCTCTTTAGCGGGCCGCGGTTCAGCGAGCTGGCACACAGCAGCCGCGGCGCGGGGGGGAGAATCATAAAGCAGATGGAAGCTTTACATTTTTTGTTTAGTTTTTAAGAGCAGTTTTTATAACATCGCTTAAAACCGGCCCGATGCCTCGCTCTGTTTACACTCGGAGCTTTGTAGCGGAGATGTTTACAGCATGGGGAATGTCTTCGGCTATTTTATAGTTATGATATTTAGATAATTGGCAGGGAAAAAAAACAGTTTGTTGAGATTGAGGGGATGTGGGTAATCGCGGAGTAACTTATGAGCCTCAATAAATATGTCCAGTTTGGTGGAAAGTACAGACTCACTTAAAACAAAGCAACGCAAGAGGGAATATCTTCTCCGTGAAATCATTTCCTTTTCTTAATCAAAAGATGACAGGCGGGGCCATTCGGCCTCCCATCTGCCCCGCACCCTTCCCTGATTGACAGCCGGGGCCCCAGCCCGGCCACGCCCCCCCGGCCACGCCCCTGGCCACGCTCCCTGCCCACCTCCCCCCCCACCGCCACGCCGGCTCCACGGGAGTCCACGCAGATGCCACGGTTCAGTTTCGGCAGCCCACCTCCGAAGACGCCCCAGCGCCCCTCTCCCAGCTCCGTGCAGACATTTCCCTTTTCCTTTTCATGTCAAAGAATTTATGCCGAGCTTGGACTTGGAACTCTTTGTGATTTTTTTTTTTTAATTTTTTTTCACCGCCCCAAAATGGCATTAATCAAAAACAATAACTCCTTTTAACTTTTCTAAGTGCTCTGACGGAAAGTATGGGCTAAAGCTGCGTGTGGGCCGCAAATGTGGAGAACGCAAACATTTCACAATAAACAAGTTTAAATGAAAGTCCTGGCAAGATAGCCCGAGAGATAGCGCATGCGGGGTTAATTAATGCACGCTCATAAAAATAAACCTCACTTTCAAGATTCGACCAATAAAAATCATTAGCATCTTTGGATCAGATGCCGCGGCCTCTGTACAGAGAGCGGCTCCCCCTCGCACGTCGCCCTCCGCTCCGCCTCAGGCCTCCTCGCTCCCGCCCGCTGTTTGCTTCCCGTCCGTCCGGCGAGACGGTGATTTATTCCGGTTTTATCTCTCCTACCTGCCATTGATCTACCGGCGAGGGGAGGAGATTTATCATGTTCGATGTAGAACTCCTAGTTAGAGAGCCAGAAAAATGTCTCGTGGCGTAAAAACCCCCATTGTTTGCTTACAACACCCAGTGTTTGATTTTCGCTCTAATCAAATTACCAGTGCGTATTATTTTTACCCCGAGATGTTTGTTTGTTTTTTTTTTTTGGTGTGTGTGTGTTTTTGCTATCTTAAATTGAATCGTTTGGGCCTAGACACAAATGCTATCGTAAAAAAAAAAAAAAAAAAGGAAAATTCCCTGAAATCCTCCCTGGCAGCCAATGTTGACTTTTAGGTGGTGAATAACGGGGCGTTCTGAGGTTCGGTGAGTTAGAAACCACGTCATTTTCCGAGCCTCCTTACAGGATAGAAGGTTCCGGCTTTCTAGTCCCGCCAAGACGCCCCGGTTAGGAAGCCGGCAGCAGGAGAGGGGAATTCATCAAGTCAGGAGTTCAGCTGGGACTGCGGGGACGGGGGGATCCGGAACCTCAGACACGGCCGCGTCTCAGGTCCTCAGGAAAATAGGAGCCCCCCCACCCCCCACAAGAATCCCGGAGGAGAGGACTCCAACCTGGCTGCTCTCGTTCTGAGCTGACACCCAATGACGGTTCCAGGCGGAGCGACAGGGAGAAAAGAGAGAAACCGAGTTCCGGGGTGTTCTGACGCTGCCGGTTTCCATAAAGGCTGTGGGGCGGTAACCGCCTGCACCGCTGATGGGGGCTTGTGGGGGTCACGCTTCTCCACGTGTGTGCTTACCCCATTCACAGGCGGGGCCCCGGGCGGCCCTGTGGCCTGCTGTTCCTGGGGCGGCCGAGGCCCCGGCCAGCCCTTCTGTGGTCGCATCGTCCCCGCTTGCCCGTCGGGGAGCCGGACAAGTGTCCGTGCCGAGGCAAGTGCCTTTGCCACACAGGTTTCTGGAAAAAGGGCCCGGCGTCTCCGGGACCCCGCGGTTTGTGAACAGCCGGCTTCGGCCCTCGGGTGGGGCCTGCTTGAGAGCGTGTGCTCATGGCCACAAACCAACCTGTGTGTGTGTGTGTGTGTGTGTGTGTGTGTATGTTTATATGTGCGTGCGCACGTGTGCATGTTTATGTGTGTATGTTTGTATGCACACGTGTGCATGTATATGTCTATGTGTGTGTTTGTATATATGTGTATGTTTGTATATGTGTATATGCATGTGTGCATGTGTGTGTGTGTGTGTGTGTGTGTGTGTGTGGTGCTTGTCCAGAACCCTCACCTAGTGATTCCCGGGAAGGGGCATCTCGCCGGAACACCCAGCACAGCTCCGGGGACCCAGGCCTTGGGAGCCTCCCCACGGGGCCTGCAGGGAACCATGATCCTACGGAGACGGGAACAGATGGGGCGGGAGGGCGTGGTGAGCGCAGAGGGCTGCTGACTGGGGGCCCAGACACACCCCAGGGCCTCCAGGCGATAGGATTGGAAATCCCCCGCAGGCGAGATGGGGCCATGGAGAAGGACTCTTTTAAAAATATAGTATTTGTATGGGTGTCAGAGAGGAAGGAGAGGGAGAGAGAAACATCAGCCCTGAGAGAGAACCATGGATGGGCTGCCTCCTGCACGCCCCCCACTGGGGATGGAGCCAGCAGCCCGGGCCTGTGCCCTGACCGGGAATGGAACCGTGGCCTCCTGGTTCATAGGTCGGCGCTCACCACGGAGCCACGCTGGCCGGCATGGCCTCCGTGATGTAGGCACCAGGAGGTGGCGGAGCGTGGAGACACCATCTGCTTCAGGACAGAGCTGCTCCCGAGACCCCCACCTCCAGGACTTGGGGAGTTGGGCCAGGCGGCGGAGGTCGGTGCTCCCGAGGGCAGTCTATGCCCGGCCACGCCTCGGGCCTCTCCCAGGTGCCGTGTGGGTGTGGTTGTTGTCACGAACACACGCTGAGGGTGTGGAGGGCTGGACCCGGCGAGGCAGGCAGGGGCCCAGGGTGCTGAGTCTGTGCTGAGCTGCTCCCCGTTCACGGGACACGGTCAAGTGCGTCTCTGCTGCCCTGCTGGGGACCCCCACCCCTTTCCTTTCCTCCTTGGTGCCAACGTGGCCCTCCTGTCTCAGGACTGCGCACTCGAGTCTCTCCCCTGGCCAGGGCCTGCCCTGTTGGCAGCTGCTGGCTGTGCGAGTCCCTCTCCTGGGCCTTTTGCCTCAGGGGGAGGGGGGTTATTTACCAGGACCGGGCTGTGGGGCCTCGTGGCTCCCCATTCCCCAGGGCCAGGAGGGCCTTCAGAGACCCTGGAGCTCAAGCCCCTTGGGGTTCAGTTGGGAGAGTGGAGGCCTGGAGGGAAGGAACCAACACGCGAGGTCAGACAGCGAGCTGGTCCAGGGCCAGGCCACAGCCGGCTGCCGAAGCCCAGCCCATGACCTTGACCCCGGGTCGCCCGCCGGTAGGTCAGTGTCTAGTTCAGTCCCCATCCTGTGAGGGTCCCCAGGACTACCCCTCCTGCTGGCTTATCCTTCGCATAGAAACAACAGGCGCGGTGACGGGCCGGGCACGTGCTCTCATGCAATTAATTAATCATTAATTAATAAGCACATGTAATTAATTAATTAACCATTAATTAACGAGCTCACTTAATTCAGTTAAATTCTGGCAACGACTTAGGAGGCAGGTACCGTGCCCCCCGTTTTCCCGATGAGGAAACCGGGCTCAGCCGGGCGGCTGGGGGCACAGGCCCACGCTGGGTGTGTGACCGAGGTCCAGCCCGGGCCTCCCGCGCCCCGCAGGCCGGTGTCCCCACTCTCCGGGGTGACTCCATCCCCCGTGCCCCGCCCTGTCCTCTCGGACAGAGTCAGGTGTCTGGTTCACACATGTCGTTGGGTGTAGGGGGGAGGGTTGGTAAATATCGTGTTTCATTTTGGCTGTGTCACCCGCGATTTCTGCCTGAAACGAGTTGACTGAAAGGAATCGGCGAGTCCGCTGAGGAAGAAGCACAACTGGTGAGCGGCACAGGCAGACGGGCGGCGGGGGCGGTGCCGTGTCAGTGACTGGAATGCGGGTGTGCTGTCCCCACCCTCGTGTCGCAGGAGGAGGAGGGACCCGCGGACATTTCAGGGGAGCCCTGTCCTCTTTCCAGGAGACAGCGTTGATGTCTCTCTCTCTCAGGTCAATCAAACAATCAACCAAAATTCACTGGAGGTTAACCCATGTGCCACAAGGTCACGGTTGGATTCCCAATTGGGGCACACATGGGGGCTGCGGGCTCGGTCCCCATGGTGGGGCATGTAAGAGGCAGCCGATCCCTGATTCTCTCTCATCATCGATGTTTCTCTCTCTCCCCTCCCCGTCCTCCCTGCAATGAATAAAGATCTAAAGGAAAAGAGAAGCTGCCGATGGTATCCGTTCCTGCATCCACAAGCCTTTTCCACTTGCGTGTGCATGTTCGCATGGACCATCCGTCTGGGAACGTGTTACCGTTTTAACCCTCCGGCATTGCCCAGTCCTCCTCCGTCCCCTCCCGTGGGGCTGTGTGCGTCCGTCCGGCTGTCCACCCTGTGCTCCCCTGTGCGTTTGTCCGCTCCGGCATCCGTTTCGTTCATTCGCAGATAACGCGCTGTGAAATCCACGCAGCCGAGGAACATGGCGGAGTCTGACCACCACGGGACGACTCTGGGCGTTGGGCGCGGCCATGTGCAGGTGGACGAGCATGTGTGAGAGGTGCAGGTTCCACCCCTCGACTGTGGCCGTGGGATCCCAGTGTCACGTGGGTGCCGGGTCTTGAGGCCTCCCCCCGCCGACCCCCAGGCTTCCCACAGGTTTGCCTGAGCTTTCGTGGGGCACCCCGGACCTGTTGCGACCATGAGCCATCCTTGGGCTGCCCCTGGAATGAGAGAACCCCGAGGATCCCCCGGGAAGCAGTTGATGGTCAAGTGCGGGCACAGGGGCTGAGGTGTGTCAGGTGGGAGGGCCCGGCTATTGTCTCAGTGACGACCGAGGGGCACAGGTGGCCGGCCTGGCCGGCGTGGCGTGGGCAGGACATGCAGTGGTGGGCACAGCGGGCATAAACACCCGTCTGGGGTCACGCAGACCGGGGGTATCCTTCTCTTCTCCTGCCGAGGAGTGTCCGCCGGTTCCGGTTCCTTCGTCTGAACGTCACCCTGTCCTGAAAGACGGGCGGGGGTGGGGGGTGCGGGTGTTGTGGTGTGTGCTTTACTCATTGAGACTCTGTACCAGAGGCACGGAAACCTGCCTGGCTGGAGTGGCTCAGTGGATAGAGCGTCAGCCCACAGACCGAAGGGTCCTGGGTTTGATTCCAGTCAAGGGCATGGATCCTAGTTGCAGGCTCCTCCCCAGCCCTGGCCCTGGTCCGGGCGCGTGCAGGAGGCAGCCCATCACCTCCATGTTTCTCTCCGTCTCTCCCTCTCTCTCCCGCTCTCTCTAAAGATCAGTGGGAAAATGTCCTCGGGGGAGGATTCAAACAAACAAACAAACAAAAATTCCAGAAGTGCAGAAACCAGAGAGCAGGGTTGAAGAGGAGGTGAGATCCCAGCGGCAGCGGTGACACTGACCCTGCTGGCTGTGCCCGGAGCGGTTACCTGCGAACGTGGGGTCCATGGGAGGGGCCACCATCAGACGAGCGGGGACTGAGTGGGGCCCTGCAGGAGGCGGCCTGGCTCCCATGGGCCTCCTGTGGTTTATTGAAATGGTGGTTTGCACCCGAACCGGTGTGGCTCAGTGGGTAGAGCGTCGGCCTGCGACTGAAAGGTCCTAGGTTCGATTCCAGTCAAGGGCATGTACCTTGGTGGCGGGCACATCTCCACTGTGGGGCGTGCAGGAGGCGGCTGATCGATGTCTCTCTTATCGATGTTTCTGACTTTCTATCCCTCTCCTTTCCTCTCTGTAAAAAAATCAATAAAATATATTAAAAAAAAAAGAAATGGTGGTTTGCTCCCACATCCACTCCCCTTCCTGTGCATGGCGCCGCACATGCGTCTGCGACCTCCCTGCTGTGCAGGCTGTTCATTTATTTATATTTGCAATTCTTCCCCCGAGGATAATTTCCCATGAATCTTTAGGGTGAGGGGACGAGAGAGGGAGACACAGAGAGGAACATCGATGGGAGAGCATCACATCGAGGGGTTGCCTCCTGCATTTGCCCTGACCGGGTCCTGGGCCAGGGAGGAGCCTGCCACCGAGGTCCATGCCCTGGACCACCACGGACCTCAGGACCCCTCAGCTCATAGGCTGATGCTCTATCCACCGAGCCACACTGGCCAGGGCTGTGCTGACCGTTTCGAAAGCATCTGCTGCAAGGAGCCCTCTGATGTGCAGCCCGTGCCAGCTGTCCACTCTCGCAGGCTGGGTCATCCCACCCCGTTCAGGCTGTAGGTGACCCCCTGGGACCCGCCTCCTTCCACCCCCAGGATTCATGAAGCCTCCGCCCAAGGAACCACCCTCAGATGGGTGACTTGCTTACCTGTGGGTCAGAGCCCCGCCCATAGTGAGGCTCAGCTCCTGGCCAATCACGAGAGTTCCTGCCTGGTTGCCTAGGTAACCGAAGGGGATCCTGGAGGAGGACCATGGGACGGGAAGACACACAGGGCAGGCGGGGCGGTCCTGGGTGCTCACCCTCCATCCCCACTGCCCCGTCCAGGCCCTCGGCACCCCACCGCCCAACCGGCCTCTGGTCGCTGCTTTACTCGATTGAGAGCCCACAGCCATAGCACGCGGGGCAGCCGGCGGTGCGGCGGCCTACTCCTCATCTCTTTTCCGGCTTATTTGTGACGAGAGCCACCATATAAATCACTCGAAGCCACCAGGACGGCAAGGGAAATGTCATGTTTGAGTGGAGGGTATAGGGCGTGCTCCCATTACCGTCCTGAACACGTGGCCGCCGGGTGGCCCTTCCTGGGGGGCCGGGTATTCTGTGAGCCTGCGCTCCGGCAGCTCCGCCCTCCGTGGTCAGGGGCGGCGCCGGGTGCCCGCCGCATGTGCCATCCGAAAGCCCGGCGCCCGCTGGACAGATCCCGGGAGGTGCCATTTGTCAGGGCCGATTCAGCGAGCCGCCGCGTGTTGACCTGGACATGTTATTCAAGTTGCTATTCTCTCCTAAATTACGTCTAATGAACATATTTGCATGTTATCGGAGAGGGCAATCTATCATCTCAAATTTCGGTGTTTAAGCCCGCATCACTCAAAACAGCTTTGGTGGATTAGTAAGCAGGTGAAATCAAAAATCTCATTTCATATCTGACATTAATAACTTTCAGGGGGAATGCATTGGCATTTATGTCTGGCCCGGCTTCGAGCCCAGTGTCCTAGAAACACAAGGGCAGCAGACAAACCTCCTCGCCAGATAGGAAAATAAATCACGCGTAATGCCGGATTCCTACCTTACATGTTAATTAATGTGTGCAATCAATTACCGATGTTACAATATGAGCAAGAAACTGGTGGGGAATGGGGTCATAAAAAATACCTATAGATTTATCTGCTGCTTCTTTCTTTTTTTTTTTTTTCTATTTAAACAAATAGTCTTCAAGCCCGTGAATGCTGTGTTGAGACATGCTCTGAATAATAAGCATCATAAAATCTAATCAGATTTATAAGAGGAATTGATTGTTGTGGCAGGAGGAGAGGGAGGAAAATAAGCTGGAATTTAAGTGTTAATTTTTATGCTAATCCACAGTGGCTTCATATGAAGCAATTTTGTTCTGTGCCACAAATATAAAATTGTCCCTTGCAGAGAAATGTCAGCTTGCTAGACCTGAAAGCAGTAATTTATTAGGTATGTTTCTATTAGTATGTGTCACAGTTGTTAGCAGGCTATACACACAATGGTGCTTCATACTTATCCTCCAAGCCTCCGAATGTCGCAGCTCAGTGGCTGCAAACGTGGGGGCATTAATACATTATCCTATGCGGGGTGGCCTGGGCCCCGTGGACAAAAGGCTATTTAATACAATTTAATGTCATTCCGAGGAGAAGTGGAAAAATAAAGACGGGGAGTAAAATGGCATCTGTGTGTTTCACAGTGCGCTCATGCACGAACCCTTGGTTTAAGAGGTATGACATTTCTGCCAAGAAAAAGAATAAAAAACTGGGCCATTTTTATCCCGCCGCCCCCCTCACCCCCGCCGTAACTTGCTCCCCACTGCCGTCCTTTCTCAGTGCTATTAAGTGATCGATTTACACGGCCCCGTGATGTCATCCATAAGGAGGGGAATGCAGAAGGCAGCAAAATCCGCGCGCCGGCGGTGACCTTGTTTCAGAATCCGGGGGACCCCCGCCGTCGGCCCCGCGCCCCCGCGGATGGTTTCGGGAGGATGGACTTATTTTTTTTTCTCTTTTTTTGGACAATCGCTCGCTACTGGGGAGTGAATTAATAGAGTTAAGGGTTCTGATGCAATTCACATATAGGTCAATTAGATGCACCAACATCTGCTGTCACCGTCATTTGCATGCGGCATTCATATGTTAATGACGCCCCTTTTTACTCAAGTAATATATTTAAAAAACAAGATTTGCATATCGGTTTGGATCAGTATATTATAAGCGATTTATCATTTGCTCCTTCCCCCCACCCACCCACCCCCCAGCCGGCCGGCGGGGGGTGGGCATCGGCTCCTGAGTGGCGGCTGGTGTATTCCACCAGCAAGGCCCCCCTCACACCCCCCCCCCCAGATGCAGACAGGAGCCCTTGGGTGGGGGAGCCCTGCCATCGGAGAGCCGCTCCCCGCCCGATAAATCAATACCGACACAGATGGACGGGTGATAATCTATTTAGCATGCCTGATAGCAAATATTGGTGCACAGATGATGAGAGTGGTAACTGTCGTAGCCGCAGAGAGCCTGGTCTTTCTCCCTCGGCGAATGGTAAGTTGGGACCATAAAAAAAAAAAAAAAGAAGAAGAAAAGAGAGAAAAAGTGGTCCCCCCTCCCCGTCCCCCCACGCCCCGGGACTTGGTGTCGGCGACCTGCCGGCTGGGTCCGGATGGCAGAGCAGGGAGCCTGTTGGGGAGAACAAAGAGGCTCCCGGTCCTGGCAGGGCCCGGCCGCCCGCTCCTTTAACAGGCAGGACCCCTGCACGGGCTGGCGTCTCCAGGTGTCAATAGCACGAAACGCGGGTCTGCTCTCCCTCGCGCCCCGATCCCGCGCCGGGAGCGAGGAAATAAAGTGGAGGTTGTCAGACGTGGCAGCTGCTTGGAGCCCTGATAAATATAAGCTCCTATTGATCTGATGGAAATGAAAGGTCCCCGCGCTGGGCCCTGCTTAGCTTCCGGGTGTCTCCAGCCGGCACCCGTGGCCTGGAGCGCACAAGGGGTGGGGGTGGGGGTGGAGTGTGGGGGGGGTAGGGGTAGGGGGGGTTGGAGGGGGGGGCTCTCCTCCCACAGGGCGCTTTGATTTCATCTTCTCACCGTTTCCGGTGAAGTTCCTTGACCTCCGCCTGTCGCCGCCGGGATGGGGCGAATCGGCTACATGTCACTTGACCTCGTTGCTTTCTCTCTTCTCTCTGGTGACAGGGACCCGGGACGACCCTCCCGCCAGCTGTCCGTGCCCGGGCCAGCTGGCTCCTTTCGCCGGTGTTTCTCGCCAGACTGACGGTCCCCACGGCAGCATGCAGCTAAGCTAAGGTAAGACGCCCGAGGCCGGGCACTGGGCACCCCGGCGTGGTGGCTTTGACCCAACACTGATTCCGAGGCCACAGGCCCCCCCTCTCCTTCCGGCCTGGGGGGGTTCCTCCCACGTAGCACCTCTCCCAGGAGCTCCGGGCCAGGTGCTGGCAGGACCTTTGCCCCGGAAGGCATTGCTGTGCGGTGGGGAGGGGAACAAAGGGGCCCTGAAGAATGTCACGTTTTGTTGATTTCGAGAGGAAGGGAGCGGGAGAGAGAGAGAAACATCAGTGAGGAGAGGGAATCACGGATCCGCTGCCTCCTGCACGCCCCACCCTGAGGATGGAGGCCGCCACCCGGTTATGTGCCCTGTCAGGTTCATAGGTCGACACGCAACCACTGAGCCATGTCGGCCGGGCAAAGCGTCACCTTCTTCTTCATCTTTTTTCTGAAGTTTTCTGCCAAGTTCCACTCGAGGCTTCCGTCCCCAGGCCTGAGGGGGCCACTGACATCCTGGTTCCCAGAAAAGCGCCCGCATTCCTGGGAGTGGTTTTGACACCACCCCAGTGAAGGGGCGGTTGGCAATGGCTCTCGGAGAGCCGAGTCACAGTTACCGGCAGCGTGACTGCCCGTGATGGTGCGACGGTGCCTCACCGTCGACGTTGCTGCCATGCGCCGCAGGGACGGTCACAAGAACAAGGACACAGTTAGATCCTGGCTCCGCCGGTAGCGCCCGGTCTGGCGTATTCCCTGTCACCCGGGTGCCTGGTCCGGTGAAGAGCGGGGTGGGCGGCGAAATACGTGGCTGGTGCCAGCCAAGGGGCCGCCTGGCGACAGGGCCGGTGACTGTGGGCCGCTGCGCCGCGGAGGATGAGGGAGAACGCGTGGCAGCGAAGGGGTGGATGCGTCCCGTCTGTTGCAGTGGGAACGTGTTGATTTCACACCGGGTGGGGGTTTCCGTCCACGCGCGGCGGTGCGACCCTCCTGAGAAGGGGGGTGGCGTGGCCTCGGCCCGGGGCCTCCCTCTCCCGGGCTCCCCGGGACCCCAGGCTCCCCCGGAGGTGGCTGCCCCCCCGCCCCTCGCGGCTGGGGCTTCCAGAAGGAGCTGTTGGCTGGGTCCCTCCCGGCATCTCGCAGGCAGCGCCGTTTTCGGTCGGTGGCGGTTTGCTGGGGAAACATGCGCGGCTGCCAGTAAGGTTTGGGCTTCTCCTGCCAGCGCCGGAGCGTCTGCAAAGACTATTTTCCCTCTCGGGAGGCAAAACACAGATGGGGGAGTCAGGAGCCTCCCAGTGTGGCTGCTCCGCCGGGGGCGGGATTCTGCCGCGGGGATGCTCGCCGCGAGGGGAGGCCCCGCTCGGTGCGGGGCCCAGGGCCTTGTGTAGGGCGACGGGTGGGCTGGCGTTGGGGTGCGGCCTGGGTTCCTGTCTGGTGAGCGGGGGGCGGAGGAAGGTGGGGGGGCCTCGGTGGCCCCGGATTCACTGTGAATGGGAAGGGGAGACAGGGACGCACCCCGTGTCTGACGAGTCCCGTGAGTCAGACGAAGGCTCTGAACGGACGGGCAGCGGGCTCACCGGGCGGCCGCCGGGGCTGATGGGAAGGGCTCAGGCCTCACAGCGGGCGAGGAACCCAGGCTTCTGTGTGGAGGCGCCGCCGTGTGCGGATGGCCCCGGGGTCCTGGGAGCTCTGCACCCTGGAGACACGAGTGGGGACGGGCCTTAGAGAGGGGGCCACAGGGACACTGCCCTCCGGCCTCTCGCCGTCTGGCTGGCCCTGCACCCCGATTCCAGGCCCAGAGCGGACCTGTCCCCTGGCCCTGGGACTGGGCCCAGCGGCTGAACCGCATCTGGACGTTGGACGGTCCTGGCGGGGACGCTGCCCGCACCCTCTCCTCTGACGCCCTCCACGGCTTGACATGTGGAAATCCGACGCGAAATGCCCCACAGGCAGCGTCCGGAGCTCCGTCGCAGGAAGCCCCAGCCACCTGCCGTGGGGGCCTCTCCCCCACATGGGTGATGGAACCCCCAACGTGCCGCTGCCTCGTGGATGACGGGGCGAGAATGTGTCCCTTCCCCCCTGTCTCCTGCCATCGACCCCGGCGTGGCTCCGGGTGGTTCTGGAGGACCAGGCCGGGCCGTGCTCCCTGCAGCCCTATCTTCCCGCGAGGCCCTGTGCTGAGTTGGGAGGGAGGGTCTCCGCCCACCAAGTCTTCCCTCTGTCACCTGTCCCCGAGGTGTGGGGTACCTGGCTCCGGTGTCCATCCGCGTGGCTCCGGGTAGACGTGAGTCAGCAGCCTCCGCGGTAATGGCCGCTGTGACTCGCCATAGAGGGGGTCCCCGGGGAGCGCCAAGGAGGGCGTGAGTGTGATTTCTGTGCGGTAATGGTGATGGCCGGCAGATGTGCGCGGCGTCTGGCGGGCACCAGGAGAGCTTGGGCGGGAGGCAGAGGTCCCAGAGCCACCGGCGGCATGGGGAGCGAGGCCCGGGACTCTCCCAAGAGAAACGTGGTCTGAGCGAGTGGACTTGAGCCCGTGGGGAAGGTGGGGAGCAGGGCTGGCCTCCGGCCCGGGGGGTGACCTGGGCTCACCCCCTCTCCGGCCTCCCCGCAGGCAGACACGGGATCAGGGTCATTTTCCAGGGGTGGAAGCTGAGACGTTTGCGGGGCCCCTCCGGTCCCCCCAGCTGGTGATGGTCAGGCCACTTTGGAGCCTGGGCCCTGGCCCTGGAGCAGCCGGGAGGAGACAGACCAGGTCCCCGCCCCCAGAGAGCTTCCACCCCGAGGCGGGAGGAAATAGGCGATCCCAGAGTGGATGGTGGCAGACGGGGCAGGGGCGGGGCTGCTCTGTGCTTGGAGGGGCCCTGGTTGGGGATGGGCCCCCCCACAGGAGGCACACGGGCCGGGCAGGGACGAAAGGCCTGGAGGAGATGGCTGGCATAGGCCTGAAGGGAGCAGCGTGTGCAAAGGGCCTGGGGTGGGGAGGGGCTTGCCGGGTCAGGACCAGCCCGCAGGCCATGATGCTGGAGCTCTGAGCTCTGGGGTCAGGTGACCTGGATTCCAGGTGGCTGTGCAGACCCCAGTGAGCAACTTTCTTTTATGTTCATGTTGCTTTTATTTATTTATTTTTAAAATACCTTTCCATTGATTTTTAGAGAGAGAGGGAGGGCGAGAGGAAAGAGAGAAAGAGGAATATCATGATGATGAGGGAGAATCATGGATTGGCTGCCTCCTGCACCCCCTCTCCCGCCCCCCTGGGGATCCAGCCTGCAACCCTGGCCTGTGCTCTGCCAGGGGATCGAACTGGAGAGCTCTTGGTTCCTGGGTCGAAGCTCAACTGCTGAGCCATGCCCTGCAGGCCCAGGGTGCCCTGCCAGCCGACAGCACGCTGTGAGGGTCAGAGTCACTCAGGGCCGGTGGCTCCCTGACCCTCTCCACTATGTGTCACCATGACCATCGTGGCTCCTTAGTTTCAGCATACCCACCATGTCCCGGAGACCCGGCAAAGCCCACGGCGCAGCCACGCCCGGGACACAGGAGACCAGACCCTGGCGGCGAGTCCCTGCCAGCTGCCCCTCAGGCGTTCCCGTGGGTCCCCACTGCCACCACCCTCAGGGTTTGGACAGAAGGCAGGGTGCTCACGCCAGCTCGGCCCCAGACGGTCACTGGGGAAGGGCCACCCGGAGAGCCTCCGGCCTGGCTGCCTGACCCCGGGCGGGCCTCCTGGGAGCTGGTGTGCATGCAGAGCAGCTGGGGAGGGTGGCCCACGGAGGGCCGCCCTTACCGAGGGTGGCACTGGGCACGTGGGCAGAGTGTTCCCAAGGAGGCACCGTTTTTAAGGAAAGAGAAGTACAGTAAGTAAAAAAAAAAAATCTGGTTCTTTCCCCCGTCTCCCCAACATGGGCAACAAATATAAGTTTTAAAAATTTTTTTCTGCAAGTGTGTCTGTGGATGGACAGAGCTGGGGCCCTGGAGGCTCCCCCACTTAGCACTGAGTGCCGACTCACGCACAGGGCATCCACACATGGGCACACAGCACATAGCAGACACACAATTGGCACACAGCACACACACAGTGGGCACTCAGCATGCAGCATACACACAGTTGGTACACAGTGGAAGTACAGCACACACACAGCACACAGTGGGCATACAACATGCAGCACACACACAGTTGGCACACAGTGGAAGTACAGCACACACACAGTGGGCACGGCCAGCCATGCCCTGATCCACCCGACAGCACGGGCTCTGTCCCTGGGGTTGGCTGGCCTCCGTCTGCCCCCCTGTGTCCCTGTGGCAGGAAGGCCAGGTCCTGGCTGCACGGGGGCGCTCTGCCTTCTGCACACGGTTCCTTCACCTCCTTCCTCGATCTGCCCCGTCATCTCTGAGAAAGGTGTACAGGATGCCCTTTGCGGCCTCTGCACCCCCCCTCTGTGTCTCCCCTGCAATACCTGAGCCAGGGAACATCTGACAAGTTTGACTGGGGACCTGGGGCTGCGTGGATGCGTCTGATTGGGCCACAGACCGGCCTGCCCGCTCGAGGCAGCAGGTGAGACAGGAAGTTGAGAGGCTGCTGTCCCCTGACCTCCTCCTTCCTGCCGAGGTGGCCCGGGTCCTCAGCGTCCCCATGAGGCACGCAGGCCGCCCCGCCCCCGCCCAGCTGGAGGCCGCGGGCAGGTGCCCCGGCGAGGCGGGGCTGGGCCCACCCGGCTCCCCTCGTCCCGTGCACACGCCGCGTGGCCTTTCGCGGGGGTGACGTTATTTGTTTTTATTTCCGTAATTCCTTTATTGTTTGCACAACGGCTGTCAGGCTGCTGCCGGGGAGGATCACAGGATAATTGCGGAACGCTGCATAAGTGATGCCACAGGAAACCGGGCCTGGTCTGCATGTGAAATGGCTCCTCTCGCCGCATCCACGGGCTTCATTAGGGGAGGCTGTTGACAGTCTTCTGCCTTCACCGCCGCCACCGCCCCGGGACGGCAGGCAACGGCGGCTGCCTCCGCTGGGCCCCGGACAGGGCGGAGGGCGGCGGCCGGCCCGCTGCGGCCAGACCGACCAGCCTGGCCCGGCGGGACGGGCCCGGGGCTGGAGGTGCCCACGGCTGGCAGGCAGGCAGGCAGGCCGGCGACTCCCCCCGCCCACCCCAGCCCCGCGCCCCTTCCCACCGTCTCCGCAATACGGATGGTGTGTGGCGAGGAGGAGCCGTGTTTTATTCCCGAGCTCACCCCGCTGTTATCAAAGTAACTTCCAGCTTATTAGCGACAAAGGACTTCTCTCCTCTCGCGGCCCCGCTCGCCGGGGCTTCCTGAATTAAACGGCTGCTTCCGGGCCTTGATATGCATGACCACATCTGGGCAGCCGCTCCAGCCCGGCCGCTTAATAACAATCACCTTCCCTCTCAGGCTCGGCTGATTGTTTCTAATTCACTCTGACAGATAGTGCCTGACAACTCGCCGGCGGGCCCTCCCTCCGTGACCTGGAGTTACTCACGGCACTTATAGAGGCTGTCATTTTTAATATTTGATTTCATTTTAAGTTATGTGTTTTACTGAGAAGATGAAACCAAAAAAAGAGGGGGGGGGACGTGTAATGGAACATAAATTTAACCCTTCTCGCCACCCGGCCGGCCGCGCAGCCCTCCGCCCGTGGCCTGTCCTCCCCAGAGCGCGGAGCGGCTGCGGGGGGCTCCCTCCATTCTTCTTCTGTCTGTCTGTCTGCTTCGTCTCTCCTTCCCTCTTCCCCTGCCCCCTTCCTTCTCTTCCTCTCACTCCTTCCTTCCCTCCCCCCTCCTTCCCTCCCTCCTTCCTCCCTTCCCTCCCTCCTTCCTTCCCTCCTTCCTTCTCTCCTTCCTTCCTTCTCTCTCTCCCTCCTTCCTTCCCTCCTTCTTTCTTTTCCTCCCTTCCTTTTCCCCTCTCTTCCTCCCTCCCTCACTCCCTCCCTCCCTTCTTTCTTCCTTCCCTCTCTCCTTCCTTTCCTCCCTCCCTCCTTCCTTCCCTGGAAACAAAAGCTTCATTTCACATCCGTCCCCTTTACTGGCACTTTAATGGAGCTAATGACGATGTTTTCTGCTTTGCACCAGCTTGTGATTGACAGGCTTTGGGCTCTGACTCGAGGGAGGGAGTCAGGGGCGAAGCCTGGTCACGTCCAGGTGACCAGCTCCAGCGGAGGTGTCCAAAGGCGACCTTCCTTTCCGAGACGCTCCTCTTTGTGGGAGCTGGCGGACGTAGATGGGCCCCGTCCCCCAGGCTTGGGATGGGCCAGCCCCAGAGCCACAGGGCGGGCACTGGATCCCATTTCCCTGCTCCTTCCGCAGGGTCCTCACAGGCGGGGTCCTCGCGGGGAGCGTGTCCCCGTCACTTGGGGGCCAACCGCCATGGCTTTGCCTTTGTTGGCCGCCGGACAAAGGCCCCTGTGTGCCGCTGGGCCCTTCAGAGTGGAGAGCGCATTAGGTCAGCTGTGCACATCGACGCCGCAGAACAGAAAAGAGGCCGCTGACCCAGGGCGCCGCCCGCTGCTGCCGGCCACCGGGCCGACTGTCCCTCACAGCGTGGGTGCAGCGGGGGGGAGGGGGTCTGGGTGGGAGCGCGCTGTCACCGTTGCCCACGGCCTGGTCCCCCGTGAGCGGCCCCCCCAGGCCCCGGCGCCCAGAGCCCAGGCTGGCCTTGCCCGGTCTAGCAGCCGCGCCTGGGCCGACGGTGCCGCCCAAGGACCCAGGAGGGTGGGAGCCTAGTGAGCACGAGGCCTGCACCCAGCAGCCTTTGCTGCCAAGGCAGCGGCTGCCGGCGGGCGGGCAGAGGGCGGGACTCGGCGGCTCCCCTCCCCATGGCGGCCATTCGCTGCTCTGGCCCGGCCTGTGGGGCCCTGGGAGGCCTGCCTGGTGCCCGCTATGTCTGGGGTGGTTCTGCCCTTCTCCATGCCCGTCCCTTCCGTTTTCTGGGCAGGGGGTAAACTGAGGCAGCAGCTGCTCCTCAAGTGGAGACTCCCTCCTGGGCCCTGAGCATCCTGTCTCTGGAACAGGGGGAGCCAGAACCCCCTTCTGTTTGGGGTTCTCAGCCCTGCGTGCCTGTTGGGCTGTTGCTGGCCGTGTCTGAGGGCGGCTCCCGCGAACAGAACCGGGCGGTTGTGCCCAAGAAGCGGGGGCCCACCCGCAGGCGCGGCCTTTCCCGCTCCTGACCCCGCCGGCGGTCTCTACGGGCGAGGCAGCGGCCAGGCGGGAGGGAGCCAGCCTGTTCTCCCCCCACACCCGGTGTGCGGGCGCCCAGCCTTCCCTGGCAGACGTGTGGCTGTGCACGTGTATGCGTGCATGTCTGTGCACACACACGGCAGTGCATATATGTGCACACATGTGTGTGTGTGCGCATATGTGAAACTGCCAGGCCTCATCGGGTGATGGTGTTGGTCCTGACCTTCGGTGGCCCCTGTGTGCTGGGTGAGGCTGGCCCGCAGACCCTCGCCCCGGCCCGTCCCCTGCAGCAGCAGGGCCTCTGTGTCTGAGGCGTACCCTCCAGCAGGGCCGAGTTCTGCTTTGCGTCCTGTGACCACGGCCTGGGGGCTGTTCGTGCTCTTGCAGTCAGAGAGGAGCGGGACTGACATCAGCCGAGACGGATCTGGGTTCCGTGCCGCAGGCTCACCTCCTGCCCGGAGCTGGGGAAGCCCCGTGAGCACCCCACCCCACCCCCCTGCCTGTCACCGCTGGGGCTGGCGGGGGAGGGGTGCTTCATGGGGACGGGGCCTGTGCTGCCTCAGGGCCGCTGCTTCTGGAGGAGGCACCCCAGGGCACTCACTGGCAGTCAGCACGGCCCGAGGCCCCGCCCTGAGCACCACAGACGCAGGCTAAACGGACGCACCCTCGGGGACTCCCAGGGTTACCACCCCACTCACGGGTGACCGTGCAGCGGGAAGAGGGCACAGAGAGGAGGTGCCCACGCCACCTCCGGTGCCAGCGGAGCACGGGCGTCGGGCCTGGCGAGGGTCCATGAGGAAGCGCCTGGGAGCGCCCAGCGGCCGGCGGGAGGGGCTGGCGCTTGTCCGGAGCCTGCACCCGGCGCGGCTCTGCGGCCCCTTGAGAAAGCGACCGGCGGGCCCTGGTGGGGGCTGGGTTGGTTGGCACGTCGTCCCGTTTGCCGAAAGGTTGCAGGTTTGAGTCCTGCTCGGGGCGCATACCCAGATTGTGGGTTTGATCCCTTGTCGGGGTGCATGTAGGAGGCAACCGGTCGATGTTTCTCTCTCACATCCAGGTTTCTCTCTCTCGCTCTTTACAAATTGATTCCTTAAACAGGCAATCCTGCTAGTGGTTCTCAACCTGGGGGTCTCGACCTGAGAGCCGCTAGCAAGGTCACCTAAGACCATCAGAAAACACAGATATTGACATTACAATTCATAACAGAAGCACAATGACAGTTATGAAGTAGCAACGAAAATAACCTTATGGTTGGGGGTCACCACACATGAGGAGCTGGATGAGAGGGCCGCGGCATCAGGAAGGTGGAGAGCCGCTGGCTTAGAGGGGCCTCAGGAGGAGCGAGGCCGAGGGCGGCTTCCTCGCTGTCCCGCCGACCGGGGCCAGGCCCACGGGTCGTGCCCAGCGCGTTGGCCTTTGGACACAACGCCAAAGGGGCCGCTCTTCACAAAACCCACGCTGGCTTTCCCCCGCGCCGCACACCGAAGACGCCCCTGGGCACCCCAAGGGTGCGTGCCGCCGCGGAGAGCCGGCCGGGCCGGGGAACAATGAGCAGACCCCTCAGCCCCCGCCGCTCCTTCCGTTCCCAGGGCAGAGGGTTAGTTTGCTCCGCTCCCCGGGCCGCGCCTTGATCCCAGCGTGGGCGCGGGCCGGGCCGGCTCCCCGGTGGGAGGGTCAGGGCCCGCGGCTCTCCAACACGCTCGCCGAAATCCAAACACTCAAGGCCACCACGGCTGGTCTTGAAACCAAGGCACAACTTAGGAAGCGGACACTTAATTATGTTGTTTATTTGGGGCATAAATAGAGTGCGTGCATTAAAAATTCTTCTTCCTGATAAGGCCTTTAGCCGGTCGCTCTGCCTTCCCCCCCCGCCCAGCCCCCTCTTTCTTTCCTCCCCAACTCTCTCCTTTTTCTTCCCTGTTTCTGCCTTTTTTTCCTCTCCCTCCCCCCC